>CM034352.1:67668726-68268726 GCA_019925275.1 Mytilus edulis
CCACATACAGATAAAATACCGGTTTTTCATAAACTCAGTGCAAAGTCTTAAATTTTTTATCAGTTTTAATGTTTGGCCTTTTGAAAATATGAAACACAAGTTCAATGCGTTATGAAATGAGCCCTTTCACAGTTCTGTTTGAACTTATAATTTTCACCAATTATGAAATGGAAAAGAAACAGGTTACAATATATATTAGAATCAAAATTCTATCTACAAACAACCAATATTAAATACGATTTTTATACATGTTAATATTATTATTTGTTTAAACACGTAATCTATTTCCTTCTGATTTTACAGATATGTCCACTACTTATGTGTGTTAATTTCTGTTTAAAACGGTTATTTTGTTAATGCAAAATAGTGCGTGTGTATATAGCATAAAGTACATTGTACGACACAGACATTAAAAAAAAAACGCAATGAAAAATAAAGATCTTATAACCCTAGGCCTACTTCGGTGTGTACCACATACACTCGTAGTCATGGTTATTACACAGACAAGCTTTCAATATACGTAACTGTTATAATATAAACTTTTTATGACTGACATCTATTCTTTATGTATGACTATAATGCTGAAGGTGTTTCATAGTTTGCCAAAATATGTTACATTACAACAAAGCTAGATTATAAACGAACCATTGCATTTAATATCTCGCGTGGAAAGAGGTTATGCTATCTTTTTAACTGACAACGTGAACTAGTTATTTATATTAAATATCATTTAATACAAATGATTAAACTGAAGAAAAACAATTGATCCTAATTAACCCAACTTTAATTTAATGTGATTGGATATGAGTTGGATCACCGTTGTTGAATGGAGTCACTCGACCAACAGTGCTCGCCACACGCGACCGTGCCTTCCTTTGGTCCGACCATCTTGTATTCATTTCAGCAATTTAAATTAAAAAAAAAAGATATTTCATAATTGAACTCCCTAAGATAGACATTTTGCCTTTCTCAATTACAAATCTTTTTATTCGAAACATGCACCTTTAGTTTGACAAGTGCAAAATGTTAACATGGAAACAGTCGTCTGCGCGGAAACATTCATTTGGATAAGCATATAATTAGCTGAAACTGTTAGCTACTGAGGTTTAAAACAAAGAGGGAAACATTTCGTCTTTCCGATTACATATTTTTTTAATTCAAAACATGCAATTAGTTTGACAAGTGAAAAATGGAAACACGGAAACAGTCGTCTGCGCAAAAAATAACAACCTCTTTGATTTGGATAAGCATATACTGTGTTCAAACGTAGAAATACTGAGGTTCAGTACATTGAGGGAAATGTATTTATGTATGACATAAACAGATCAAAAGTTGGAAAGCAGATTTTATGTTTTGGATTACTAGTAATCGGATTTATAAAGCTATAAAAAGAATACCATGTGTTTGATTTGCGATTAACGATAACACAGTGTCAAGGCATATCACTTGTAATATGCTATGGAAAGAACCTAAAAAAATCAGGATTGTTATCAGTGCTATTCCTTATGTTCCTGTTCGAGATATTGGATGTCATACGTGGTAAGCCCTTTTTCTTAACTGAAAGGGATTTATAAATTTGTAAGTGATAACCCTTGTGGGAAAAATGTTCAATCAGATATAACTATCTTTTGGGCATAGTCTTGATGCCATAAGCCATACAAATAAAAGGAATGATGTGCTATATATAAAGGATTACGAAATACTGCCAGTGTACTTTGCTTATTCGCCATGGCATTGAATGACGAGAAATAAACGTTCCAAGTGCGCCCTCTCCTGAGCTGGATATGTTGAGACATCAAGATGCACATGCAAAGTTTAGTCGTGATCTGGCTGATCCAGATCATAGTGCTAATACGCGTGTAAATTATTCATCTAGTAGAGATAATGACACAGAAGAGGATTTTAATTTAAGCTATACAGGTACTAAAGATATTGATAAAATAGAACGACTCTATAGACGCCCGAAATCAGCTGAAACTATTAGTCATAAAGATAAAATGTATAGAAAAATTAAAAATCTAAAGCACAGTAATATGCACAATGACAGAATAGAGCAATTTTATAGACGACCTTCATCTGCGAAACATGTTCGAAATGCTGATCGTTCAAATATAATAACTGCCGACATTGGGTCCCAAAATGTCCATGACCTTGATAATTTAAAACTTGCTAATGAAACCTCAGTTTTTGATACAGATACTTCTAAGCAAATTGATGTTCAACCTTGGATAACTACAGAATATTTAGAGACTAACGATGGCAGCTTTAACATATAGCGAAAATGAAACAATAAATTTTGAAGAAGGTGCTCCACAGCAATCACAATCTGACAACCAAGATAGCGGTACTCTATTTTCCAAATTTAACATAACCGAAATAAGGTCATTGGAAAATGATGACTTTGATCATCCAAAAAATACGAATGAAACATCGTTTTCGAACACAGATACCTCCAAAGAAATGTATGCACAATCTGAAGCTAGAACAGAATATGAAGAGACGACAATCAATGACAGCTTGATAAATAGTAAAAATAATCAAAAAATATCGAAGAAACCGATCTACAAAAATCCCAATCTGTTAACCAATATGAAAGCACACATTATTCAAATATTAATACCGAAATTAGGTTCCAGAACACTGATGACTCTGAGAATATCAAACATTACAAAGAAACATCGTTTTTAAACACAGATACCCCTCATCAAAGTAATGCTCGGTCTGGGAGTACAGCAAAACATTTAGAGAATATCGATGGAAGCTTAACATATACTAAAAATGATAAAGAAAAATTGGAAGAAAATGATCTACAAAAATCACAATCTGACAATCAATACGATAGTAAACATTGTTCAAATATTAATACCGAAATCAAGTCCCTGAATACTGAGGACTGTGAGAATACCAAACATGATCAATCAACGTCGTTTTTGAACACAGATACACCTCAACAAATGTGTGTTCGGTCAATGGATATAGTAGAAAAATTATATACTAAGGATGGCATTTTAGAAAGTAGTGATCATCTTCATGGCAGTTCTCCTCAGCAATATTCATTTAACATTCAAAATGATATTACATATCGTTCAAATATACAGAAAACTCACAGTTTGTCCTCGAAAACGGATTCCTTTGAGAATGGAAATCATGAAGCATCGATTTTGACCCCAAACAACTCTAAAACTATCTATGTTCAATCTGTTGTTGCTTCACAAAATTTAGAGACTTGTAATGGTAGCTTGGTAAATAGTAATAGTAATACAGAGATTATCGAGGAACATTCACAATCTTACGACCAATATGACAATACTAGTTCCCAACCTGACAGGACTGGACACCAAACATCACAAAATCAAATGAAACCATCTACACACAGTAATGATAATTCATGTGATGAAAACATGGATGAAAATAATCTTCAAAGTACCAAAAACAATATAAATCTGGAATATCATAACACGTCACAATCTTCATCTCAACAGGATTTACGATATGTTCCATACGATTCCGAACAAGATGAACAGAAGTTTAGAGAACGAGTTTATGTTCACAATGTTGATTGCCATGTTCAAACAAACAAAAGTCCCCGAGAGTTAGATAGTCATGAAATAAATACAGACGAAAAAGATGAACAAGATATAAAGGGCAAATTTCATACCAAATCTACTGGAACATTTTGGCAACTTTCTGACAAGACATCGTATAGCAGCAATTTGGACAGTCTGGATAAACAACAACAAGACAGTGAATCTGAAAATCAAATCGAAACCACAAACAGTGAATTAAACGAACAGACCACGAATGTCATAAAACCTAAGCAAGAACGAAAAGGTAGAAGTAGACTTCGGAATATTATCATTAGAAAACGGAACTGCGTTAGTCCATCACCTGCAAAACATGAAGAACTGTCGAGGCGAAGTCGAAGCTGTCCTGCATTTTACAAAACGTTTAATGCAGACAATTATGATTGTTCTAGTTGTGTCTGCTGCATCAATAGTGTTCAGCCTATAGAAGAAAGTAAACACTCACCACACTTTGATAGTCTGAATGAGTTGAACAAACAAAATTCCTCTCTTCTTAATCATCCTGATTGTTTGACCTCAGTTTGTTGCAAAGCTAGTGTGCATCCGGTACAAGAGAATAGGAGAAGTTTGTCAAAATTCGATAATCTTGATAAACTGGATAGTCAATCCGATTTCTGTGACGATTCTAATTGTAAAAGTTTGATTTGCTGCAAGAACAGTGTTAATCAAATTGGAGATATCAGAAATACAGAGGGAATGCCGCAATCTGATACTCATAATCATTTGGAATCAAATGCCAGTTGTTGGGATAATTCTATCTGTACAAGTTCAGTTTGCTGCAAAAATAGTGTTGTACCAATTGTTTTGGAAGCAGAAGTCAATGAAGTTGATAATAAATCCGATGAATGTCAATCTCTTGGTGACAAAACCAAATCAACCTCTACTCTACCAATTTCAGAAACTGAGAAAGCCAACGGAAATAATCTACCTAATGTTCCTGATACCACAACTTTTGACCAAACAGACCATAATCAAAGTTTAACGTCTTCCAGAAATTTTGCAATAACAAACATGCAGGATGCCAACAATCCCCACATGAACAGTTCAAAAGAAACATGTACAGAAAAATCTATTTATACAATAACTGATAGTTCTGAAAAAGAAAACAAACTCAACAAGAATGAAATTGATAGTTGCGAATATAAGAGCACAGAACTAAACCCAAATTCTGAAACATCTTATCATCCTAATGATTATACAATGGAATCGTCGCAAATACAAGAAAACTTTTCCGGCAAAAATTTGTACAAAAATAAAGCTATTGCCTCAGATAAATCTGAAACACATGATTTTAACTCCGTCTGTTCCTCAGACACAAAGAATACCGAAAATGACCATGGAATTGTACAGTTAGTTAAAAAACCACAAACAATTTTATTCAGTTCTGCATGTACAAATAATATGTCAAATTCTCAGGATTTGAAATGTCATAACCCAATTTTATCCAATGAGCAAGTCTTAGATATTTTTTCGGATGTACCATGTGTTACAAACGACAACCAGAAAGCTCAGGATCAAGAAAGGGGGACAAAAATAAAAGATGACGCTAGCAAATCGTTACCCTTACAGACGACTGTGCAAAACTCTGATATTGTGGACAGACATTGTAAACGCTCGCCAAATACAATCGACTTTGAGACTATTTCTGAAGTGGGGCGTAGTGAAGATATAGATTCAAAAGAAGTTATAAAGCTGGGGAAAAAGTGTAGGAGTATTTCATCAGCTAATCAAGAGCGACGTCGACTGGGTACCCCTTTGACGCTTATTCTGTATGTGAAGAAAAAGTGCCAGTCCAAGATTAGAAAGATAATGTAAGTAAACACTGTTGCCTTTATTTTTATTTTAAAACGGCTCTTGTCAGTTATCTCAATAAAACATTTAAGCATGCTTTTAAATAATGTTAAAAAGGATAATCTATTCCCAAAGTTCTATTTTTTTTCATGTTTTAGAAAGATTTGTTTTATCCTGCTTACACAAACGAAGCTATGGGTCACATATCACAAGTGTTATCGTGATAGTACGGGTACACATATCAATTCAGCTTACAAATACGATTAACTAAACGACAAGTGTTTTTTCTTCTTCGTAAAAGCCCATTTTTTTCAAGCAAGAAATAACTCTTTTATCAGAATTGTCAAAAAAAAACAAGATTATACATCATGATCAATGTGTACTAGTATCTTGGATTTTCTACGTGCATATTATGTACCATTACATTCTATCAGATTAAAAATGTGATAACATAACTACCTAACATATACGTATGCAACCTCGCTTTGCAATTAAATGAATTGAACATTGGCACAGCAACTCGAAAATTCAAAATGAAATAAGCAAAAGTTTTCGAGTAAAAATAGGACCAAATTTTCCCTGAGACTTTCTGTATAAACGAGTTCCTTTGACACCGTCTGTAATTATAATTGTTTATCAAATTTTTCTGTCATATTTGATAAGGTAGGTAATATTCAATACCTTCATGTATATCAAAAGTCACGTTAAAAGTTACTTAATAATATATACCTGTCAAAGTCAACATTTGTGTAACATAACCAACTCGTTCTTCTAAAACCTAGTTTAATTCATACCAATAATCAATAAACAATAACGTTTTAAGGAATTACTATGAGATTTAATGAAATTTTCGTGTTCCATTAAATCGATTGAAGATTTTATCTAATATAGTTTATTGATACCTCAAGAAATTTATCTGAAATATATAGATGTAATATTTTTATTATGAAGGAAAATTGCCAAATTGAAAAATAAGATCCTTGGGTATGTTCGAGGTAGGTGAAATTATTTTCCTTCTTTCTCTTTTGACAACTGTCAACTTCATAATTCAATAATTATTATGCATTTATACTTGTGAGTAGGAATATACATAAGATGGTAATTATTGCTGCAACGTAGAGAGAACAATGTTTCAAAGCGAAAAAATACAATATATTCTTATTGATGAAATTTCTAAAATTGCATTTTTTAGATTATAAACACGTCTAGCGCTCAAAGACTTAAAACATTGTAATGGTCAACGTCAACTATGGCTTTTTTTAGTAGTAAAGGTATTAAAGGGGAAATCATAATTTTTCATTAGGGTATACATTTTACTGTGTAAATTTAGAATACGCAAAAGACAAATTTATCGAAAGTTGGAAACAATGCTTATAGTTCGCAAATATGTCGATTTTCGTTCATACTATTATTTTCATGCTGAGTTTACACGTAACTCGAATTCGATTCGCATTAACTAATTCGAATTAGTTTGATTCGCATTCGAAACGTTTTACGTCCTAACGTCAATTCTAATTCGAATTGCAATGGGCTTTTTTTTTTGCTTTACTGTCCAAACGACGTTAACTTTTAATTCGTATTAACAAAAACGTATTTCTAATGCGAGTTGACTAATTCGAATTAATTCGAATTAAAAAGAGAAGAGTGTGTGAACGCGGTTAGCGAATTCGATTCGCATTCAATTCGAATTCAATTCGATTAAATGTCCGTGTCAACGAGGCATCAATACGTTTGAGTTATGCGTTGTTTGATGAACTCCTTCTCTCAAAGTTTGACTCTTCAAATTGAACCAATTCATTAAAGTAATAAAGGACGTTAGCTATAATACGCGAGCGAGCAGCAATAGAATTAACTCATCACCACTATAAAAATGGTATATTTAATTGATTGTTTGTAGGTTGATAAACGTCCAGTGGCAAATATTTCATGCATGTTGAGAACGATGGTCTATTTGAAGAACTAGATCAAGTAGCCTCTCGTTTAGACAAGATGTGATTTAAAAAAAAAACCAGCTATCAACTTAAAACTCTTTGCTGGATATATATAACTCTTTTTAAACAAGTCAAAATTTCAAATAGAATCGTTGTTTCTTTTAATTCAAATGTATTGAGTATATCAAATCAAGATAGACTTGAAGGTTAATAAATGAACTAACAATTTTTTCAATCATTTTATTTAAATTTTACTAAAATAATCTGATGTATTTTTAATAAGCTACATGTATGGTATGGATAGATTTTTTCTTGTCTATTTTCCTTAAAAGTTAGATTATACGACGGTTCCATATACATAAAGTAACCTCAAGAGAATCCTGTCAATTTCATGTTCACAACAATTTTTTAATCGTCTTGGATTTTATTTTGGGCAAATTAACATCAAATTCCAAACATAATTTTATTATCTGCAGTATATGATGTGTAGGATCCCTCTCTTTAATGCATAAAATTTGCAATTTGATTAAACATAAAATTATTTATTTTTCCAATTTAAAGACGCCTTCGTACAGTTAAAGACATACTTACATTAATATCAAAAACTAATTGGGCATACTTGTAAAGAAAAAAAGTAATATTGGCTAAATCGGTTTCTCGAATATAAAGAGACCAAAAGTGAGTGAATTGTTAGTAGACATGCAGTGTCAGAACATAATTAACTCGTTATTAGGAAGATTCAATATCTTTTTCACAGTATCAATAATTTTGAATTGAACAAAGAAAATCAATGAATAAAAAGTAACAAGTATCCGATATTAAATCAGAAGTGCAAAGCAATCGTCAACTCCGACAAAGAAATATAAAATGAATCAAAAATATTAGTTTGGCAATGACGAATACTATTAAATCTTTGATTGAGTAGTTATCGGAAATCCAAAAATCAACATTTTAAAGCTATTGACACCGAAAATATAACAAAAGGAAAACCTTGGCGAGACAATAATTGTAGCAATTGAAATCCTATTTCTCTGAGTCAATTTACATAATTTTATAACTTGAATATATATGTCATTACAAATATTTTAAAATCCAAGTGACTCTTATCTTTACTGAAATAATAATATTGTTTCAAATTCTAATTATTGGTCGACTGAACATGGTAGTTACAAGGTGTGCAAAACTCAACCCAAAGTTTTTTTCAATACAAGGTTAAAATAAAATAATTAACACGACACAAACTGTCAAAAATATAGAGATTAAAAAGATTTTTGACACTTGAGGTGAAAGGAGTATAATTTTCTGCTGGGTAAGTTTTTAATTTCTAAATTCTGGGAGAACACATTGATATTTGAATTCAGTAAGAACACTTTGATATTTGAATTCTGGGAGACCACATTGATATTTGAATACATTTATTTGAATTCAGAGAGAACACGTTTTGTTATCTGAATTCTAAAAGAACACATTGATATTTGAATACTAGTACTGAGAAAACATATGGATAAATTGAATTCCGGGAGAACATATCGATATTTGAATTCCGGGAGAACACATTGCCACTTGAATTACCTGAAAACACATTGTACGTGATGAATATGATTTTAATGATAAGTTTACCTCTTTACCTTAATTTAGTTGCATTTTACACAGCTGTCCTAAAGCCAGATTGTAACTTTAAACAAAAAGTATTTGCATAAAATGCTTTCAAGATTTAAATAAAGTACACGACCATCTACAATATTTCATTTTAAGGTAATAATTTCTGTTAAGATCCATTTTTTCGTTGCTATAATTAGAACCAAAATTGAAAAGATCAACCATTTACATTCAAAGTTGTCTTGCAAAAATGCAAGCAACGCGGATACAGCAATGGGTCGTAGTCTCTAAGTTGAGGCACTGCAGCTGATCAATACTTTCAAGCTTTATAGAATTCATGTCATGGATTTGAAAATGATAATGTAAAATAAAATGTTGTGTGTGCCCTTATATTTTACTTTAAGGGTCTATTTGCTTGTGAGAGAGATGTCCTATAATTGTGAACAGGTATGCTGTGAATATACATTAGAAAACTCTCATAAAACACTAAGAAAGAGATCATATAACAGAAAACAGTGCTTATGCTGTTGTACCTTGCCCTACAGTCATAAAAATGTCGAGTACGGTTATCGCAGTCAACTCAGAAATCAACCAATTAGATTACTAGATTTGGCGTTTCGATGACAGATTTTGTACTTCGAGAACTGAGTAAAGTTTTATGACCGAGAACCTTATTTTGACGTTTGCGAGGTCAGATATACTTTTAATAAAGATCAACCCCTTGGATATTCATCCATAAACACATAAATGAGTAATAAACGGAAGAGATATACTTCTTCAGATGCATTTGTTGCTCGAGGCGATGAATATCATAATAGCTAGGAAAAGTCAGATAATCAAAAGGCTGCATCATGTAGGAATTTGCAGGGTGCATTTGCATTCAAAGAAAATATTCGGGTGATTTAAAACGAATTTACTGCCAAAATTAATTGAAATGTGCAAGACATTTTCCCGCGCGACTGCCAAAAGTAACTTTGTAATTAAATTAATTTTAAAATTACTTTAAATTTTATTTGTTATGTTTACCTTGTAAATAGCGGCCTTTTTACCCAGTGCCCTTAGAAACTTGACACATTTTGGTTTGTAAATTAAAGACAACAAAGATATTGGATTTTACCTACATAAAATTGATCTATTTCCTAACGCTAACCTATTATTATGCATTTGTTTATATCACAAAAACAAATACGTATATACAAACTGCTACCTATTGTTGGGGACTAATTGACTTTCAATTATTGTTATGCACTGACTTATTTGTATTGAATAAAGGGATCATGGGTAGATTGGATCTTAGGTTGAAATTACACAAAGAATTTAAAACTTTGTCATAAAATCGGGAACTCAATTTTTAAAGGTAAGAACAGTATAGAGTCTTATTCTCTATAATTTTAGTTGTTTCATTTCTATATTGAAAAAAAATGACATTGAAACGAAGAATAACAAAATGTACGAATGTCTATATAACCAATGGCTTTAGATAAATATTTTTTATTAGTTGGTGTTGGCTTTTAACTAGCTTTCAGGAACTGCGAGTACTCTCAGATCTGGAGCCCTTTTTAACAGAATTAATTTACATTTGTCATTTTGAGCATGCTATGCTGTGTAATATTTTGCTCAATGCTAATTTGGTCTCAGACGGAAGGTTGCTTAATTGACAATCCTACCATATTCTATTAGTCTTACATACAAGTAAGTGCTAGTACTTTTAATATTTTTTATTTGTAAATTTAACATTTTCGGACGGACGTACAAACCAGAAAACCCGCTCCTCAAACAAAAAACTAGAACTTACGAAAAAAAAAACCTAAACTGTCCTTATGAGTCCCATTACTCAATACGGTACTGGTTTTAGAATCGTTTCTTTCTGTAAAAATGGTTTCAGATATTTCATAAATTTTGTGAGCTGTTCGGTTTTCTCTAATTTTCCAGTTATAAAAATTCAAAACTGATCGCCTGGAATGCCAGTATAAAGAAAATCTCACCAGCACCGCGCTCATCAGAAAAACTAAAGAAAAAAAAATATATATAAAAGTGTTTATAAGCAATTTTGTATCATTTCTGCAATGTCCAAAACCATGTAAGTTAGAGTTACCTGAATTATTTTTCCCATTGAAAATTTTTGAAATTCCTTATTAAGGTAACCTTTTTGATCTAAGCTCAAGTTTTCGAATCAATTTTGTAATTACAATGTCGAACATGAAGTAAAAATGTCTTTTTATTTTTTTAAAAGTAAACAAATATTGACAGTCTGAAGTGTGTACAGTTGAAATTATTGACATAGCACTTAGTGTAATTGAAAATGCTTTCCAAAATTACCTTGTTATGATAATTCATCACGAAAATCTCCTTGAAACTTTCTTCGAGAACATGAACATTGTCATAAAAGCATTATAAATGATAATCTTTTTGGAATGAAAAAACAAACAAGTAATATATGTTCTATTTCAACTTTAAAATTCTTGTGTCGTTGCGTTAAACGTCTATTACATGGAATGATATTAGTTATCTTTATGTAATCAGAGGTGTACGGTATTTTACACAGGTGCTGAAAATTCATACACCTTCAGATGCACACTGAACATCTCTAATTAAATCGCGAGTAAAGCGTTCCTTTACTCATCTTATAACGGGTGTAAAATTGATACTCATGGAGAAATCCACTTCACATTTCTTCAATACCGATAGCGCCGTGTCGACAAATATCACTTTTATTTTATTTTTCTATTTTTTAGAATTTTGGTAAATAATGTTTTTTGGGAGATTTTTGTCACTTTTTGTCGTCTTGCTCTTCGTGACGTTACTATATGAAATCATGAAGTTTGGCCACCGATATTAGAAAGTAGGACGGCATTTTAAAATTATTTAAACAGTTAACAGATGGTTTGCTTATACTTTTTTTTTATTTATTAAATCGACAAATACAGTTAAGTGCTTCTCCTGTTCTGAATTTTAATTGTATGCGTTGTTTTTATGCCCCACCTACGATAGTAGAGGGGAATTATGTTTTCTGGTCTGTGCCTCCGTCCATCCGTTCGTCCGTTCGTTCGTGCGTCCGTTCGGCCCACTTCAGGTTAAAGCTTTTGGTCAAAGTAGTTTTTGATGAAGTTGAAGTCCAATCCACTTGAAACTTAGTACACATGTTCCCATGATATGATCTTTCTAGTTTTTATGCCAAATTAAAGTTTTGACCCCAATTTCACGGTCCACTGAACATAGAAAATTATAGTGCGAGTGGGGCATCCGTGTACTATGGACACATTCTTGTTATTAATTGTTTGTATTCTTACCATGAAAGGATAAACCTCGCTGATAAGTACTGTTTGTTATATCTTAAAGTTTTGGGTTTTTTTTCATTTGTGAACTTTGAAATTACAGCAGATCTTCAAGGATAGTGGCAGTAAAATATAGTTCCAACTCTTCTATTCCTGTGACATAACTATTGTATAGACAATTTTTCATTGTTGAAGACCACATTATCGACATTTAACCCACATATCCTGATATTTATAAAAATATTTTTGAAATCCGCAAGTGTTTGATGAGAAGATTCGTTCCCAGATTTTTTTGTTTTTATATTTATGCAAGTGATATTTATAAAGCGCCTATTTTTGAGTTCATTCATATTAAATTTTCTTTTGAAACCTCTTTGCTGGTGTTCATATTCGAATCTAGAGTGTTACGCAAGAGTTAAATGAAACAAGAAGTAAACATCTTAGACAAACACCTCACGCCGATATGTATATTTGTCTCTCGACTTCAATTTTGAACGATCAAAGAAAACTTTGAAATGGGTAACCTCCCCTGTTGTCTGGACCGTTTTATGGAACCATTTTGAAATGATTTATTTACCTTTGCATAGCATGCTTTAACGTTCTAATTTACAACACGTATGTAAAGTTAAACAATAGTTTTTTCAAAAGGGTTTGATTTCGTAAATGATATGTCATTATTTAGTTCTGCTATTCTGACTTTTTTAACAAGTCTGTTACCTGTTCCAGACATTGTCAAAATTTGGACATGTGCTTTATCGAGCTGTCACTATCAATGATTATTAGTTTTATAATATGTACACAAAATACATGTTTACTTCGTTACATTCTTAAAATTCTGGAATTCTCTATCATTTGATGACCAAAATCTACACCAAGTACATGAACACTGCTAAATATTGTTAAATTTCTGAAATTCTCTGTCAATTATTGACCAAAGTCTGCACCAAAAACATGTATTTTACTTCTACATATTCCTAAAATTCTGAAATTCTCTTTTAATTGATGACCAAAGTCTACACCAAATACATGTATACATACATTCTGAAAGTTTTGAAAATCTCTTTCAATTGATGACCAAAGTTAATACAAAATACATGTTAACTTCTATACATACACCAAATACAGAAATACTTCTCAGTATCCAGTATTAAAATTCTGAAATTCTCTATCAATTAAACAAGGTCTACACCACTTCTATACATGTTTAAAATTATGAAATTTTATATCAGTTGAGTAGAAATTTATTTTATTGAAATAAGTCCAGGCATTGGACTATCATAAAAAAAAATGAACATATTAAACATACATTTGTAATCAACTGTTGATGACCAAAATCTACACCAAATACATGTATACTTCTATACATTTTGAAAATTCTGAAAATCTCTATCAATTGATGACCACATTCTACATCAAATACATGAATACTTCTTTTAAACATTGATAAAATCTGAAATTCTGTACCAATTGATCGCCAGAGTCTACACACAATACATGTATACTTCTAAATATTCTTAAAATTATGATATTTCCTTTCAAAAATGACCAAAAGATGCGTCAAATAAAGAAGTCTGTGGCCCGTAAATCTGCAATCTTTCATTCCGCAAGATGCACTTTCAATTAAACTCCGTTTGATTAATGGCTTATTTAAATGAAATAAATATGAATTAACGAGAAATTGAGATTTACATTTCGTGCCAAAATCGCACCGAGATTGTTCGCAGAGTTGTAATAAATTATCATTACCTGTTCGCACTGTCAATCTTAAGCGCTAAACATGCAGTCGCGTCGAGATTTTGTAGAGCACTTGATCTTGGGGAAGAGGAGATATATTAGTTGACGACAACATAAAACAATCCTTTCCAGGACTGTTCAAATAAAATCTGATCTTTACAAGAATGGAAAATCAATTTTAATGACAAAATCATTGATTCAAGTTTTTAAAAATTGAAACATAGTTTGAGTGATGGCCGTATAGGCTACGAAGGTCGTCTCCACTTTTATTTGATTTTAACAAAAAAGTATATTTGGAATGTTTGCTAGTAATTGAAAAATTGCTTGCACGCAACAAGTTAATCATCAGAGAAATATGCACGAAACAAAGGCATCTACCTTAAAATTAAACGTGATATAGATGTTGGTTAAATGGTTAACATTGTTGCATGAAATGTAGATATGAAATTTACATTGTGAATGATTGAAATTGATTAATTTTCAAAAAATGGACATACCGTATTATTAAATTTATGATATGTGATCATGGGATCTATGTATATGACTGATTTTCAAACAGAAACTTTGATAACTAGTTTATATAAAAAGTTTTGGATTGTACCAGAAAATGCGGCGAATTCCCTACCTGTCTATGGGTAAGTCTTGAGACAAGTAATATGCAAACAATCTTTATCTTATTGATTTTTTTACATATATTATTAACATGATTGATAAATTACATTATTGGTAAAATATAAAATGATCAAAGTGACTATGATGAATTTCATATTCTCGATATTTAACAAATCTCCCGTTTCTTTGAAAGAAACACAAGCTTACTTGTGCATTAAATATCTTATAGTCTAAACTAACGACTGTGAAAATAAAGTGTAACTTCTATAACTGTACTTGTGTAATAATTATCTGAAGACAAAATTTAATTGTAGTCTTAAGATTCTTCTTGGACAGTCAATACTGAAACCATCAATTTTTCAATTTCATTAATCATTTATTTTTTTTCAATTCGAATACTAGGGGACCAATTCTTACCTTTTACTGCTACAGTAAAATACCGGTATTCATTTATTCGCATGAAATCGAGTTCGTGCGTATTTAATTTTCTTGTTTGAATTGTTTTACATTGTCATTATGGGGCTTTTTAAAGCTAACTATGCAGTGTATGCTTTGCTCATTGTTGAAGGCCGCACGGTGACTTATGGTTGTTAATTTCTGTCATTTTGGTCTTTTGTGAAGATTTGTCTCATTAACAATCATACCACATCGTCTTTTTGTATATTTATTCGTATGAAATCGAGTTCATGCGTACTTACAGTGCACGTTTGTTTCTGAGAAGAAAAAGAATAGAAACGCTGGAGACCAAAAAGTGTATAGAAAGCCAAAAACATAAAATATACAACAAAACTCAAAAGGGACTAATTATACATATCACATTTAGTCATGCCAGTGTCGTTTACAGATTACTTTACAGTATGTGTTTGCTCTGTGATTGGTGAAAGTCGTAAGTTTACATATAGTAGCTTAGATTCTCTTCCTTGGGGTCTCTGGTTGATAGTTGTATCATTGGCAATCATATATCATCGATCTCTTTTTTAAAACGGTGAAAAAAGCAAAGTTATCTAGTCGCTTGATATGGATGAAATGCATTGGAATCTGGAGTATAAAGGTTCTGTTTAGAACCTTCAATTAAGTTAATAATATACATTCAATATAATAATAAGGAGGTGTGGTATGGTTCCCAATTGTCAACTATCCACAAAGAACAATTTCAATGTACAGCTAAATTTCGAAGTAAAGGGAACTTGAAAAAAAGGTTTTGAGTAATTCATGGTAAAGAAATCACTTACGTAATAATTATCAGTTTCAAGTAAACTCTGACCAATGGTCGATTTTGTCCTGTAGAGGAGAATGATGAAGCGTGATGAGCGGATTCGGAATGGAATTGGGGTTTTCGGTTTTTGTTATGTAACGTTTATAAACGGTATTAAATTTTAAAGCTCGATTTAAAATGATGATTTCCATTGATTTGACTTATTCAGTTATCTCGTTGATAGGTTATAGCTCATTGATTATTCATTACAAAGTTATTTATTACCTACAAAAACATTTAATTTTTAATTCTTTTTTAACAATTAAACTTTAAACAAACCACTTTAGCTAATATCATTAAATGTTCTTCAAGTCGCACATACGCAATGGGTAGAAAATTGATTCCCATAGATTGAAAAAACAAATATTCGACCGAAGTTTTACGATAATTTTCTCATCGACTTAACCTGCGCAACCTTAACCTTGATTGTTTTGTGTGACTTTTGTTGTTACTTCTTTTTCATTCCACAAAACAAATAAAAAGAATGCTTTGGTTTAGAAATATTTTTTTTAAATTAAAGATTTTAAAACATTACTTTAAGTTGTCATAAAATTGTCAAAATCTACATACTTCCTTATCCTTCCGGAAAACCGGAGTGGCATCATTCTTATGGGTTAAGGCTGCTAAATCTTTGTTTCGTGTATTTGGTTGTATGGACCGTTATATTTTCGTCATTTTTCTATTGAAGCTGTTTGTAAAAGACTTTTAGTTTTTGATTGCCCTTTCCGTTTTGTTATCTTCAACAATACCACATAGAATGAAATTCAAAACAGTGTGGCTGTGGCCATTGATTGACACATTAAATTCATCCATTGACTGGGACAATTTACGTGAACGTTTGTCTGTAACGACCACTGTTCACGACGTACCTACGATAGACATCTAAACTGTTGGGTCACCAAAGGTTTCTTAACGCCTTTAATTATAAGATAATTCGAAAAATTAATCAGGAATAACCTTTATGTTTTGATTTATGTAATTGATATAAATCAAAACATCGTGTTATTTCTGATTAATTTTTCGAATTACTTTATTAAGGTGTTTAGAACCTTTGGTGACCCCATAGTTTAAGTGTCTTTAAAAAGTACATAGTGAACAGTGGTCGTTACATACAAACGTTCACCTAAATTGTCCCAGTCAATGGATGAATTTAATGTGTCAATCAATGGCCACAGCCACACTGTTTTGAATTTCATGCTACATGTACTTTTACTTATACTATCACTCAAATAAGCAAAATAAATCTAAACGAAATTCCTATATGGCTTGAATGCTTATCTTTAATTTAAAAGGATTGGGAAACAAGTTATTGCACTTAAATTAATCCCTTTGCAGTTTGCGGTACGAGTGCTGCCTTGTAGCGGTATTAGCCTGCTCTTTTTCGAAATCTACAAGGGTGTCTTTTATCTTTACCTTAATGTCTCTCATTAAAATACCAATTTCAATCATACTTTTGTAAAATACAATACATAACCTATTCACATTACAATAATATATAAATAGTCTTCTTGAAATTATGCAAACCTAACCTTTGTGATCAATCAAGCTCGAGTCATTAACTTGCATTATCATAAAATACTAAATTTCAAACTCTTAATTCACCTTATTGTTCCGAAACTCTTACATTCATTAAAGATCAATTTGTAAATAACAGAAATAAATATGACATTCTTATAAACAAAGCTGTTGTCATACAGAAATCAGATAACATCATTGTATCTCCTCATTAAAGATCTAACACTTTTGCTTGATTTGATTTTAGTTAAAATCGAATTCTTTTCCCTTAGAAAGTGTTACTTTGGGTGATATTAAGGTTTACACCGCATATGAACATACATAATATAAGCTATTTGATAAGTCAATGGCTAAGACCATTAATATGTAATGCGATCAACATGGGCACACAATGGAATAGTAAGCGTGAAAAATATAGGACTTTAATAAATCGACAGAGAAAGATTTACATAAACAATAAACAGGATAGATTGTGTGCATTTTATTAGCTTTTTTGTTGATCTGTCTTCTTGCTTTAATATCAAAAGACAAGATCAATATTGCATCCTCAGGTCTAAAAATAAACGGTAGAAACAATGCCACCTGCAAACATTGAAAGCGAATGCAAAATTGCAGGAAAAAACAAATTCACAAATTTTAAGGAATTAATTCTTCTTCGTTTGCTTAAACGCAGGGCTTCCAAAAATAATACTGCAGCTTCTAAGAAAACAGAATCACAGACACAAGAAATTGACAACAATGCTAATATAAACATCCCTAAAGAGGAAACGCGGGTCTTAAAGAAACCCTTTGGTGTCAGGGAATGTGATTCAAATGGAAATACTATCAAAGGAAATGTTGTGAACAAAAATTGTGGAACTGAAACAAAGGAAAATAGTGTTATCGACATCGAAAGCCATCAACAGAACGGTATTAAAGGGAGACAATTAACGGAAGAAGAGATGGTCCGTTTGGAAAGTTTCTCCAGGCTTGATCCGGTAAGCATAACCTTGTAAATCTTCTTTACATTATAAGTAAAAGTATGCCAATGAAATCGGAAAAGAGACAATATATTATCTACGCAACAACATAGATGAACACATAGAGACATCTTCGCTAGCCACGTGTTACGATCCATTCCCCTCTTCTCCACAGGAGAGGAACGGATCGTAGCCCATGGCTAGGGAAGACGACGTAGAGAGGACTACACCCTTGCAGACACTTGTACCACAAAACAGACTCTACTATCCCAGGTTAGGGGAGGGTTGGGATCATGTTTGATCTCGCCAGATTCTGTATGTATGTGCCTGTCCCAAGTCAGGAGTCTGTAATTCAGTGGTTTTCGTATGTTTTATGTATAACATATGTTTTAGTTCATTTTAATACATAAATTAGGTCGTTAGTTTTCTCGTTATAATTGTTTTACATTGTCATTTCGGGACCTTTTATAGCTGACTTTGCAGAATGGGTTTTGCTCATTGTTGTTCGTACGGTGACATATAGTTGTTAATTTCTGTGTCATTTTTGTCTTTTGTGGAGAACTGTCTAATTGGCAAGCATACAACGTCTGCTGTTTTTTATATATCGAGTTAATACAATTGAGAATGGAAATGGGGAATGTGTCAAAGCGACAACAGCCCGATCATTCTCTAGCAGACAACATAATGCATGCTGACATTTTTAAAAGGTTATATCAATTTCACATGAACTATATGCTACAGTCGAACTATATGCTACAGTCGGCCTCAGTCTGAAAGTAAATAACAAAATAAAAATTTCAGTAACTATTATGATAGGATACTATTGATAATGTTAAGGAAGAAAACAAAATAATTTTGGTACCAAAAAAAAAAAAAAAAAAACAAACAAACAAACAAAAAAACAAACAAACAAACAAAATCAATATATATTTATAAGCACTCAAACCATCACAGTTTGACAAGCACATAACTATCCGTGAAAATTTGACAAACACACAAACCATCACAATTTTAACTTTTTCGTTTCAAAAATTTATCAATGCTTTTCAACTTCGTACTTTATTCGCCTATTAGCTTTTTTTTAGCTCACCTGGCCTAAAAGGCCATGTGAGCTTTTCTCATCACTTGGCGTCCGTCGTCGTCGTCGTCGTCGTCGTCGTCTGTCGTCGTTAACAATTTTTCAAACATCTTTCCCTCTGAAACTACTGAATGGATTTGAATGAAACTTAAAATGATTGTTCCTTAGATTATCCTGCACAAAGTGTGTGCTTTGATTTTTGATCCGTCAAAAAACATGGCCGCCGTTACTTAAAATAGAACATAGGGGTCAAATGCAGTTTTTTGCTTATATCTCAAAAACGGAAGCATTTAGAGCAAATCTGGCATGGGGTAAAAATGTTCATTAGGTCAAGATCTATCAGCCCAGAAATTTTCAGATGAATCAAACAAACCATTGTTGGGTTGCTGCCACTTAATTGGTAATTTTAAGGAAATTTTGGAGTTTTTGGTCATTATCTTGAATATCATTATAGATGAAGATAAACTGTAAACAGCAAAAATGATCAGCAAAGTAAGATCTACAAATAGGTTAATATGACCAAAATTGTCAATTGACCCCTTAAGGGGTAAATGTCCTTTAATGACAATTTTTCACAATTTGTTCATCATATTTGCTAACTTTAAAAAATCTTCTCCTCTGAAACTACTGAATGGATTTGGATGAAACTTAGCATGATAGTTCCCTAGATTATCCTGCACAAAGTGTGTGCTTCGATTTTTGATCCGTCAAAAAACATGGCCGCCCTTACTTTAATTAGAACATAGGGGTCAAATGCAGTTTTTGGTTTATATCTCAAAAACGAAAGCATTTAGAGCAAATCTGACATGGGGTAAAAATGTTCATTAGGTCAAGATCTATCAGCCCTGAAATTTTCAGACAAATCAAACAAACCATTGTTGGGTTGCTGCCACTTAATTGGTAATTTTAAGGAAATTTTGCAGTTTTTGGTCATTATCTTGAATATCATTATAGATAATATAAAGATAAACTGTAAACAGCAAAAATGATCAGCAAAGTAAGATCTACAAATAAGTTAAATATGACCAAAATTGTCAATTGACCCCTTAAGGGGTTATTGTCCTTTAATGACAATTTTTTCACAATTTGTTCATCATATTTGCTAACTTTAAAAAATCTTCTCCTCTAAAACTACTCAACCAAATTCAACCAAACTTCATTTGAATGATTAGTAGGGTGTATAAAATAAAGTTTGTGTTTTATTTTCTATTTCGTCAAAAAACATGGCCGAAGGCATTGTTTACCAGGTGAGCGATTCAGGCTCTTGAGAGCCTCTTGTTTAATTTGAGCGTCACTGATGAGTCTTTTGTAGACGAAACGCGCGTCTGGCGTAAATACAAAATTTTAACCCTGGTATTTATGATGAGTTTATTAATATGCTCCAACTTCGTTCAAATTGTAAAACAAAATGTATTTTACGTATACGGTGTCGACATTTTATGACTTACACTTCCAAATAACTTGTTCCGATGGTTTGTTTTTAATTCATTTAATATTTCTTCTAATTCAAAATAAAAATGCTTATATTGAATTTATTTGTCGGAAAAAAATAATTGTATTCACTCAGTCCGTTTTATTACAAATGAGTACATTGATTCCCTTTACATATATATAAATAAAAGATGAAATCGTTGATTTTGAAGAAAGAAAATCCTATACTATATCATTTACTCGGATTTGATGGCAATGATGAAATATATGCAAATCTGTTGAAAAGGATCAAGTCAAAGTTCACATAATCGAAAAAGATACATTCAGCTCTAGGGGTTTAAAGTAAATAGTATACTATCTACATACTAATTTAGGAATTAAAATACCAAAGCGAAGATCGCCGACAAAAGGCTATTGCTTAACATAACCACTAATAATGTAGAAGAAATCGCCAAATCGTTAAAATCTCCTTACGACAAATTAAAAATCTATATGCTGAGTAAATATTTATATATAAAAGTTCAGTAACAGAACAAATTCATTACATGTAACACCGTCTAGCATTTCCACACAATTGATGATAGGTACCCGTTCTAACGCATTATTTTTATTTTTATTCCAGTCGACGCTGCGTGTGATTGGATGGTCATCCGGTGCGGCAGATTCCATGACAAATACTCCGGATTTAGCAGAAACACAAGACGGTAAGTTCGCAATGTTTAGTTGTTGTAGGAAATTATGTTCCGTAGTTCTCAATTTGAATCTCAATTTATAAGGAAATAGATGTTGTGCTCCAGCATCAAAACTATGTTAGACTTTTCCTACTGTCAAAGTCTAAACTACCGACTTTTTCTAATTTATACAGAAAATTGCGATTATTGTTTGATTGATATTTGCTGTTATAAGATTTTGGAAATCATTTCTAAATAAAGAATATATCTCCCTCATTCAAAGTTTTGATTTATTGTGTGGGTTTTGTTATATACTTGGTGTCCCTTATTGTTTTATCAGCTCTTCATCGTTTAAATAAGATTTTAGATTTTCAAATATTTTTTGTCTGGAGCATAACGGAAGAGAAGTTTCAAATATTGACAAAATACTCGTCTGGTGCAGTTTAAGGTACTGTTTATGCTCATGTTATTTATTATAATATATCATTAGTGTAGGTAATAATGGCGGCGAAACCCTAGTTTTTACGTTGGTGGTTATGGCTCATACGTAGTGTTAGATGTAAATTATCAGCGCATTTCAAGTTTTAAAGATATTTGAAAATGTTAAAATGTTACTTATTACCGAATTTGTATTTACATGAGCTACAAGACGGATGCCACGCGTGGAGGATGATCTGGTTACCTTCGCGGAGCACATGAGATTTTAGTTTTCTTTACTGTGTATGCTTGTTTGTCTAATTTGTTGTTTTTCTACATTTGTTGTTTAAGTTTGTGCTTCACAATGACGTCTTTTGACCGAATTTGACCACTTAATTACTACACGAAAGATTTTTTGTCGTATGTAAAGCAGAACATTCTCATCCCTTCCAAAGCAACAAACGTCAAATCCTTTTTTGTGTGGAGATCGTCTCGTTTTCGAAATTTTTCCTTGTGTTTTTACTACACCTAGTGATTTCTGGTTCAAATTTGTGTTACACTATTCACCAGAGACCAAAGTTTCAAAGATGCATGCATCTATATAGGTCACCGGACAGCCACCAACAATGATCATATAACTGACTACTTACAATTAATTTTTTTTGAAATTGTTGAAAATAGTCTGGACTATCGGACCATCAGTCTATAAATAATTATATAGATATAGGAAGATGTGGTATGAGTGCCAATGAGACAACTCTCCATCCAAGTGACAATGTATTAAATATACAGGCATGTTCTCTTCCATACAAACTTTGAATTTGTCTTGGTTTGGCCTAAATTTAGGAAGCATTATTTAAGATATGCATCATCGTGGCCTTTTACATAAAAGATGATAAACGACAAAAAAGCTTCGTTTATTTTAGATTCTTTCATGTTAATAGCTGTTTTAGTACTTCTCTTCATGTTGGCATGATGCTAACTTCTCCTTTTTCGTTTCAAACGTGCAAGCAACATAACTACTTCATAGTCACTTCCTAAACAAGTAATAACAAAGTTTTGAATCTACAGGGACGAACTTATCATGTCTAATTAAATTCAAAGTTGAATCGAGCTTAAGACGACACAATTTAAAATATGCTAACCACGCATACATGTAAAAGATACATTATAAGGAGGATTTTAATCAATGAGGTCCCATTAATATATTTCTAATTTATTTAATCTGATCCTATTCAGCTGATTGAATACCTGGCAGCGATGTAGCCAAAAATAAGGTTTATAAATGATGAATAATTTGTACTTTTCAGATGAAAATATGTGTAAACTAACAAAGGTAAGTTGTTTAACTATTTACACTATTTATTTTATAAAATGGAATATTTTTTGCAAGTTATTAGATCAATTTCAATAATTCACTCATCACTGCCTTACTAATGTACAAGAGATTCAAATGAAATACATGTATCTGTTATCCAAGCAGATGTTTTTCTCCATTATAATGAATTTATAATGAATTCTAAATCTGATATTCATTTCAATTTTAAAGTACATGTATATGCAATCATACGGTCTCTTGAGTAATGCTTTTGAAGTTTGCCTAACTGAAAATTATTATGTACATGTATTATGAATTAAATGTAATAGTACTATAAGTAATAAAGTAAGATAGTTTACTCTCTAATGGGTCTGGTAATTGAGTCTGAAAACTATTTTCACATTGTTGTATACGTACCAAGAAGCTATGTATATGTGTCTGACAATAAAAGCGAATTGTCCAAAAGTAAACCCCACAACGAAAACAGCATTTGATACGAGTTTCACGCAATCGTAGCCTATTTTAAATGGCTTATCAAAAATTTACTTATCAAATTAAAGTATCTACGATAAGTAAACTTTAACTGATGATTTTTTTTAAATAAGTATAATTGGTGTGATTAGTAATGAGAAAACTATGAACCAGTATCGAAATGACGTAGGTGTAGGTCATAGGACAGTCTTCAACAAGAGCAAAACCACCGCATAGTCTGCTATAAAACGCCTATGACATGACAAATTGCATATAATAATTTAAACTTGAATATTAATAATACAATATTTCACCAAAAAAAATATGACAGACCGCAGCAACGACAAACACCGAATGGTTTGCTTTAAGCTTCCATAATTCAAGGGAGTGCAATGAAAATATCATCTAAAACAATGTCATCAGACATGAAAATATGTCTAGTGGTATACGCTTCAAAAATATCAAACGGCTAAATCCATTGATTCTTAGTATTTTTTGCTACACTCGTTGCTGATGTATGCCATTCATTGTATGTCTGTCCACTGTGATTTCCTTACCGCATGACCACGCACAATTCTCATTTCAAAACAGTCAACTGTTCAAGTTGACAATTTGTATGCCCCACCTACGATAGTAGAGGGGCATTATGTGTTCTGGTCTGTGCGTCCGTTCGTCCTTTGTCTCCGTTCGTCCGTGTGTCTCCGTTCGACTGTTCGTTCGTTCGTTCGTCTGTTCGTCCGTCCGTCTGCCCGCTTCAGGTTAAAGTCTTTGGTCGAGGTAGTTTTTGATGAAGGTGAAGTGCAATCAACTTAAAACATAGTATACATGTTCCCTATATGATCATTCTAATTTTAATGCAAAATTAGAGTTTTAACCCATTTTCACGGTCCACTGAACATAGAAAATTATAGTGCGAGTGGGGCTATGGAGTACTATGGACACATTCTTGTTAACTTCTGAAATTAACCTACAGGAGACCAATAGGGTAAAAGAAGGAGTTTAGCTGTCACTTTTTATATGACTCGTTTTAAACTCATTTCATGGGTTGTATTTTTCTAATGTTCATATAATGTTTGAATTTTTACCCGTAAGGGTTTTAATTTTTTATAAAGTATATATATTTCTACTATTTACTTTCTATATTTTTAAAGGTAAATTTATACTGATAACAGCGTGCATAACCTTCAAAATATATTGTAGCAACCATTGATTCAGGAAAAATATTCAAATTAAGGTAGCACAATACAAAGATTTTTTCACTCCCAATCAGACAACTTTAAACTGATGTAATTCATTTCATCCTTCTTTATATTTTATAAATGAGGTACCAAAAGAAAGAAGAAAGATTAATCTTTTAAATTGTGATAATTTTATTATGACATACTTATTACATAATTAATTATTATGTAATTAGTTGCTATATTGTGATGTCCATACTTGAATGAATTTAGCGTCTTTGTTCTTCATAGCATCCCAAAATATTTTACAGATTCTTGTACAACACAGCTTGACCTTCAAAACAGTGTCTCAGATTTCCAAAAACATCAATAGAACAAATTTTATACCCAATTGAATTTAGTGGTCTCTTATGAATTGATGTTGCAAACTTCATTTAAGATTTATGAGAGAATAAAATACAATAGGAAAAATCTGAGACACAGTTTTGGAGGTCAAACTGTGTTGTGCAAGAATCTATAAAATATTTTGGGATGCTATAAATAACAAAGAAGCTAAATTCATTCAAGTATGAACATCACAATATGGCAACTAATTACATAACAATTAATTATGTAATAATTATGTCATTATGAAATTATCACACTTTGAAAGATTAATCCTTCTTTTTTCTTTTGGTACCTCATTTATAAAATTTAAAGACAGATGAGTGGAATTACATATTCAGTTTAAAGATGTCTGATTGGGGATGAAAAATCTTTGTATTGTGCTACCTTAAATGATATAAAAGACATAAAAGACATAAAAGCAAAAAGAACTGAACAAGCCAACACAAACATTATACAATCAATTTTTTTTCTGAAGCAATTCTACAATAATCATATATCATAATTTTCAAAATTACACAACATTTTTTTAATTGTAACATTACACGTTTATTTCCATTTAAGGTCTTGTGCATTTTTGGCATTATATAAACGACCTACTTGCATATTTCATATAAAGTGTTCAAAGGTTCACTGAGCTCGAATATTTCGATGTCATATTTTATGTACTAGGGCAGCTATGCATATTAAAAATTGATCAACCATTGTTCTTTTATTGATAATAAATATCAAACAAGCTTAATTTGGAAATGACATGGTATAAATGGAATTTTGCACTGATAGTCATGGATTTACCTGTGTTTTATTTTATCAAAACAAATATTATACTTCAATAACATTGATCTTTTAATCTTTGTCATGTATTTTAATTTACATTATTCAACACCCCTTTAACACTCAGATGTTTTAAACAGTCTAATTATTTAAAAGTTAAACAGACCAAAACCAATATACATGTAAATTATTTGGCTTTTTATAATCCCATTTAGTGGCAATGCATTAATGCAAATAAAACGCTGCGAAAGCACTTAGTGAATATTTCACATGAACCGAGGACACACTTTTGTTTTACTTGGAGACGGATGTATCCTAAATTTATATGTACCTATGAAGAAAGTTTAAATGTTGTGAATTGACAACGGATGTTTATTTACAAACTATAAATTTAAACAACAATTTAAAAGTTTTAACTTGGTGTGATAAGCAGTCAATGGCATTTTAAATTCTGAAGTTTACGAATTCGTTATTTTGGTAATGAAGGATTTTATCTATTTGACTGATTTTGAGCAGGTTGAATTTAGGAGACTGCAGGACCAAGTCCGAGATGTCAGTTTCAACCTCCGAAATCGATTTCGGACGTCTGCATATCAGGTAAGATTTTTTTTTATTACTTTTATCTATGTTGGTAAATTATGTGTTATTTAGTTTTACTTGTTTAACACAAAGTTACGTTATCCATATATATGAGAAGAATATTCGTCTATCAAATTAATAGATTAATTAAATTTCAGGTCACGCACGGTTCATTCATTTAAATACATGTCAAGGTTCCTTTAAATGGAAAATGTAACAAGATTATCTTCAGAAATGAATATTCGTGAGAATATATATTGTTTAAATTGTGTAAACAAATACACGTGGACTTCACAGTGTGTTAATTAATCTATACCTCCGTTGCTATGCAAACAAACAAAATGGCGGTTTATAATTTATCCGCGAACACAATGTACAGGTTATAATATTGTTGATAATAGACAAATCACTATTGTTAAGGGGGATTTAAATATATGCTGGCAATATAATGTTCAACAACCATTGACACATTTTAATAACCCAATATTAAATTCGAATAAACAAATATGTGGCGAAGGTGAAAATAGTTCAGAGGCACTTCCGGGTTAATAACATGATGAAAAGGCACTTTTTCGAACGTGACCTTGGATCATTTCCATTAACTAGATTATAATCTTTAAAATTGAGATAGAAGCCTTAAAAATTAAGATGCAATAGAATAGAGTGACTATAGTGAACAAAATAAAAGTTAAATTGATCAAAACTCCGACCAGCGTTTCAATATGTACACTGCAAGACAATGAACTTCAAGACAAAAAGTGTCTACCCATCCGCCATAAAAGAAAAAGCTCCAAGGCACGTGGTCCCATCAGCCATAAAAGAAGAAGCTCCAAGGCACGTGGTCTTGTATTGAACAGCATTAGAACTAATGACAAGTAACTTCATAGATACTGGCCTGATCCAGGAAATCATGTAAGCTAACCGAATGATGATATATTATTTCTTCCTAAAAAGTATGAAGCTTGTTGACGATAGTAGTGTGACGGGATTGCTTCCCTTAGAAAAACTTAGTAGATACTTAGGCAGCCGTAAGCGGTTGAGCTAAGGAAGTACTTCTTTAGCTCAGTCGGATAATATACAAAGTATTTCAATATAAAGACCGACAAACTAATTGAATACTCGAAAAAGGTATATTTTGTTTATGTACCAGCTGACAAAGCAGTCAATAATGGTCTAACAAATACTAAATATGACCACAGCACCGTTATACCGAAAACTCAATTATCAAGACACCAAGTTACTAAGATATAAGCTAAAACAATCACATACAAAATAATGACCTTGGTCAGGCTCACCCATGTGAGACGGGGTTAAATTATGGGCTGTTTTTTTCTTCTAATTCCCACTAATTCGATCTCGATTTCGGGAACTACTAAAAGGGACACAGATCATGTATTAATTAACTGAAACATTTTAGGAAATGTATTCTCCTGTTAATTCAGTATCAGTATTGATAATTCGACTGTTTCTGCTCTTTAGTCGGGTTGGTGTCTCTTTGACACCGATTCTGCATTTCAGTTCTCAATTTTATATATTCTTGAAAACGTTTTCAATATAAATTCATTGATTCAGATTCAATATTTTATTAGAGTCTCACCACTTGTAATACATATAATACAATCATCATAATATACATTGATTATGCGCTTGTAAACTTACGACTGGTTCTTACCATTAACAATTTCTTTTAATTTGAAATTCTACTCTTCGATTAAATGATTTTGTAAGAAAAAATAATATGATAATTAGATTTCATCTAAAGTTTTCCGGAAGGGTTAGAAGTTCATTGTTTTATGCTTTCCTAAACATAACTCATATTACCCATTTTGTAATTTTAACCAGAAAACTTGAATGGGTTTTTTCCTGATCATTTTTATGAAGTTAAACTATTACACTGTTGCTGAAATAGTAAAGGAATTCTAAAAGCATGCAATCCTTAGTTCTGTTGCGCTTTGCGCAAGGAAAAAACTTGTAGACACTGCTCAAGTGTTTTCCTGTACATTTACTATCGAGTTGAACTTACTTCTCCCCTGAGTAAACAAGAACCATTTAAATAAGTAAAGAATTGAAATACCAATGACCACATTTATTTAACACTTTTACAACAATACATATAAAGTTAATTTATATTGTTTGATCTGTAATAATTTCTATATCAAAGATTTAATCTCTCCATTTACCCAAACAATGAAGGAGTTATGGCATTGGCGGGAGTTTAACGTTTTCTCAACAAACCATAATATCTTAATGGGATAAATCTTAAACTTAATCTGATGTTTTAAATAATTTCAAGTGTACAGTCTTTAGATAACCTTAGTGTGTACTGATACATTCCACTCGGACTTTTATCTTTGTTGTAAACGAATCATAAATAAAATTCACATATCAATGACATGACATGGGAACTAAATTAAAAAGGAAGAAGCTTAAATCAATGCGCTTAAAGAAGGTAAGATTAACATTGTCATAGATACATGTATGTATGTAAGGTCAAATATAAGGACGAAATCTTATCTCACGTTGAATGTTCTTTACTAATTTTATAAATTGTTTAATTTTCACTACAACAAAAAAAATGAGATCAAACGTCATATTTGATCGGTACTTCGACAGGTTTTGGTTCGTCTTTTATTTTTATTATTTCTTTTTACATGTCACGTGTTTAAAAGATACATACAATAGATTCTTGCATAAATTTGCATATGGCAATCGGCAATCCTCGGGTGAATCCGTTATTCTCCTTGCTAGATGAAGGTACGGAATCGGCCGAGATGTGACGAATGATGCATATGGAACATCAACCGAACAATACTCGAGATTCGAGAAATACCTTATGCGCTCAATGTTAAGAAGTTCCGACAAGGAACTACGTTGATGAACAAGTTGTGTATATTTGTAATTTGTAGCTATACATATTATAACCCAATATCGATAGGTCCTGATAATGAAACTATCTCTAGATTTTGTATAGAGACATATGCAAGTGGTTAGACGTTTTTACCAACAACGCTACATGTGTCGAACGTTTGACACAGCAGTGAACAAATCCAGAGCGATTTACTTTATAAAAAAAAGCACGTGTCGCTATGCTTAAATTTTAAAATTTTATAAGTTCTAAAGCAGGTCGATAGTTGATCAATATCATATATACGTAAATAATATTTTAGAGCATGAAACAGTATATTTGAATGAAAACTTTCAAATATGAGGCAATGAAAAAGAGCTAACATTTCGAGCATTACAACCCTGTCATGTTGCGTCTCTATCTGCCTGTTTCACACAAAACGTATACCTTACTATTTGACAAATCAAATATTTAAGTAAAACTCTAATATGAATAAAGGCTGCTATAAAGACACATGCAAGTTTACTACTGACACTCTCTTTAAAAAATAAAGATGACTGGGGCTATACTACTTGTCATGCTGACCCCCTCCCCCGAAAAAAGTTCTTGTACACTTCTTCAAAGTTCTTTCACTGAACAACGCGATACATATTATACGCCGAAGGACAGAACATAGACAGCAAGAATTGTAATCTTTAAATTTAAAGAAATGAAAATCAAACAAATATTAACTCCAATTAAGTATCTTGATTAGACGTAATTTTTGTATACAGCGTGACGCCTTCTTGTATATTAAATAATTTAATCCGATTATTTTGTAAATAAAACATAACAATCAAAGCCTTTAAAAAGAATACAATTACGGTACCAGGTACAACGACAAAAGAATGTATCATCTTAAGAACAAGACTAAATTCATTAATTAAGCAACTTCAAAATTCGTGATTTGTGTTTTTTTCTACCTGGAATTAAGTTTATCAACATTTAAGTTACTTTATTTTGTATACCTGTTCGAAATATTCAAAACAGGCTATACTATTGCTTGATACTATACAGAATAATATATCTATTCCAGTGCACTAAATATATCACATACTTTATTTGGATGCATGTGTATTGATCACTATGTTTAGTACTGTCTGGTGTTTGTATGTCTTTGTTCTGTGTATTGCACTCAGTCTGTCTTATACATATATGAAATAAGCATTTATCTTTTACTTGTGTTTTAAGTTGATCATTATGTTTATTATGTTTGAAAATGCGCAGTAATACATGTTTTGCTTTTCGTTTTGATCTGTCTTTGATTTTTGAAAGTGTGTACTGTGTTTTGATGTATATATAGTTGTTATTTTTTAGTTCTAATAGTTTTAACTTTAAATGTTTTTTTAGCTCTATTATTTTTTATCATACTCTTAAATTTAAAAACATACAATATACAAGACATATAAAAAAAGAATAAAAGAAGAAAGAAAGGAAAAAAATACAGATGTTTATTCCATTATAAATTATGGTGTATATCGTTTAAATGTTCGAACTGTGGTAAGGTTTGTCCCTAATGCTTCCAGAGTCTGAAAAGACAAAAACAAATGAATTATTATGTACATTATCTCGTAAAACATGATTGTTACATTTAAAAAAAAACTATATATATATATATATAAGTACAATATACTTACGACGAGTTGTATATATATATATATATATAAGTACGTCTGAGTCAGTGACAACCCTACAACAGATGTATCTATCGGATCGCCATCAATGATGGTGATACATGGCTGTGTACATAATGTATATACAACTCGTCTAAACACCAACCCAACAATGTTAGATCTGTAAATTTGCTTTCGCAAATTTTTGGTTCTTCCCTCGCCGGGATTCGAACCCATGCTACTGTGATATCGTGACACCAAATCGCCTGCACTGCAGCCGTCCCGCTAGACCACACGACCACCTGGGCTCTCAAAAAAAGAGCTTTCGGTGGGCATGTGTTACCTTTCCACGTCAGTTTTAATCGAGCGGCGTACTACAGTACATGATATATAAGGCACGAAGATGTTATTGTTACAGATCAGCTAAATTATCTATAGTAAAGGATCCTACAAATTAATGTAAGATACAGTCACAGAAAATAATTATATTCATAAGTACGTCTGAGTCAGTGACAACCCTACAACAGATGTATCCATCGGATCGCCATCAATGATTGATGGCGATCCGATGGATACATCTGTTGTAGGGTTGTCACTGACTCAGACGTACTTATGAATATAATTATTTTCTGTGACTGTATCTTACATTAATTTGTAGGATCCTTTACTATAGATAATTTAGCTGATCTGTAACAATAACATCTTCGTGCCTTATATATCATGTACTGTAGTACGCCGCTAGATTAAAACTGACGTGGAAAGGTAACACATGCCCACCGAAAGCTCTTTTTTTGAGAGCCCAGGTGGTCGTGTGGTCTAGCGGGACGGCTGCAGTGCAGGCGATTTGGTGTCACGATATCACAGTAGCATGGGTTCGAATCCCGGCGAGGGAAGAACCAAAAATTTGCGAAAGCAAATTTACAGATCTAACATTGTTGGGTTGGTGTTTAGACGAGTTGTATATATATATATATATATATACACAAAAAAATGAATGTATATCTTTATTTCAAGAGCTAGGTATGACGAGTCAATAATGTATGTTGTACAACTGTCAACGTGTATTTGTTCCAAATGTTGCACTAGAAACTGTTCCTGTTGAAACAAATATTCTATACCAATTATTCTGTTAGGAACATATACTGTAATATTTATTCCAGTGGACATAATATTCCTGAAAACGTTTTCCATTTGGAACTTATATAATGAAGGAAAATTTATTTCGTATATATTGGAGACCTTTTTTAATTTGTGTATATTATTCTTATATTTGGAATTTATAAGCGCTATAATAGGTTGTCACATAGTCTTGATATTTCTTCAAAGTCAGAAACACGTAATTTTACTTGAACATCATTTGAGCCTAGTAAATACAACACAAGTATCAAAACAAAAAATGTTACAAAATGTTTTTTTTAAGGAGCGGACTCCGAGGGATTTCACACCTAAAACGCTAACATGACTGTTTATAAGCCTGGAGAGTTGTCTCATTGACACGCATACCACATCTTCTTATATCTATATGCAAATTCTTACGATTGTCATAGTGTCGTCATCAACACGTGACCGTGTTATTTTCGATTCCACTTCGCCTGGTTTTAGACCTTTTTGGTAATGTACTAGATCATCTCCTTCCACAGCAAAAGTTGACTGAAAAATATCACCATAAAAACCGTTAGTTTCTGTTTAAAAATTTAAAGAGGTATCGAAGAGGAGTGTGCTTTGTTTTACCTTAAAAGTACGAGATTTATGTTGACTTATATTATCATATCCCTCCTTTATATTTATTTTTTTTCTTTCATTTTTTGAATCAGCATGAACAGCGATACAAAGAAATAGTAAATATATTGCTTTTTTCTGTTTGAGAATGCTATGGCTTTTGCATGGTCATCTGGTTTCAGCTTATGGGTAAAAAACGGCGCTTAAAATTTTCACATTCGCACAATTTGAAGTGTTTGAAATACACTATTTCATCTAAAGTCAAAGGATTAAAATAAATTTTATAACCACAAAATTCAATACTTTTAAGAGTAATAGATAAATAAGTAAATCGAAAAGCATTAAACAGACCTGTTTCATACATATATTTAACTGTTTTACGATAGTTTTATTCGTTTTTATTAGACTGAACAATTTATGAGATGCTAATTTGTCTATTTGCATAATATATATATACAATATATGTAAGTAATTTCGACAACCACTGGAAATGTGACCATTGGAAACGATGAATTTTCTCACATTGCATAAGGAAAACATTTAAGGGTTGAACATTGTATGGACTTGGCTCATTGTTGAAGGCCTTAAGTTATCATATTCAATACTTTTATCAACAATTCATGAAAAAAAGGGATATTAAAGAACAAGGATCACATTATCCAAAACATATTGAATAAAAGTCATTGGAGAGAACTGATGAACCCAAACATTTTTTGAAGAGGAATTCCGATGTAAACACAGATTGACGAGTACCTTTTTTCCTGAACTTTATTTACAATGTGAAGTGATCAACCGTTATAATAAAAAGGTCTGTAACAAAACCTGTCAGTACCAAAGCACGACCCATGAGCTGAGCGAATTTCGTTTTTGGTTCTGTTCTCTATTTATTCCATTGTTTTATTTAGTATAAATACCAAAGGGTAAGGTTGCAGCACACTTTGTGGTGTATTAAACTTTCTTATGGGAGTCGCTGTTCTTTCCATTCACTAAATGTAATTATACTTGATCTTTTTTACCATTAGCTCTGAAAGCTCTTAATATTAAGGTTTGTACAACTTTTCCCTCGACAAATTGAAGCTAAACGATTCATCTCGTATTTTTTATCTGTTGAACGGCCGAAATTTGGACCCTTTTTAACGGTTTTCAGAGACCCTTTATTGCTTACCTTGCAAAATTGGTATTGGTTTAATATCGTGGCTCGCAAACGGTGACTTGCAGATTTTCAATGTCTCGTGTATTGGCTTTGTGTACAGTTTTTCATTTATATTAAAGATTCATACCACATTTCGTGTATATATGCTTTTTCGTATGAGCTGATCATTTTACTGTTGTTTTTCCCCTTTTTTCTTATAATGTGCTATTGCAAGTGTGTTTTTTTTACTCACTTTTGTGCATTCAGAGTTTTCGTGGTCTACTGTCAATTGTTGGTGTCCCTTATCTGATATCTCATTACATTATACATAGCCGCGGTATCTATCTTGTAACATTTATGTTGAATAAAAGCTTTATTAAAGTTCATTGCAGTACATATACACATAAATTGCATTAGCATAAAACATATTTTATATTCCCATTCAAATATTGACAAAAAAAATATAAAGCGGTATTAAAACCAATCGATTAACTTTCCCAAAGTTGATTCCTCAAAAAGACTTTTGTCGAATAATAAATCAAACACAACCGTTTAAACAACGTGCGAAGACATCGAAATATTGTTTGATTTAGATTAGGGCGAGATAATGGAAACTTGAAAATGTTGATACAATGAGTTTGCTTGTATTATATATTATCCATAAAAACGATCTTGTTTCCTCAGGACTTGTAAAATATAACATTTAAATATATCAAGATATAACGATTTAAGATAATGTCATTTAAAGTTTTGTGATATGAATTGGCATTTATTTATCAGTACAAGATTTGAAAATGAGGTCTTGAATCTAAATAGCATAACCACCCGATAAATGGCTTTTGATAATATTAACGTCATAAACACGTAACATTTTTTTTCATTGGATGAAAAACAAATGGCAAAGACACATTTATGCATTGTATGATGGTATCGGACAGACAATTTTCTGTTATTATAAATGTAATTATGATTTTCATCTGGAATGAATTTTTAACGTTCATTTTAATTGCATGATTTGATTTAACTATCAAAATCAATAAGATAACATGGCTTCAGATGCATGGTATTAATAAAAGAATAAAATCTGAATATTTTAGTGAATTGGATTTAAATTTATAAAAAACCACATGGAGGACATAGAATTCCAAGTTTCAGTAAAGCAGACGACACTGTGACCAAAATAAAAAGGAATTAAAACAGCAGCCCAAAAGCTAGAAATAAATAAAGTTGTATGAGTTTCCTATTCTTTTGTTTGGGGTGACACTCAAACGGAAATCTATCTATATGCTCCTGGTCACGAGATCATTTCAGAACAAATTTTTCAAAGAATTGTTACAAGCAGAACGGCCGGGAATCCGTATGTGGATGGCGGGAGGATTTGGGTGGCGATGGCGCCAATGTTTTTCCCCTAATATTTCACTGCCGCGATTCTTGATAGTAAAGCCAAAAGTCTAAATGATACAGATTTCGCGAATTACCTTTACACATCCAAAAGACTTGTTACTGTAATAGAACAGCTAGTTTATAAGTATTAAAGTTCAAAAAAGAATTTTACCTTGCATTTTCTGCCATCCAATGTTGTTTCGTCGAACTCTTCTCCAAGTTTGAATTTAAGATGAGCATTCTTGAATGTAGAGGTTATAAGAAGTTCCCATGAATCATCGGTCTGTTTGATTTCTTCGCAGCTAGTTATACTGTTTCCTACTTTTCGAAGTATTATATTCACACCTACATGTATATAGTTCAATGATAACAGCAAAATGTAACAAAACATGCAAGCATTGTTGACCTCTGTGACCGGCTAAACAGTAATAGATATTTACAGAAGGAAATCCTTGCTCATCTCCAAACATACGTTTTAACTCTTCGTGTTGCTCAGTTTTAGTCACGGTTCTATGTTGTGTATTATATCCGGTTGTTTGTCTTTCGATCTTTTTTTTTTCGTTATTTACCATTGTGTTTCCGACTTGTTAGTTTGAGTACTGGTACCCCTTTGTTAGTTTGAGTATACTGGTACCCCTTTGTTAGTTTGAGTACTGGTACCCCTTTGTTAGTTTGAGTACTGGTACCCCTTTGTTAGTTTGAGTACTGGTACCCCTTTGTTAGTTTGAGTACTGGTACCCCTTTGTTAGTTTGAGTACTGGTATCCCTTTGTTAGTTTGAGTACTGGTACCCCTTTGTTAGTTTGAGTACTGGTACCCCTTTGTTAGTTTGAGTACTGGTACCCCTTTGTTAGTTTGAGTACTGGTATCCCTTTGTTAGTTTGAGTACTGGTACCCCTTTGTTAGTTTGAGTACTGGTACCCCTTTGTTAGTTTGAGTACTGGTACCCCTTTGTTAGTTGAGTACTGGTACCCCTTTGTTAGTTTGAGTACTGGTACCCCTTTGTTAGTTGAGTACTGGTACCCCCTTGTTATCTTTTGTCTCTCTTTGACTGTTTATGGGATTTTAATTATGAGGGGGAGGACAGGGGTAAGGGAGACAGGGAGAAAGGGGGTAGGAGAAAGAAGAAAGGGGAAAGGAGTAGGAAAAAGGAGAGGAAGGCTGGGAGAAAGGGGAAAGGAGTAGGAGAAAGGAGAGGAAGGCTGGGAGAAAGGAGAAAAAGTTGGAGAAAAAAAAAATTAAATATGAAAAAATAAAATATCTCTCTTTTTTCCGGTAGATTAAAAAAAATAAATTAAGGAGAAAAGGGGTAGGAGAAAGGAGAAGAGGGTGGGAGAAGGGAGAAGGGTACCCCTGCCCCACCCCTCAATTATTGAATAAGGCGAATAACTCATTACCATTTAGCAGATAAGGCTTCACTTTCCAAAAAAACATTATAAGTAATTTCCATCATAGCAATGGAATAAAATAGCACTATTATAGGGAACATGATACATGTATGTGGTTAAGCCTTTTTGTGTTGCATATTTGATGGCTAATTCTAAATACCGGTATTCACGTTAACTTTCCGTTTTACTACATTTTCGGATACAGATTAATGGAGGCTATATTTTATATAGTTAAGCTGGACGAATGGATGTTGGATGTCCAAAAAGCACGCGTGTGAATACCCTTGCTATTGGGTTTCCATAAAAAAAGGAAATTTTGATTTTTGAAAGTAGTAAATGTTCAAGTTCAAACAAAATAGTTATACGTTCCTATACAATTTCAAAGATGTACATATACAATTTTAGTAATACCCATCATTTTCATATAGTCATCCCATTTGCCGTCACTGCTGTGAAGTTTCCAGTGCCCTAAAAGTTTCGTCATATCTGCAATTAAGGAACGATTTAGACGGTTTTGCTACTCGTGCATCATGTGAATTGACCAGGGATACGAATTCGCATGATGCAGCGTTAAAAAAAATCTAAAAAATATTTGTTCCCCATATCAACTCATTTTAACATCAAGTTGTTTGCCTTATATGCTCATTTATTTACTAACAGTATGCACTGAAATAATTGTGATCACTTGTGTGTTTTAGCAAGTAAATCTTGTGCCTGGAAAGGTAAGCGCAACACTGATAGAGCATGTCTGACTGTAAGACCGCATGCGCGGAACTAACTTTATTTTCTGCTACCAACACGAACATTTAATACATTGTGTGAATTCACTCTTTTAACCTCTTTTGTTTTAGTTTTCCCCAATTTTATCTTTTGTTGTTGTTTATATATCTTTCATCATGATTAATTATTATTAAAATCGCCTGTGTTATTAAGTTTTCTTTTTAGATATACTCGATTAACAAAAAAGCCATACACGAATGAAATAAAAAGCTTTCATATTCACTGAAATGTGTTCCGAAATTTTAATGGTAAGATAGTGCCCAACTTAAATGGGTTTTTTTTGTAGCGATCCTTTAGCTATATGTAAACTCTTACCTCCAGTTAAACGTATTGGAATGCTTTTAATAAAAAAAAATCCTTGAGACGTTTTAAACAATTTTATACACAGTTTGTATGCACACCCTTTAGACCTATTTTATCTAATCAACCTCTCATTAATTTTACAAGTTCATACTTACAATCGATTTATCAACAATCTTGAACTTTGATTATTTATGACTAGTAGTTTTACAGTAGCACATGCTTATTTCTCGTGGCTTTTTAAACATGAATGAAAAGTTTGAAAATTGTATGATACATAATTTGACGAACTTCTAGTATCTTCCGGCACTCCCATATTACTTATAATTTAGTCTAAATTTAAGACTGGAAGGAATGTGCCTATTGAGAGGATGGTTACCCGAGGGTAAATTTTCAGGATTGTTTGAAATTATAGGTTTATACGGGCAATGCCGCCTTGTCCTTGTCACAGACAACTTCAATCGATTTATTCTAGATGTTGACCGGGATTTTAATTCTTGCATGATCAGTGGTGTTTCGATTTTCTTATACTCACCCATCAAACTTGCAACTCGTACAAAAAGTTATGAAAACGCTAAATCAGCAACGAGACAAAGTTAGACAGGCCTAGCAGCTAAAATTTAACACAAACGCTCCCCCACCCTACCCCCCAAAAAAACCCAGTATCTATAAACATGTATAAGAGATTTTCGATTACAATTGACGGCATACAGATATAGAACGAGGCGGATACAAATATGAATATTCATGCATCTTTACTTGTTTTTACAGACTGTAAGGAATGAGTGTTATGGTTGATCAAGGATTTTGCAAAAGTGGATCTTGACCTCATATCGTTAAAAATGAAATTTGTATTCTTTAATTTTTTTTGATTTTGTAGCAACAAGTTTCGCTTCATCATAAAACAGTTTGTCCCACCTAAATCCCCCCATTGAGCTATAAACAATTCACGGATTTAAATCATGACCAGGATAGTAGTCTTTGTTTAGACTACTGTCATTATAATGTGTGCAGTGTGAAAGACATAAAATACAATGCCCTGATATAATTTCAAAATCTGTCCATGTTATGTAAATATTCGATGTTATCCGCTTCCAATTAAAATATCGATTACAGTATTTGCATTATACGTGTCAGTTATAGAGTTCATTCAAGGACGTAAAGTGACCATGCCGTTTTGTCTGAAATGATATCAATACATTTATGTTAACCTTTATGTAAACTCGACCTATTCCAATAAACTTTTGTGCTTTGATGACAACAGCACAAATGGAATTAGATTGTTCTTTCCGTTGAAAAGCCCGGGGTCTGTATAACTTGTCTTCCATTGGTCGCGGCGCCAGCCATTCCCTAGCCAACTCCCAAGACAATGATGAATTGAAATATGTTTGAAAGGTTAAAGACGTTGTATGATATCTTCACCTAAATATAAGAAACTCATAAAGACTTTGGACAATTCTTGCTGTTGTGTTTAGACCTTATTGGTTTAAGAAGAAGAAACATGGAGAAATGAGCTGGTAATCTTCAACCGTTAATCGCCTGATGTTTTATGGCTTCATTTTAATATTTTAGTCATCTTATGTATTTTTGCAGTTAAATATGCAGCAATTTACAAAAACAATGTTTCCTTAATCCAAATATTGAATTCACTATCAGTTTTCGCGATATCTATGATTATATTTGACCATGATTTTGCTCCGTTCCGAGTATACTCATACCAGTCCCTCAATGAAAGAAAAAAAAGTACATAATCATAACTTTATGAATAGTTTATCACCCTGACTCCGACCCCGCAAAATAAGCGTACATAAGTTTGCCTCCTCCAAATTGTTAAAAAAAAAAAACCAATACGTTACTAACATGAACGGTACCATTTTTTTTCTGCACTTGATGCGCATTTCGACATTCAATGTCTCTTCAGTGAAGCTCGCGGGAAAAATATATGAAAATCCAAAGCTTAGACCATGGATTTTTATGTCATAGAAAAAAGAACCTGGTCAAATTCTGACAAACATAGTAGCCATAGTATTAATATATGTGTGATGTGGTACGTGTATTTGTTTACCCTTATTTGCACTGGTGCATTATTTACAGAAGACACTTTCTTTTCATGATAGGCAACCCGTAGTTTGTTGTTTAATTCGATCGAAAAAAGGACCTGTGAAGTATCTTTGACGTCATGAATTATATAATAAAACAACACTAACCTATCGTTAGGACGTTCTTAATGTGTGATGATATTCCATAAATACTAGCAATGTGTGTTAAAATAGATTTAGACTCCAAAAAGTAATAAATTTCCATTACGAAGAAAATATATTACATAAAACATGTGCTTTATGTAGAAAACAAAGTGACTGAGTCGTTAACATAACCTTAAAAGAAGACGAAAAACAAAATTGCATCAATTTAGTATGTTGCAGCCAAGACATGCGAGAAAGCAATTTCACTGTTGACAAAGCAGAACTAGATAAAACGTTGTTCAAAGATAATAAAAAAATCTCTTTTTTAATTATAACTAATGTTCTTGTTAACAACCAATAATTATATAATCAAAAGAAACACTTTGTAAACGGAAGCGAAACTGACAATTATGTCAGGTTGTCACGATAAACATGTATATTTTAGTTCCTTTGACAGCTGCTTCAGAGATAATTATTGATTACAAAAAGGTTTATTCCTTTTATAGATCATCATCTGTTCAGCAATTTCCATGGTAACGGATAATGATCAAATCATAATCCAGAAATTCAAACAAGTCTTACGTTGATTTGAATGACTGCGTTTATTATTGTATAGTTGGAATGTCATTGCTTTATTAATAATTCATCTAGGAAATTATGATTGCTTACTTTAATATATTTCTGTTTTGTTCCAGTAGGTATACTATGAATATTTGATTCCTATATGTTAAAATTACTATATTGTTCATATATCTTTTTCAACAATATTGATAGCATTACTCGACACAATTGTAAAACAGTCTCATTTTTTACTTCTGTAGAAATTATACCAACAACCTAATCCAACGCCGTTGGAAAATGCCACACAATTATACAGAAGTCAGCTAGCTGCTAGTTTACGTGCTTTCAAACCGAAAGAGTGGCCACCTTTAAATTCACAGGAATTAGAAACTTCGTACCTGAGGTGCAAACCAATTAACTGCCAGAAAAGACAGGTAAGAAACTAATAATTCTTTTATGTTTCTCATCATTTCAAATACATTCGAAAATTTAAAAAAATGAAATCATAATTTAGAAATTTAGTATTACGATTGATTAAACGCACATCTAATTGCAAATGCATATACAGGTCGGATGCTTGCATATTTAACATGCAGTAAATTATTACTCGACTGTATGTTTTGCAAGTGGAAATTTAAACAGTAATATCATAAGGGATATACTTTTTACAAGTTAAATCACCAAACAAATTATAAACCAATCGGTTCTTGTCCACATACACAAAGGGGTACGCTCACAACAAGAGGCATTGAAGTCAACAGTCCTCTTCTGTCTGGGCATGTATGCGTATTTATACCCATAAAGCCAAATGTACGCGATCCAAATTTTGCCTTATTATTCATCTGACAATATGAAATTAAAGTGACCACTTAAATGGCATTACAAAAATAAAAGGCAGAGATAGAAATGAAATTTCGTTAGATATAGGACCACGTCAAGGGCATTAAAAATGAAAAGGAGAAAACATTTTTTGGATGCCACATTAACCAGTTCTAGAGAATAATTTGATTTGAATTGTTGTTTGCTTATCGTCCAGCGACAAATATTTTATGCATGTTCAGAACGAGAGAGTACCCCTGATGAATTTAAAATAGTACAGGAAGGGATAGCTAATTTAAAAGAGAATGAGAGATGCATTTAGCGCACAGCGACAGTTGTCGGGAATTAAATTTAACGGGGACATAAAATCAAAAATGAAAAATTGAGGTATCAAGTACATTGTCAAAATGATAAGCCGATAACTGAATGTTCGATACTTTTAATGAAAACAAGTTCAGTTGACTATTATATGTAATATTGCTGAAAAAAAAAATCTATTTATGTCTGTGCATCATTGTTGCATTGCATTGGTCATTCAATTTTAATTCTATTCTCATTTTCAACACTATCATATACTAGATATATGTAATGTAATATACAATATGGAAGTAGTCTATGCTATAGAACACGTCAATCGATAAATCTATATCTATGTCATAATTACCATAATAGTCCCAGATGGCTAATTGTCGTCTAACTAGTGAAGTGAATTATCAGATACTAAATACCTTTTATTAGTTAATTATAATATAAGCATACCTGTAAGTAAGCTTACAGTTGAAATGTACATGACGTGTTTCTAGAATAACAACAAAAACATTAATATTACAAACTCAAGTTTCGTGTAGACACATGAATAAAACATATTTACACAGCATCAATCTCATTAGTATTCGAAAAATTTAAACGTATAATTGCTCCGAAAGAGTTTTTTTAACATTAGTTGTGACAAACAGGTTTTTCAACAATAAAACGGCATCAACACAAAAAGGAAAACACTGAAAAATGCCCGGAAAATGTAGACTCGTGTGTCCATGAGTCAATGATATTCACATTATTATATAACCGATTGTCTGTACATAGATGATGCGAACAAAATATTTTAAGTATTTATTAACAAAATGTATTTATTTTTCGCAGATTAATTAAACTATTAGACTCTTTACCGTTATTAGTACATTTGTAAGTTTAGTTTTTTCTACAATGCCATCGAACTATATGCACCGATAGAGGAAATGGGTTTACACATCCACGGTGGATTCATTAAAACAATCATTTGGTTTCACTTCATGGCATCTTAAGCCGAACAAGCACTAAAGAGGCACTGTATTGTTTTTGTGCAGATTACTTGGGGTATATTGTATCTACAGATGACACGACTGCGTTCTGTTATTTATATTATTATTGCAAGAGACCTATATTTTCAAAAAAATGTGTTACTGAAGAATGAGTTTTGTTTCAATGACATTTTAACTACATTGTAATTTGAATTGGTAATGTAAAATAAAAACATGGCAATGAATTTTATTATCACCTCTATCGTGAAATGCAGAAATGTTTTAACATGATTTTAATATTAGATAACTTTCGGTTGTACTTTTTCAGTCATTCTTCTCCGCCAACCAGATGTTCTGCAAGATCAAGACCCAAATCCGTTCCTCCATCTGCGTTTAGAAATAGAGCACAGCCTAAACGATCAGATACCCCTACTGATGTAAGACCGGGTAATTTTGATTCCCTAAATCCACGTGTTTTATCGCATTTACTTAATGATACATTGACTACGTCTTCGTATGGAGAAATTGCAGCAACCTATAATCAAAATGGCGATGAGAGTTCATCGAAAACTAAGGACACTAAAGATGACGACGTAAGTACAAGTGGAATTGAAAGCAACCCGACAGACGACACAAGCAGTAGTGATGACGAAGACGATAGCGATTTTGAACCTGAAGTAGATGAAAACCGATTAGCTCCGGAGCTGTATTTAAGACCGGAGAAACTGGATTCATTATTGTTGCCCGATTCTGCAAAGGGCTGGAGAAAATTCGATTTTGATGCAGACAATGTAAGTTATCCATATTATCCGTTTTCCAATCCGTTACCTGAATCTTTTCGTGAATTAGATATGCGGCAGATTGCTCGTTTAAAATGGAATTGGCGAGATCAAACTCGACAAAGGTCACGCGAAAAAGGGGTCGATGACATTCTTGACAGAATGGTGGAGTTAGAACGTCTTCAAATGGAAACTGAGGACTGGGAACAAAAACGGTCTGCACAAATCAATAAACGATATTCTAAGAGGGCAATGAGTGCAAAAGTTCCTCGTGATAAACGATGTTGTGGTAAATGTTTACAACCTGCATGTACTGGTGATTGTCCCGAAAAGTTCGTGCAATCTGAAATTTGTGAGCTTTGTCGGCAGCAATTTTGTGTGAAAACTTGTGCAGACACAAAATATGAACAACGCATGCGTCAATCCCGATTAGACGATAAAATTCCTGTGCCAAAGACCCTAAATCCTAAATATTGTAAAAGTTGTCAAACAAAACACAACGCTAAACTAGTTAATGCAAATAATATTGTTCTAGGCAGACCTAAATCATCTAATAGTACGTATAGTCGTGGTCAAGCTAGTAACAAACCAAAAGACTATCGACCTCGTTCTGATACGCCAGTATCTATAGACATGTTTCAGGAATTCGATAAACTTGGAATTGATGCACAACAACCGGTTCGTCCAACAACAACGAAAGTGCAACGGCCGAGGAGCAGAAACTCTTCATTTCCTAGCAAATCTTTTTATTCTCAAAGAAGAGACTCGTTGACTGAAGCTGACAAACATAGATTCAAAAAGAAATCCCAGAAAAATAGTAAAGTGTTAGTTCGACGACCAAAAACAGCAGTGTAGTTACTGATAGTTGAAAATAATATGTGTTTAAATTGTTAAATCTTTATAGTTAGTTAATAAGATATATTTAGTGAAAACATAATCACTGTTTCAAACATTTGGCACATCCTCAGTGAAAAAGAGTAACAAAAAAGGACAACACAAACACAAACCCGGTCAACAAGAGCAACACAGCCCCCTCTTCTCCCCCCCCCCCCCCCCCCCCCCCCAACAAAATTTTGGTACTAGTACTGTACTTGAACTAAATTGCACTTTTTACAAGTACAAATCTTACCATAATGTTTAGCTTTTGTGCCTTGTGTATGTTGGGATGCAAACATCATCTTTTGGTTATTGTTTCATGTTGAAGTAAGGTTGGCGACTATTAAAACGTTTAAACCCGCTGCATTTGTTTGCATGTGTCCTTAGTCAGGAACCTGATGGTCAGTGGTTGGCGTTTGTTGACGTAGTTCATAAGTGTTTCGTGTTTCTAGTTTTTATATAGATTATACATTGGTTTGTTTTCCTGTTTAATGATTTAACACTCGCTATTTTTGGGGTCCTTTATAGCTTTCTATTCAATGTGAGCTAAGGCTTCGCGTTGAAGGCCGTACGTTGACATATAATTGGCACTCGTACCATATCTTCTTATATCTATATGCAAATTTGTTCTACTTAACCAAATACAGGAGGCCCGATTAACGCACATGAGAACTGCATATAAATTCATTAATTCAAGAAAGACTTAAGCCACATAAGAAAATGAATATGATAACATAGTTTGTACATTCAAAAGGTAACGTTTAGAAAAATTAAAATCCAGTGTGAATATTATTTTGGTAAATTGAGATGCTATCTTATCTTATTAAATATTAAAAAATGAAGATGTGGTATGATTACCAATGAGACAACTCTCCTCAAGAGACCAAAATGACACAGAAATTAATAACTATAGGTCAACGTACGGCCTTCAACAGTGAGCAAAGCCCATACCGCATAGTCAGCTATTAATGCCCCAAAATGACAATGTAAAACAATTCAATAAAAGCTGCGCAAAACATACACTGTGAAGTTATCTGTCAAAAAGGCTCTTTTATGGCAGAAGAGAAATTTCAATCGAAAGATACCAAAGTGACTCACAAACCAATAAAGACTGACATCACCATGGCAAAAATGAAACCACGAAAAAGACCAGACGATAAACAACAGTATACAAAACACAACATAGAAAACTCAAAACGGATCAACACAAAAAATCCGGGTGATCTCAGATGCTCTGAAAGAGTAAGTACACCCTGCTGCAAATATGGCATCCATCGTGTTTCTCTTTAAGTACAAACCCGGTTAAACAAACTCAAATTCGGTAGGTGACATACGTGGGTTATAGGTTATCGTTACAAAACCCGTGGGTGAATAAAATATTCAGGATGTTTAATAGAAAATACCAGAATTTTGTGAAATGAAGACGTCTTATACCAGCGTTTATTTAAAATGTTGATTTTTTTTTTTAATTTGAAAACTAATTGGAAAGATAGAAATGCAAAGACTTGACTGGATACTTCCGTAAAAAATAGTTGCACAAATATGCATATAATTATAATAATTTGAGTTGGTGAAAATGTGTTCGTTTTTGTGTTGATACCATTAACGCTGGGCAATGTCTATTCAAAGAGTGCAATATGTTGGACGGATCTTAATCATTTTTGAAGAACATGATTGTTGCACCTTTTGGTCTATAATTTGGTAAATTTCAGTTGTTGTGTTCCTGTCTCAATGGTAAACTATCCAATCTTTTTTTCATTTTTAATATATTTAAAATTCTTTTTTTCTAAATTTATTTATAACACTTTAATCATAAAAAAGATGATGTGGTGTAATTGCCAATGAAACAATTCTCCACAGTAGACCAAAATAACACGGCAATGAACAACTATAGGTCAACGTACGGCCTTCAACAATGAGAAAATTCCATACCGTATAGTCAGCTATAAAAGGCCCCAAAATGACAATGTATTTAACAATACAAACGAGAAAACTAACGGTCTGATTTATGTACAAAAATTGAACGAAAACAAAAATGTGACACATAAACAAACGACAACCACAGAATTACAGGCTCCCGACTTGGGACAGGCACATACATACAGAATGTGGCGGGGTTAAACATGTTAGCGGGATCCCAACCTTCCCTATAACCTTGGAAAGTGGTATAACAGTACAACATAAGAACGAACTATAAAAATCAGTTGAAAAAGACTTAACTCATCAGATGGACAAACATACAAATGGCCGTGGCCGGGTACTTGTACATCCCAACAACAAAAAGACACTAGGTACAGATCTGAGAGTACTCGCAGTTAACTGACAGCTAGTTCAAAGGCACTAACAACTAATAAAAAAAATCATGCATATAAGAGTAAATAATCAATCCGTACACATCCAACATCCAATACGTCATAAACAGTCAGAGAAAAACACGACCTTGTGCAATGTCAAGATACAGGTATCGACATATTGTAGATCTATGAATGTGTATATGTATATAGCATACTAGTAATATTTAGTTTGCTTTTAATTTACTGATAATCAAATCAATATTTATATTCATAAAAACAATATTCAATGATCTTAATACAGTGTTGAATTGGTACCTTTTAGAATAAGTTTATTTAAAGGAGCGATTAGTTTACCAGGATCATTTCTTAATTACCGGTCACGGTTAACAACATTTCCGTAAAAATGAGGATGTGCTATCCCGTTTGAAATATGTTTTCTACAGGTACAACCAAACTTCAAAACTAAATCTTTATATCTTATGGAAAAAAATAGTAAAGGTTTTAAGTAATTTATGGTAAAGAAATCCCTGATTTATTAATTTATCAGTAATACATAGGTTACGTTTGTTAGATTAAAAAACGTCACAACATACACGGGCATAGCGAACGAGCTCTGAAATATAAACACCGTAAGATGGTGCCAAAGGAACATCCCCATCTAAAAATGGAAAATTAACAATAGGGAACGAAAAATCGTCCCTTTTTTCTTTCCTTGCTACATTTTTGTGTAACCCTTGACAATTTAATGAACAAAAACGATATGTAATTTATGGTAAAGAATTAAACATAAATGTTTTTTGTGTAGTTTAGGTAGCCAATACATAACAGGGACCTTCAGATGTTCAGAAGAAGCCGTAAACTTTGATGTGGTAATGATATGTTTGTTTACTATATGACTCTCTGTAAATCGCATGGACTTGAAAGTAGATGAATTTAAAATTTCATTCTTAAGAACGTCCGTGTAGTATTTATGGCATACCACCACCACATTGTTGGCTGTTTTGTCGGCCTTTACAAACACAAACCTTTGTTTTGTTCCAGAATTTTCGTCCCCGCTTTGAAAATTGTTCTAGTCTACATTTGTTATTATACAGCGGGGACCAATAACAACGGAAAACTTCTGATTTTATCAATTTATTAATTAATAAATACTTACAAGTATAAGTATGTGGCGTGTTCAGAAGTTAAATAACAGAAAACTTAATTTAGCACGTATGTAAAGCAACTTAAAAAAATGAATACTAGTAATTATATGTTATTTTGTTTGATCTCATGGAATTATCAAAAATGCGAATTGAGATAAAAAAAAAAAAAAAAAAAAAAAACGCGTTTAAATGCAGCACATACGGTACCATTTCAAAACATACTGTTGTTGGTCAATTAAGATCAGGATCTATTTGTTAGTACGGCTACTAATATACCAACAACAGCAGCACACAAAGCTAACACTATATACAAAGAACAAGATCTTGCAGAAGAAGTTTTCTGCGGCACTCGATACGTATGGCTCAGACCCAGTAATTCATTAAATGGCCCTACACGATCAGCATCCAATGTTTCAAACTCTGTTTACATTCCTCTTAAATCCTGAAGCATGTTTCGAAAAGCGCTCTGAGCTTGAACAAATGTATCTATACTCAATTTGCTATATAGATTCTTTTTCGCCTTGTTACAACCAAAAGTACAATTAAGGAACATAACATGAACCCATGGATTTCCATAGAAAAAATGAGGAAGAGTGCGATTTTCAATGCACAATTCAAGAAATTGCAGAAAATATCCAAGTGCCTCTTTTACTCCGGACAGTGATTTGGACTTACTTGGAACAGTCAGTAGAGCAATACAATGAAAACATATGTTTTTCAAGTAGTACGAAACAGCAACACGGTGTAATTGGTTTGTGCTAGCACGATTTGATTTCATCCAAGCGACATAAGATTTAACGATACGACATGCTGTCATCAAGTAACGTTGACTTGGATTTCTGCGTCCAACGTCATTGATAAGTTTTTCATATCCACATGTAGATTCCCGCCAGAGATACTCATGATCATCTGTCCGTTCCGATTCATCTAATCTGCGTGACCATTTCATCACAGCATAGACTGTACACGTCATTTCCGTTTTGGCATAAGTGACCTGATTTAGTGTATACGGATTGGGAACATAATCCTAACGTAACACCAATGCAGGAACAAAATCAATATCCAGCGTTGGCAAATGTCCATAATTTGCCTGGAACGATTGATTTAGACCTTCCAGCACGACACGTCTGTACAGGTTGCCAACGTGTGATATGTCTCTGTCCAAACGTATACGTATCTGGAACGTCGGTGGACTAACAGACCGACGAAATGTATAAATTTTCCTATCATCGTACGGTAGCTGCTCATATATTTGTTCTCGAGTTTTGTCCAGTAATGATTTGAAAACCTTTTCTTGTAAATGTTTTGTATTGATATAGTAAGTTGTATCATAAAAGCCTTCTTCTGTAAAAATACCATTGCTGTTCAACCATGAATAATTTTTTAGCAAACATTCTGGGTTTTCAACGCGTAATTTTATTAGCTCGACCATTTCTTCTCCATAATAATCGTAGACCGGACATTCTGTCACTTGCATGCCTTCTATTTCAAATTTAATTAAACAGTCAAACTCCAAGGCGTCATTAACTCTCAGTCCTTCCCTTGCACTTCCTTGTCTTACATTGCCATGAATAATTAGCCCTTTAAATTCCTCCCTAGCATACTTTTTAATTCCGTCCAATACTGTACCAAGAACGGAATTGGCTGCAGATCTATGGACCTTCCACTTAGAATCATTTATATTCATGTCTTTAAGATATCTATTTTGTAAAATTCGTCGCTGCAGATCATCTTCACCTGGGCCTACTGTAAAGACTGGATACCGCCACACATTGAGGTCATCCCCTACCTTTTCGTTAGTCGCCATGTTAAACACCTAAAATAAAAGAAATCAAAAGCCTATAAATTATGAAACCAAAAGTGATGCAAATCTTCACTATTTAACTAGTACAAGCATAGACATAGTATAGAGCGCAAACGTACGGACCCCGAAAAAACAGAAAGTGGATGAATTCATGCTGATATATTTGCTGGCAAACAATATTTTGGGCGAGGCTTGTGATCTATGTTAATTAAATCAAAATATCCCTACGTTTATCTTCTTTGAAATAAAGATATAACCCTTCACGCTACTGTCATATCACTTTGAAGAAATCACAATTACGGGTTGGCTATTTTATTCATATCTTCTGAAAAGCCTTTTTCAGAATTTTTTGTGCATAAACAATATGATAATTAATGCAATCAAGTCAAAAGTTTGATATTTTGTCAATTTAATAGGCCAAGTAAATCCAAAAATGTACCGTGTCTTTTATTCCATGTTTATCACATTTTACTGAGGTTTATTAAGCTTTTTGAAAAGCCAACACTTTCCTACTTTCGATTTCGGTTTAAAAAAAATATACTTAACTTGCTATTGAAATAAATGCAGTTGTAATATGATAGCATAAAATTGATAACTAGAAGCTATTTAAAGATATTACGCAAACAAAGCAATAGACTACTTACCTAATTATGATACAATTTATCTTTTAAGAGATTTTGAAGTGCCAATCATTACTAATGACGTGGAACTGGAAAATATACAGAAACGACTCGAGCGCCATCTATTGATAAGCAACTTAACGGTTAATATTATCTTTTTACAGGTATATTTAATACGCGTGAACATGTGTAGCATTTGAAGCACCAGAAAGGGGTTTTCGAAATAATCTTCTGCTCTCCTTCCATGTTTTATCTTCTTCTGATAAACACATGTATAACAGGGGAATGACAGTTAGTGCTACATTGTAACTGTGTATTGTGTATACCATACACAAATTCAATTATTCATCATTGCTTATATATATTCCACATTTAGGTTATCTTTGGTTCCTGATTTATACTGCTTCATAATTTGTTAAGTTTTGAATTCGGTAATTCCGACTCCGTTGTTGTAAGTGTAACACTGATTTTTTTTTTAACAAATCGGAATGACATATTCGAAAAGCCAGATGCAAAAACAATCATAGTGATGATAACACTAATAATTTTGTGTTGTTGGTCTTTGTTGGTACCATTCTCACCTCACATTTAAAGTACTAGTATTAAAAAATAATTTAATATGATGTATGTATCATGACCACCTTTGAAGAATTAACTTTTACTATCAAAGTTCTTCCATAGATGTAAAGATTTGGCTTTGAAGTTTGGTTGTACTTGTAGACAAATTATTTCAAACAGAAAAGAACATCCTCATTTTTACGGAGATGTTGTTTACCGAGCCCAGAAATTTGGAAACGATCCAGGTAAACTTATCGATCCTTCAAATAAACTTAATGTTCTAAAAGGTTACCAGTTCAGCACTGTAATTAGATCTTTGAATCTTTAATATTTTAGTCTAAGAAGCATGCTATTTTTTAATTAGTTGCTTTGGCTTCAAAAGTTAAAATAGCTGTCAGTAACTGCGAGCAGATTTGCACTAAGTGTCTTTCTGTTCTGTGAATGTACCCGTCCACGTCCACTCTGTGCTTTTGTTAAATGTATTTTTATGTGTATCCATCTGATGGGTTAAGGCGTTTTCAACTAATTTGTACAGTTTGTGTTCATGTTGTACTATCACAACACTGTCCCATGTGAGGAGGAGGGTTTGTGCTTTCTAACGAGTGTAATCCCGTAACCGGAATTCAGTATGTGCCCAAGTAAGAAAGGCTGTTATATAGATTTCTCGTCTGAATTGTTTTACATTAAATATTGTCATTTCGGACCTTTTATAGCTTACTATGATTGACGCATTGTTGAAGACCGCGCATTGTTGAAGGCCGTAGGGTGACCTATTGTTATTAATTTCTGTGACATTTGGTCTCTTGTGGTGAGTTGTCTCATTGCCGTCTACATTCTATATTCGTACATAGTTAATTATAAAAAAAATGTTTAAGTAAATACCAATTCTTATAGTCATCATTAAAGCTAGTTTTCCAGGCTTTCCTTGGACGATTCAGGGGCTTAGAGGGCGTACGTCTACCTTGGATTGGGAAATATTTATAATTTTTTGGCATGAAATCTTCTAAAAATGTTCGACTCTCGCTACGCCCGGCAATATTTATTAAGTGAAATCAAATAACGCCTCCTTTGAAAAATATCCTAAATCCGCCCCTCGTTCAAGATATTTCATAGACTAGAATTTTTATTTATACATGAAATGTGGATCAAAATAATTTTTAAATTATTTTAATTTCATCTATCATGTACAAAAAATGTATGTAAAGAGTATGTGGCCTGAAGTACATAAGATGCAAGTTTTTTTTCCCCCAAATATATATATTACATGTAACATCTTATTAACAGAATGACAAAAAGTAAATATGTAATTCCGTAGTAAGAACAGATTACAAAAGTGTTTAATATGAAGGAATGAGTTCCAATTTTACAATAATGCACTGATGGTGTACTAAGATAAGGACTCCGTTGCGTCACGTGTTAGTAAAGCTACTAATATTCCAAAAACAATAACGCACAAAACAAACAGTGCACACGATGAAACAGCATCAAAGTTACTGATAGCTTTCTCTTGCACTCGATATTCATGCGTAAGACCAAGTAATTCTTTGAATGGCCCTACACGGTCAGGATCCAATGAGTCAAATTCTGTATACAATCCGTTTAAATCTTGCAGCATGATTCGAAAAGCTCTTTCGGCATTCGTGAATGTATTCTTACATATACTTCCGTATAGGTTCTTTTCCGGCTTATTACTTCCAAATGTGCAATTAGGGAACATAACATGAACCCATGGATTACCATAGAAAAAATGGGGAAGATTGCGACTTTTTATGCATAATTCAAGAAACTGCAGAAAATATCCGAGTGCTTCTTTTACTCCTGAAAGTGATTTGGTCTTGCTTGGTACAGTCAGTAGAGCAATACAATGAAAACATATATTTTTCAAGAAGTACGAAACAGCTACACAATGTAATTGATTTGTTTCTCGACGATTTGATTTTATCCCCGTGACATAAGATTTGACGATACGACATGCTGTCATCAAGTAACGTTGACTAGGATTTCTTCGTCCAACGTCACTAATAAGTTTTTCATATCCACACGTAGATTCCCTCCAGATATAAACTCGATCAATGGTTAGTTCAGATTCATTTAATCTGCATGCCCATTTCATCACTCCATAAACTGCGCAAGTCATTTCCTTCTCGCCATTTCTATTGTTCACTGTATACGGATTGGGGACGTAGTCCTTACGCAATAATAATGCAGGAACAAAATCAATGTCCAACTTTGAATGATATTCCCTTTGACCCGGGAGTTTGGCACTTTCAACTGATACTTCTGTGTACAAACCGCCGGCATATGATATTTCCCGGTCTAAACTAATTTGTATCGGTAACGATGGTGGTTTAACAGACCGTCGATAAGTATAAATTGTTCTATCTTCGGGCGGCAATCGCTCATAGATATGTGCACGAGTTTTGTCTAGCAATGCCATGAACACTTTTTCTTGTAAATTTTTTGTATTAATATAGCAATTTGCATCATGTAACCCTGATTTTGTAAAAATCTTATAGCGCCGCAACCACGGATAGATTCTTAACAAATATTCTGGATTTTCGACGCGTAATTTAATGAACTCGGGCATTAGCTCTCCAGAATAATCAAAGACTGGACATTTTGTCACATGCATGCCTTCTATTTCAAATTGAACTAAACAGTCAAACTCTAGAGGATCATTTACTTTCAGTCCTTCTCTTGAACTTCCTTGCTTTAGGCTACCATGAATAATTAATCCTTCATATTCCTTATTCGCATATTTTTTTAATATGAGCAATATTTTCTCAAGAACAGAATCAACCGCAGAGCAATGTTCATCCCAATCATTATCAGTAATATTTATGTTTTTAAGGTATATATTCTGTAAAATTCTTTGCTTGAGAGTTTCTTCATCTGGGCCAACAGTAAACACAGGATACCTCCAAGTATTAAGTTGATCTGCAATTTTCTCATCAGCAGCCATTAGAAAACTGAAAATAAGATAAATAAATATAATATTAGCAAACCTTTTATTACTTAGATATAACCATCCTTAGATCAAGTGTGGCTTTTAGCTGGGTCCGGTAAACGTTCATTTGTTACGCTTATATACAACTTTACCTAGGAAAATGTAGACTCTTAGAATGATAATATGATTGTTTTTAAAAGGCTGTTATTAAAGATCCTGTATGGATATCAAAAAAGTAAAACCACATAAATACTGAATCCGACGAAGTTCAAAACGGAAAGTTCCTAATCAAATGGCAAAATCAAAAGCTCAAACACATCAAACGAATTGACGACAAATGTGATATTTCTTACTTGGTACAGGCATTTTCCGTAGTAAAAAATGGTGGATTAAACCAGATTTCATAGCTAGGAAGCGAAATTGAGGTGCGAATCATAACCATCAGGCGCAGATCCAGAGGGGGGGGGGGGGGGTTGGAACCCCCTCTTTTTTTTTTGGACGATCAATGCATTTGAATGGGGACATATAGTTAGAACCCCCCCTTTGTCATGGGTTAGGAACCCCCCCTTTTTAAAATGGCTGGATCCGCCCCTGACCATGCACGTGTACTCCAGTGCCACATATTGACTAGTAAATGAATTGTCCTATATATGAGGAGGGGGGGCAATATCTTTTTGTGTTAAGCTGTTATGGCCCTTTTCAGGGTGTCTTTAACTGTTATCTGAGATCTAATTAAGCTGTTAACTGTTTTCAACCCTGTTTGTTAACTGTTATCAGCATTTTTGCATTTTTTGTTAACTGTTTTTGCCAAAATCGAGGTGTTGTTAACATGTTAACGGACCCCCTATTGCGACCCCCTCATATATAGCTATGGCATTCAATATACATTAGTAACTAAAGGAGCGAATTTTCCGACTTGTCAGGAAAACGGGTGACTCAAACTGAAAAAGATAGTTTAACTAGTCCTATTATGTATGACTTTAAAGTTTCAGATCATTTACATTCAACGTTTCTTATCGGATATTTTCTTTTTTACTATTAATGTTGAAACACAAATCGGGTTTCAACATTGAAAACATTGATAGTAATTATCTGATGACCCTGTCTGTCAACCAAGATGACCGTCATGGTTAAAAATAGAACATGGGGGTAAAATGCAGGTTTTAGCTTATATCTGTGAAACTAAAGAATTTGGAGCAAATCTGACATGGGTAAAAATGTTCATCGGGTAAAAACCTTTCTGTGCTGAAATTTTCAGACGCATCAGACAACCCGTTGTTGGCTTGCTGCCGCTGAATTGGTAATTTTAAGGAAATTTATCCTCTTTTTGTGTTTTGAGCAAAAACTTAAGAAGATAGAGGCTAAATGATAAGCAAAACAAGATCAGGCTAAATGATTAGCCCGTTTTATGAATACACCCGTATTATTACAGCCTTTTGTCATCACAGGCTATTTCCTAGACTAGTATTGATAAACCTGAAAATCATAAACGACATTTTATATTAAAATATACTAGAACACACCCGCGAAATCGCGGGACAGAGCGTAGTTTAAAGTATGTAAAGTGTTGTTGGAAGAATTTTGTAAAATATTGAATGACTGGAGAATTTCAGCAAAAGTATCATAGGTTATTGGGGACAGGAAAATGTTTTTTTTTTTTAATCCCTCCTCGTTTATTTCCAAAATTCCCAATTTTTGGTTTTCTATCAATTTCAATATGAACATAAATACATTAAGTATGTTATGAACGTTTAAGAAAGGAGCTTGTAATTCAGTGGTTGTAGTTTGTTTATGTGTTACATATTTATTTTTCGTTCATTTTTTATACATAAATAAGGCTGCTAGTTTTCTCGTTTGAATTGTTTTACATTGTCATTTCGGGGCCTTTTAAAGCTGAGTATGCGGTATGGGTTTTGCTCGTTGTTGAAGACCGTACGGTGACCTGTAGTTGTTATTTCTGTGTCATTTTGGTCTCTTGTGGAGAGTTGTCTCAACATGGCAATCATACCACATCTTTTCTTTTTTTTTGCAATCAATGATTATTTTGTAAAAGATTTAATGACTGGAGAATTTCAGAAAAGGTATCAAAAGTTCACATGAATAATTTTAGCGCTTATCTGTATATTTTGAACATTAATTACTACATGTATATAAATAAAGAGTATTTACTTTCAATTCTAAGTTTACTAATCGATCCATGGTGGTCATTGATATGGTAATATACAGACCCTTTCTATTTAATAAACTATGTGACCGCCGTGGATAGTAAACTTGAAAATAATAGCAGATAGAATTCTGAAAATACACTTTATTCGTAGTAGATGTATGTTGTACAGAAAAACTCAAACCGGAAGTATAATCTTACTTAAAATTTCGTCCAATGACAGGAGAAGATCCGGATGCCTTTTTAATCGTTTTTCTCCCAAAATAACTCAATCTGAATAATCATATGAATTGGTGACAAATGCGACTATGCACTGTACATATAGGACACAGAAGCGTGTTGATTAATTTATTGTGGAAAGAATAGAAGCGACACACAAAATGAGGTCTTCTCGTTTAATAGTATAGATAAATAGAGGTATTGATTTTATTAATTTGTCTAGCATATTCAATGACTCTTCTGTCTATCTATAGCTTAATACCTCCATATTTTGATAATATAGAACAACCCATTATTTCGTATTCTTAAAAAAAAAAACGAGCAGAAATTTGATTTTTAATTATACGTCAATTACAACAGACGTCAATATAGAAAATAATGTTCCTTTCACTTGAGATTGCGAAACATCTAGTTTTAAATATGTTCCCTATGGTCATGTTATTACAGGAGACCTCAACATCGTCAAAGACCGTGAGGTCATAACTTTTCTAAAGAAAGGACCAAAATACCGTCCTCCATCTATAATAGATTGGAAACAGTGTCGTCAGGTCATTAAAGACGCTCTGTCTGCCTACTGTAAAAATTGGTGCAAACGTGAAAAATCTGATAAAAAATCTTTAGACAGTTATTTGAATAAAATTATGAATACTGTTAATATTCGAATATCTCATTTAGAAAACAATTCTGAAATTAATAATAGGAACCATGATATTCCCATTTCTAGAATAACAAACAAACTCAAGGTACTCGCAGAGCGGTTTGTGTTCGTACCGGCAGACAAGGCAGCCAATAATGTAGTGGTGGTGTGACGCATATACTACACGGAAGTTCTTCAAAACGAAATTATCAATTCCTCTACATTCAGGTCAGTGCGCACATTAGAGAGTCAAATCGATAACATGCATACCACTGCCACTACCCAGCTTAAAGCATCTTCCGAACATTTGAAAGTCCCTACCATGTACTGGTTACCGAAATTACACAAAAAAACATTTGAATTCCGTTTCATCTCCGCTTCGAGTAAGTGTTCTACTGCTAATCTATCAGTGCTTCTAACTACCCCCTTATTTCTATCAAAAAACTGGTTATTAACTTTTGTAATAAAGCTTATGAAAATAATGGTATTAATTATTTTTGGAGTGTTAGAAATTCTTTAGAGGTTTTAGATAAAATGCATGCTTTCGATGGTCCTTACAATTCTGTTGACAGTTATGATTTTTCTACTCTGTACACTACACTTCCAAAAAATCTTATAAAGAAAAAGTTTTTGTATTTGATAAAATGGTCTTTCGACAAATCTCATTGTAATTTTATTTGCTGTAACTCGTTTAAAGCCTTTTTCTGTAACGAAAAAGGAAAGTATACTAGATACACTTACTGGAAATGTGAGGATATGATTGAAGGTTTAAATTTTCTGTTAGATAACATTTATGTACGTTTCGGCGATAAAGTGTATCGTCAGGTAGTAGGTATTCCTATGGGCACTAACTGTGCCCCTTTAATAGCAGATTTATTTCTATATTGCTGTGAATCTCAGTTTATGACCAAACTCAGTAAAGACCCATCATTGCTATATTTGGTTGATACATTCAAAAATACCTACTGTTATCTGGATGATATTTTTTCGTTGAATAATCCAAAGTTCTCTAAATATACTTCAGAAATTTACCCAAAAGAACTTACTTTACTAGATTCAGACATTTCAATTTCAAACGGGAAACTTCATACTTAAATTTACGACAAAAGAGACGATTTTTCATTTCCTATTGCTAATTTTCCTTTTTTAGATGGCGATGTGCCTTTGGCTCCATCATACGGTGTTTATATATCCCAACTCGTTCGGTTTGCCCGTGTGTGTTCTGATGTCATAGATTTTAACGAATGTAATCAATGGATCACTGGGAAATTGTTGTGTCATGGATTTCGATACAATAAATTACTAAATTCTTTCATAGATACAAAGATTTGATTAGTAAATTTGGCTATACCTGTAGAAAACTTATTAAAAATGGTATTTCACGTCCTAAATTATATGGTAATATTGTACTTAAAACGAGGAAATCACTATGTGATCCGTGTAAACTCATCGAACCTTTAAACAAACTTATAAGTAAGGGTTATCGTACCAATATTGTAATTAGATCTCTGAATATAGTTTACATTGGCCTTAATATCGATTTTGTCATTAGCAAATTAAAACATAACTAAATTGTATCTTCTTTTGAGGCGTGATGTATAGAGCCACGGACACGTTATTTTTTTATCTCTATAAAAGTCGCTCCTCACTACCCTACTACCTGTCGATACATGCACAAGTCATGTTTTCTCTGACTGTTCATGACGTTAAAATACTAAATCCCTGGGCTGTGTTTTAGTTGATTTTAGTCTGTGATGCATGATTTTTTATTATTAATTGTTTTTGGCTTTTAACTAGCTGTCAGTAACTGCGAGTACTCTCAAATCGTATTTTCTTGATAATTCGACCTGTTGATACTGTTTATAATGCTTTTTTGTTATTTTATATTTATATGGATCTTGTCTATATACCAGCTTTGATTATTTGGAATATCTTCCAATTTTCACTTCTTCTTACTACATTTGTATAAACTTCAAGATTTACCTGTATTATTAAAACCGTTTTTTTTCTTTTTCTAAAGTGAATATTTTCGAGGGTTAAATATTTCGCAGTGGTGTCTTGCCATGGCTTTGTTTGGACTTGTTTGTTTGCTTTTTGGCCTTGAATGTTTGTCCATAATATTTTATTAACTGTGCATTTGCATTCAGATATCGCAGATCAAATTTATTCGTTCATAGTGTATTAATTTACGTTTTTTGATTGAGTTAAGTCTGCCAATTGATATTTTATCGTGTGTTTTTTTATGTTGTAATGTTATGCTATTGTTTCAGCAAAAAGGGAGAAGGTTTGGATTCATTTAAACGTTCAATCCCGCTGCAAATGTTTGCACCTGTCCTAAGTCAGGAATCTGATGCACAGTAGTTGTCGTTTGTTTATGTAATTTATACGTGTTTCTCGTTTCTCGTTTTTTTTTAATATAGATTAGACCGTTGGTTTTCCCGTTTGAATGGTTTTACACTAGTAATTTTGGGGCCCTTTATAGCTTGTTGTTCGGTGTGAGCCAAGGCTCCGTGTTGAAGGCCGCACATTGACCTATAATGGTTTACTTTTTTAAAATTGTTATTTGGATGGAGAGTTGTCTCATTGGCACTCACACCACATCTTCCTATATCTATCTACAGCTTAAATGATAAGCAATACAAGATCATCTAAACTTATTTTTGTCATGAATTCTATTCTTTTCTACAATGTTGGAAAGTGTCAGTTGTTGAATATGCACATGTATAGACCAAATGAGCGACACAGGCTCTTTAGAGCCTCTAGGTATATGAAGTTATTTGTAGACAGCTGATGTTCGACGAAATTTCGTTTGTTGCTATGAAACTGTCAGTTTATATATATATATATATATATAAGTCTAGTTCGAATTGACTGAACTTAGGTTTAACCACAAACCAAGGGGACGAACCAGCTTACATACAGACGTTGGATATTTAACTCCTGCAAGATTATGTATTTGGAATCTCTCTACCAATGCTGATGCTTTACGAAGTTGTAAAATATACTAATGCTATAACGTTTGGAACAAAAATACTTATTTTTAGGAATTGCCGTACCGAAAATCAAAAGTCTAAATACGAATTTTAAACTTCGATTATAAATTATATATGCAGTAAGTCCACGATTTCGTTATTCTGTATTGTATATCATTTATAATCAGAATTTTTAAAACTGTTATCAGTTGAATTATTGGCACAATTATTCATAATATATTTGGACCCCATTATTTTAGATGTTCTTTATTTTGTGGGTTCATTATTACCTTTTCTTGGTTTTTGGATCAATTCTTTATTCTGTAAACCCCATCCAGACCCTCAAAGCACTGAGTGTGATTTGTAATCAACAAAAAACATAGCAGACGCCGTCTTGAATGTGTTTTTTTGGCTGGCATACAAATTACAATATACAAAATTATTACTAAACTCGGTTCAACGAATATAGCAATTATGATATCAAAATGAGATAACATAAAAACTTACACTTCGATATCTACTAGAATCTACTGTAGCAGCTGAGCTTGATCTACGTGACGTTCGTCTCAAAACAAAAAGCAAAGGGAAGATAATAAACAAATTAAAACTATGGGGAGCACATTTGTGAAAATCAGGGTGCACCACAAACATTCATCGCTTGAATTCAATTGTATTATGCATGTATTTCATGTCTCTGATTTCAATAATGAATTGTATATGAAATTGAAGCGTGTGAAGTAAATATAAAAAATACATGCTCTCAAAACCAAAAACTCCAATTTATTGTTTTATAAATTATATTAATTTTGAGTATACCAAATATAGCAGTTTAAAACATATTAAGGATATTCAGATCTGTTCGGGACGAAAACAAATTAGCAAACATTTCCAATAGGAAGGTTCTGTGAAATTAGGTAAACTGGGATAAAGGGCGAAAAATTCCTAATGTAAAATTCTTGTAGTTTTTTTTTGTTTTTTTGTTTTTGTTTTTGTTTTTTATCTATCCGACCCTTGATATAGAAACTTCCATGACAATTACAATATTCTCCTCCGTTGTTATCTTCACCTCTGCAAGTTTCTAGCTGATTTGATTATTGTAAAGCAATAGTTTAACAAGAAGCTACAAAATCTGTGCGAGTGTTGTGTTGCCATTATAATCTTTATTGCAAAAATACACCCATAAGGGTCAAAGCAACACAATCAAGCAATAACATTAAATACAATACATTAAGGGAATATAATAGAACATTTTTTAAGAAACAGTTCAATTAACAAATTTATGGGAACAAAATATAATTAAAGTACCTCTGACCTGATGTTGCAGACAATCATCCCTTTGGGTCTCAAAGTACTGAATAAAATAAAATACAAATAAAACAAAACACACCTTTAAAAGATACCAGAGGGACAGTCAAACTCATAGATCAAAAATACACTGACAACGCCATGGCTAAAAATGAAAAAGACAAACAGACAAATAATAATACTCAAGACACCACATAAAAAACTAAAGACTAAGCAATACGAACCCCACCAAAAAAACTAGGGGTGATCTTATGTGCTCCGGAGGGGTAAGCAGATCCGCTCCACGTGTGACACCCGTCGTGTTGCTCATGTTAAACTGCATTTGATGTCCAGTGCAGGACATTCCTTCTCGAAACAAATTTGACCTATGACGCGAGCTGACAATGTATTATAATAGACAGATGTTGTTAAAAGTAACAAAGCGAACATGAAAAGAACAACCAAAACCATGAACATCACTGTACTAAAAATTCAACATAAATAGTTCATTATCTATTTTTCAACTTTAATGCATGAATTATGACAATTTTTTCTTCTTCAAATTTCAATATCATTTAGATAATGCTAATTAGAAATGCATTTACCGAAAAATAAAATCATTTTATCGGGAAACAAGTTTTCCTATTAATGGAAGTGTTATCGGATGATGAGAAAGCTTCTGTCTTAGTTTTGTTACATTCCATGTTGTTATCTCAAGTTTTAAATCCATTTTTTTTAAATTTAAACAACATGATGTTCCTAAAGTGTTCACTACTGGTAAATTTATAAATAAAAAATAAAACATTTGGAAAATCAAAATAATACTGTAAATGGTACAGTATCTCTTGATTATGAACATGTTTCTGTAAAAGTCTTCTGAAATTCCAGAATGTATTATTAACCTAGGCTGTATCAAAAGTCTTTTTTTATAAGTAAAATGCTGAACAGTAGAACTTAATCAAGATGTTTCTAAGATATTAGTTCGTGTTAATAAAGAAGCTTCTGTTCAAGCTTGGTAAAACTCATGATGTCTAAAAAAATTAAACCCAATACTGTATTTGTAACTGCAAAAAAAAAATTCCCGTCTATCAGTAATTATTAAGGAAAAATGAAGAAAAACAAAACCCAATACTTTTTGTACTTTTGTTTTTCATTAATACTTCTTTCCATAAATGATTGATATTAAAGAACATTGTACTGATATCTGAAAAATTTGGTACTTTCGTCCTAGACGAGACAAAAAATGTCAAGTTAAAAATTGTACTTTTTATTGAAAAACTTAGTCCAAACATTTGTTTTCTTCGAATCTGCCACAATGTTGTAAGACAATCTAGTTTCAAAGAACAGTAAATAATTTTTAACACTTTTCAGTAAATAGTTATCAAAGGTATACAATGATTATTATAGTTTAGTACGCCAGACGCGCGTTTCGTCTACGTAAGACTCGTCAGTGACGCTCATATCAAAATATTTGTAAAGCCAAACAAGTATAGAGTTGAAGAGCTTTGAGGATCTTAAATTCGAAAAGGTTGTGCCAAATACGGCTAACAAGCACAAAGTTGAAGAGCTTTGAGGATCTTAAATTCGAAAAGGTTGTGCCAAATACGGCTAACAAGCACAAAGTTGAAGAGCTTTGAGGAAAATCTTAAATTCGAAAAGGTTGTGCCAAATACGGCTAACAAGCACAAAGGTGAAGAGCTTTGGGGATCTTAAATTCGAAAAGGTTGTGCCGAATACGGCTAACAAGCACAAAGGTGAAGAGCTTTGAAGATCTTAAATTCGAAAAGGTTGTGTCAAATACGGCTAACAAGCACAAAGGTGAAGAGCTTTGAGGATCTTAAATTCGAAAAGGTTGTGCCAAATACGGCTAACAAGCACAAAGGTGAAGAGCTTTGAGGATCTTAAATTCGAAAAGGTTGTGCCAAATACGGCTAACAAGCACAAAGGTGAAGAGCTTTGAGGATCTTAAATTCGAAAAGGTTGTGCCAAATACGTCTAACAAGCACAAAGTTGAAGAGCTTTGAGGATCTTAAATTCGAAAAGGTTGTGCCAAATACGGCTAACAAGCACAAAGTTGAAGAGCTTTGAGGATCTTAAATTCGAAAAGGTTGTGCCAAATACGGCTAACAAGCACAAAGTTGAAGAGCTTTGAGGATCTTAAATTCGAAAAGGTTGTGCCAAATACGGCTTACAAGCACAAAGTTGAAGAGCGTTGAGGATCTTAAATTCGAAAAGGTTGTGCCAAATACGGCTAACAAGCACAAAGTTGAAGAGCTTTGAGGATCTTAAATTCGAAAAGGTTGTGCCAAATACGGCTAACAAGCACAAAGTTGAAGAGCTTTGATGATCTTAAATTCGAAAAGGTTGTGCCAAATACGGCTAACAAGCACAAAGTTGAAGAGCTTTGAGGAACTTAAATTCTATCTTAAATTCGAAAAGGTTGTGCCAAAAACGGTTAAGGTTATCTATGCCTTGGAAAAAAATCATTAGTTTTTCGAAAAATTCAATGTTTTGCAAACAGGAAATTTATAAAAATGACCACATTATTGATATTCATGTCAATACCGAAGTGTTGACTACTGGGCTGGTGATACCCTCGGAGACGAAACGTCCACCAGCAGTGACATCGACCCAGTGGTGTAAATAGTTATCAAAGGTACCAGGATTATAATTTAGTACGCCAGACGCGCGTTTCGTCTACATCAGACTCATCAGTGACGCTCATATCAAAATATTTGTAAAGCCAAACAAGTGCAAAGTTGAAGAGCATTGATGATCCAAAATTCAAAAAAGGTTGTGCCAAATACGGCTAACTTAATCTATGCTTTAAGTAATCGGTAAATTTTTCGTATCTTGGAGAAATGAAATACATGCATAGGGATGATCCTTCGGTTATCCATAAATTTCCAAAAAGATGGCAAAATTGTACGATCAATAACAAAACACATATATGGCTCACTTTTATTCACTTTAATCATGCATAAATTGTATTTATAATCATATCTCATCAGATGTTTATCAATTTTCTATAGTGTTCATATGTTATATCAAATTGATGAATTTTTTATATTCACAACCCTCAGATGCTTTTATGCTAGGCTTCTAGGATTAAAATAAAACTTTTAAAAAAGCTTAAAAATTTAATCATGCATATGTTATTCTTCACATGATTTCAAATTAATTCCGAAAATCATTTCATCAAAATAATATTCTACCAAAATGATTATTCAATTCGTCAACACTGATTTGATGTAACCGATAGACACACCATGATTTATAATGTCCACATGTCCAATTCCTTGAAATGCTTTTGAGTGGAATGGCTGTTTTTGAAGATGTTTCCATGGCAAGCAACCCTCGAGACTTCTGATATTAACAGTTTGGTCGCCATCTTCGTCCACAGGTTTTGGTCGTTTGTCCGGAAATGCGCCTTCTTCATAGACCCATTTAGCTGTAGTATTCAAACCGTTCCCATAGAGACAATGTACTTCTACATTTGGAGGTCTTAAGGGGTTGACCAAACCTTCCACATCTTCTCTCATTAAAAACCCATCTGTAAAGTTAAGGTCTTTGAAGAGCTGTTGGTAATCGTTCACAGTGTAGTTCCGTCTAGGTGTTTGGATTAAAACCTCAGCCTTGTTCCAAAACTGATTGGTCGGCATAAGGAAGGCGGAGCTTGTCATGGAGCGTTGCATTGGACGAGCTTTTAATGCTGCAACTGTTATGATGTTTATATTGTCGCCTGAAAAAAATATTCGAACAATTAAGGTCAAACGCTGAGGTTGTAACATATTGTCACATTTCTGATGTTGAAAATGCTTAAAATAGCCACAAAACTGCAAATTACACATGTACGAGTTCCTGAAGTTACCTCAACAAATAAATTAGGGAAAACAAATATTCGGTAGTTAAGCAATGTACTGTTCACGGAACATGGTCTGCTAATCTTGCTGGAGCAACTGCGATCGCTCCGATTTTAGACGTGGTTCGTGATTTTAATTCAGTGGTTTTCAATGTTGTGTTTTGGACACTGTTGTTTGTCTTTTCAAGCATCGTTTTTTTTCTCTTGACAGTGTCAGTTTTTCTTCGAATTGAAAGTATGATTTTTATGCCCCACCTACGATAGTAGAGGGGCATTATGTTTTCTGGTCTGTGGCTCCGTTCGTTCGTTCGTTCGTCCGACTTCGGGTTAAAGTTTTTGGTCAAGGTAGTTTTGATGAAGCTGAAGTCCAATCAACTTGAAACTTAGTACACTTGTTGCTTATGATATGATCTTTCTAATTTTAAGGCCAAATTAGACTTTTGACCCCAATTTCACGGTCCACTGAACATAAAAAATGAAAGTGGGAGTTTCAGGTTAAAGTTTTTGGTCAAGGTAGTTTTTGATGAAGCTGAAGTCCAATCAAATTGAAACTTAGTACACTTGTTGCTTATGATATGATCTTTCTAATTTTAGAGTCCAATTACACTTTTGACCCCAATTTTATGGTCCACTGAACATAGAAAATGAAAATGGGAGTTTCAGGTGAAAGTTTTTGGTCATGGTAGTTTTTGATGAAGTTGAAGTCCAATCAACTTCAAACTTAGTACACACGTTCCCTATGATATGATCTTTCTAATTTAATTGCAAAATTATATTTTTCATCCCAATTTCACGGTCCACTGAACATAGAAATTGATAATGGGAGTGGGGCATCCGTGTACTATGGACACATTCTTGTTTTTATTATCTTTTAATTTCTTCTATCTCTTTTAAATATTGAATGAAATATTACTAAAACACAGCATGCATTTAACTAAATGTATGGAAGAATTTACTAAAATATATATGGATTATATTGCAATAAATGATTATTTTTTAATATTTACCAGAAACAATCATCCTCAAGGCTTTGACACTACCTCCCCACGGTGCACCAAGTGTTATAAATGATCTGATGTATTTGTCCTTCCATTCCTGACTTTGATGGTTAAGAAAGTACAGTATCACCAAGTTTCCTAAGCTGTGGGCTAAAAGAACAACTTTTGTGTTGTTGTTCATGTAGTATGTTTCTTCTACCAGCTTTGTCAAATTTGTATAATAGTCTTCCAGCTCATCTGAAATTGAGAGTCGTGTAATTTTCCGTAATTTTTGCTTTAAAATATGAAACTTTGTGAAATTAAGATTACTCATAAGGAAATGCATTTCATCGACTCAGATCATTGAACAGGAGCAGCATATGCAAGAATAAGATTCTTTATTTGAACCTGTATGAAAATTTACCTTGAACTCCGGCAGTTGAGGCCGACTTCGATATTTTAACGTTAGTACACGTTTAGTCCCATGAAAAAATTAGATACATAATTGTCATTTCCTCAGCACCTGCCAAATACACAGTCGATGTGTTTTTATTTCTAACTAAGTTTACAATTTCTTGGATCAAAGTTTATTGTAGTACGACGTTTTTATTGTGTAAAGTTTTTTCCATTTTTTATTCATTTCTCAAATTATGAATTATTAATTTGCTTTCAAAACATTTAAATGATTGGAGTTTTTAACGACCTTTACTTGCTATACAGCCCTCACCTCTTAGGCCTGACTTGTGCCTTTTTGGGGCATTTAAAATAAAAAAAATTATCATAACATAATTGTAATTTTAAATTAGGACTGTCTTAGTAAAAAGATACAAGGCAAAAGATTGTGAATGCTTCTATTAGTTTGTGCAGTCTTCGTATCCATTGACTTACTTGGTGATCTTCTAAAATCGTATGCAGCACCTCTTATAGTTTTGTTCCGAACATATCCCCATTTTACCATGTTCTCTGCTAGTTCGTGGAAGTAACCAACTGAAGAAAAAAAACCCGTTATTTTCATGAGAACTGCATTGTTAAACATATACTAGCATAAAGAAATCACCTCGAAGAAATAACAAGTGGTCGAAGAATTCATAAAAACTGTGGGTTGCAACTATGACATTGTGTTATGGTTATTTTTGTAATTTAGTATTTCGTTTTTGCTTTAATATGTACTTTGTGTCTAGAGTGTAAATATACCATTTTCTTTTTCTTGGCCCCTCTTTCTTTGTTGAAATGGTTTTTGTTTTACAGTGATTAAGATTCTTACAATGTTGACTGCTGTATCATAATATTTGACATTTTTACCAGACTGAGTCTAGGTTTAATTCACCATTATCTACATGAGGAAATGCCTGTATAATCAAATCAGGAATATGACATTTGCTTTCCATTCGTTTGGTGTGTCTCACTCTGAGCTTTTGATTTTGTCATTTGATAAAGGACTTTCCGTTTTAAATTTTGCTAATAAAAATGTTATTTTAGCCAACCTAGATCACGAAAGTTTAAATTTTTTTTTTTTTTTATAAAAGAAACTGTTTGAAAGATGACATCTTACGTTTCGCCAAATGAGTGTCGCTTAACCATTCCACACTATCTGTACCACCAAATCCAGGTACCCGTATGTCAACACCCTCTGGGTAACTGGTTCTATGCGTCTTGTTGTTATATACTAATCTAAAACATATATAATGAATATTTTCATTAGTATTTTCTGGTAATAGCGGTCATTATTATCATGTTAGGTATGTCTTTGACATAATCGAATTGGAATATTAAAAGAAAAGAACCCATTGGCAAACTGAAACATAGGAAAAACAAACAGCAGTACTGTAGTATTATTTATGCTAAATAGTAAAATAACAAAAATACATAACTCCGAGGAAAGTCAATTGGCAAAATCAAAAACTCATAAACATCATACGCATTGATAACTATTATATTCCAGACTTGGTACAGGCATTTTATAACGTAGACAATGGTGGATTAAACCTTGTTTTACAGCTAACTAAATCTCTCACTTGTATGACAATCGCATAAAATTCCATTATATTGACAATGCCTGTGTCTACTATTAGTTGAAAAACATATGAACAGACTCGAAAACCAGGGAATATTTATTTTCTATACCTTCTGTTCAATTTAAACAAACAATTAATATTTACAGTACTATTTTAAAAGCATTTTTAACGGATTTAAATGCTGGGGCTAAGAAAATATTCGAGTCGCGCATTAAAGTATGGGGTAAACAGTATACCCTTTACAGGTATTAGCAGATATGCCTGTCAATATAGCATGTATTTGCAATATTGTACAAAATTACATGGGACGGTGACAATTGATTAAGAAATAACAATGATTAGACAATTTAACGAACTGTTGGTACCAACTCACGGAGGATATGGATAGCACAAAATTACAAACGGCAAAAAACCCAATCATTTACCTGAAGTTTTCAACAAGGCAGTCGGTAGAAATTGGATGTAAAACACTTGCAATGTTCACCCATATAACATAAAAGTCTTTTGTACGTTGGTCACACAGTGGATAAGGTCCATGAGAAGATTTGTTTAGCCTCGCTTCAATTCTTGATCCGCCATCACCTGGAACTATATAATAAAAAAGAAACACTAAACAGACTTTATACAGGGATCACAATTTCATTTTTTAAAATGTTTATTTGCAATATATCTAAGTAATAAATTGACAAATTATCTCTAAGTAGTGACTAACTTAACGTTTACAAATGAAACTTATGTTCTTAACCTTACTCTTACAAAAATTAAAAAGTTACGAAAAATTTGACCTTGAACGGTTTTAGCTGTTTTATTAGTAATATTTTTTTTAAACGGGAAAAAAGATTCCATAAAATAAATCATAGCATAGACGGCTGTGGTTCGATATGCAGGATATTTGATGAAAAATGGTATATTTTTCGCACCCGAATATTACTTTTAAGCTAAAATTAGTAATAAAACCCTTTCTGATCCTCATTTTCAAGTTTCAACCTGACCAACACACGTGCACTTTTCTACCGTTGAATGCTTGGTATTGTCGTGCTGTTTGATCACTTTCTGTTCTGTCCTCCTTTTGTTCTAACAGAATTTGGAAATAAACAAATGAATCGACAAAATAATAAAGATTGGTAAGAAACTTCTAAAAATCTCACCTAAAATCACAGGAGGTAGCTGTTTACAATGGGTACTGCTTTCAATTAATATCCAACACACTAAATATAGCAGCCGCATGCTAGTACGTTATGTGAGCAATTGATTCATTTAGGCAACGATTAAACAATTTCCCGTTTTTTAAACAATAAAAATGTTAAATGGTTAGATGCATGAAGTTTTGAAATAAAAAAATGCCTATTTCTATCACGGAAATAATTCAAACCTTTTTGTTATATTTTAAGTTTCAGCTTCCTGGTTGATACATGTAATTAGTCATGCGTCCATTGTAATATTGTTAAAATGTTTTTAAAAAAGGTCTTAAAATTATGTGAATTCCATATATGTCCTTTGTGGTGGAGTTTGTTCCTCTTTCGAGGCATATTTTTTATACTTACCAAAAAGTATGTTTTTTTTTACACACTATGAAATAAGAAGATGTAATATGATTGCTGATGAGAGACCTGTCCAAAAAGGTCCAAAAAAGCTGATGTGAGCAACAATCGGTCACATTACGGCCTTCAATAATGAGCAAAAATTCAAAACCGTATAGTCAGCTAAAAAAGTCCCCGACAAGAAAAAATTAGAAACAAATCAAACTAATTAAAGCAACTTTGAAAGCTTGATTTATAACAAAACAGTACACAAAAAACATATATGACGGACATCAATCAATTACATGCTTCAGACTTGGGACAGGCACATATAAAGTGTCGCTCGGTTTAATATGTTTTTGAGCGCTCAGCTCTCTCCTAATCCGTGACAATGGTGTAAAAGCACACATAAGAACAAACAGTAAACATCAGTTTGAAATAGATTGAAGGTGCACAGACAAAAAAATCGAATAACATAATGGAAAAAGACGAAAAGTGCCGATCTGAGATTATAATCACTATACACAGTTACTGAAAGCTAGTTCAAAGCCAACAACACTGACAAAATAAACACATCATGTTATCCAATACTTACGCATCAATCAATACATATCCAAAGATTTCATTTATTAACGATGTTAAATTGATGTCCTTTCAGTATAAGTTTATTCAAGCGATCAATGAGTTTACATGGACCATACCTACACTTCCGGGCTCTATAAACAACATAGCCATAAGAAATAGGATAGGATATTCTATTTTTAAAACAAGAATAACACAACTTTACACGTACAGCGCTAGACAAATATGAACATTAAAACTTTGTCTCTACGAAATAATTTCTTTGTCTCTACGAAATAATTTGTACAGATTATTTAATAATGTGTGGTAACGAAATCCCTAACATAATAATTTTCTATAGTGTGTGTGTGTGTTTATCAAAAGCCTTGTGTTTCTAAATTGTCCGTATGGTTCTTGGATGCTATGAATATTAAAAATATGTAACATGCCCGGTTCATTCTTGTGTTGTCGTGGTTTCATGTTGTTCTAAAAAATAGAATGAAATTCAAAACAGTGTGGCTGTGGCCATTGATTGACACATTAAATTCATCCATTGACTGGGACAATTTAGGTGAACGTTTGTATGTAACGACCTCAGCTCACTATGCACTTTTTAAAGACATTTAAACTATGGGGTCACCAAAGGTTCTCAACACCTTAATAAAGTAATCGAAAAACTAATCAGAAATAACACGATGTTTTGATTTATATCAATTATATAAATCAAAACATAAAGGTTATTCCTGATTAATTTCTTGAATTATTTTATAATTAAAGGCGTTAAGAAACCTTTGGTGACCCCACAGTTTAAATGTCTATCGTAGGTACGTCGTGAACAGTGGTCGTTACAGACAAACGTTCATGTAAATTGTCCCAGTCATTGGATGAATTTAATGTGTCAATCAATGGCCACAGCCACACTGTTTTGAATTTCATTCTAGAATTACTTGCAAAAAATTAGTATTGTTTTTGCATCATTTCAGACAGCATATTACTAGTTATTGCAAAACAACAGCAACAACACACATCGTTATCGTACCATCTTTAACTTCATATAAGCACAAGCAGGGAGTTCCAATAGATTTTTAATCAGATTGTATGTTACCAAATCTTTTAGGATTGTGACATTCATTTTCAGTTCGCATTTAGCTAGTATGCATAAAAGGTAAACTAGCAAAAAACTAAACTCCAAAGATAATTCAAAACGGATAACCCATAATTTGACCTATAACGGTTCACTTTTATTAAATTACAAATTGTGACTTGGATGGAGAGTTGTCTCATTGGCACTCATACTAAATCTTCTTATATATATTTAATGTAGATGAACCAAAACAGTTATTTTGCTATCTTGTTATTTTAAAATGTTTAGACATGAGCCAAGACTTTACCAACTTTTTTATCTTGTCACAAAATGTCTTACAAACAAGAATGTGTCCAAAGTACACGGATGCCCACTCGCACTATCATTTTCCATGTTGAATGGACCGTGAAATTGGGTAAAAAATATAATTTGGCAATAAAATTAGAAAGATCATACCATAGGGAACATGCGTTCTAAGTTTTAAGTTGACTGGACTTCAACTTCATCAAAAACCACCTTAACCAAAAACTTTAACCTGAAACTCCCGCTTTCATTTTCTATGTTCAGTGGACCGTGAAATTGGAGTCAAAAGTCTAATTTGGCTTTAAAATTAGAAAGATCATATCATAAGCAACAAGTCTACCAAGTTTCAAGTTTATTGGACTTCAGTTTCATCAAAAGAGGGACGAAAGATACCAGAGGGACAGTCAAACTCATACATCGAAAATAAACTGACAACACCATGGCTAAAAATGAAAAAAACAGACAAACAATAGTACAACATAGAAAACTAAAGAATAAACAACACGAACCCCACCAAAAACTACGGGTGATCTCAGATGCTCCGGAAGGGTAAGCAGCTCCTGCTCCACATGTGGCACCCGTCGTGTTGCTTATGTGATGACAAGTCCGGTAAATAGTATAATTCAGTAGGTCAAAAAATACCTTGACCAAAAACTTAAACCTGAGTCGGGAGAGACGGACGAACGAACGAACAGACGGACGAACGGACGCACAGACCAAAAAGCATAATGCCCCTCTAATATCGTAGGTGGGGCATAAAAAATACTTCAAAAATGATAATGTGAGTAAAACACTGTTTGGGTACCTAAAGCCATGTCTCAAATTTAATTTAGTCAAAACTTTCCATAATATGTATATGTTCATGCAATAACCCTATAATACAAATAACGAAATAAAACGATGTTAAATACTTTTTCTAATAAAAAATTTATCTTATAGTTTTCAAAATATGAACTATTTGATCAAAATGCTTTTGATGTAATCTATTACAATATCCTCTTTCAGCATATCTAGATGTTTAATTCCATGAAATTGCTTCGAATCAATAGGTTGTTTCTGAAGCGTTTTCCAACGTAGGCAACCTTCTAAACTTCGCAGAGAAACTGTATGGTCGCCATCTTCATTTATTGGCGTTGGCTGTTTGTCTGGCCACTCATCTTTTGTGTATACCAAGGTTTTGGCAGTTAGTAACCCAGAGCTGTATAAGCAGTGTACCTGGACATTCGGAGGTTTCATTGGATCTACTAAGTTCTCTGTGTCTTTCCTCATAAAATATCCATCGGGAAAGTTTATATCTGTAAAAAACTGTTTATAATCATTCACAGTATAATTTCTTGTCGGTGTCTGAATCAGAACTTCAGTTTTATTCCAAAACTGGTCTGAAGGCAACAGAAAAGCAGAACTTGGCATTGATCGTTGCACTGAACGTGCTCTTAGAGCCTTTACTGTCGCAATGTTCATATCGTCACCTAAAAAATATAGAGAATCACAATTATGATTATTGTTCGTGAACATTCAAAAGACGTATGTCTATTTACTTTATAGATATAAACTCGTCCATGTGTGTGTTTGTACACAGTGCTTTTAAAACGATTAATGTCTGAACCGTATTTCTAATTTTAATGAAGGTTGGCATCTAGAGATTGTAGTTATTGTAAGTTACTGACAAATTGAAACCGATTTTTTATATGTTTTCCTTGTTTCTAAATTTGTATATTGCTGTTGTATATCTGTCTGCCATTTTTACATCTTTTAAGAAAAAATATTGTTGAAACTAGGATTCTTGTCAAAAATTAGCATTTCAATTGGTACTTTTGAATTTTTTGAAAAGGGTGGTACGTTTTAATGTTTTTCCCCGGTACGAATTCATTAAGTGGAATGTTTGTTAAAATTGTATATATATTTACTAGTTTTTGGTGGTAAGACTAAAAGTATCAGTTCAAGTATTTACAGATCCATCTTGTTTCAAAATCGAATTTATTCTCGGTTTGTTTGCATACAGAACTGTAGCTAATCTTGTTCGAATTTATTCTTTTTATTTGCATATAAATACAACAGCTTACAGTAGGCTACATTTACAAGAAACATGAATGAGGTACATATAATTAATAAAAATATCAAATACCAGACGCCTGCATCTTGATAGTTTTGACACTACCTCCCCATGGCGCAGATAAAGTGACGAAAGATCCAATGAATTTGTCCTTCCATTCCTGGGGTTTCTGGTTAAGAAAGTAGAGTAACACAAGGTTACCTAAACTGTGACCTAAAAGCACAACTTTACTGTTGTTGTTGATAGTGTATGTATCTTCTACCAGCTTTGTAAGTTGTGAATAATAACCACTCATTTCGTCTGAAAACAAAGTTAAGATTTTTAAAGTGATATGACACGTGTTTTTGAAATCGTAATTTTAATGAAATTATTGAACTAATGCATAAAATTGAGAATGGAAATGGGAATGTGTCAAAGAGACAACAACCCGACCATAGAACAAACAACAGCATATTCATATTCATATATTTATTACAGAGCATACCAGTATTTATATTTATGTATTGTTCAATAAGTGTATAATGTCTGTAAAGGGAGACAAATTTGTAAAAGCAAATTGCTTGTTTCTGAATCCCTAATATTATCTCATTGTATAATATGTTTAATGTTGATTTATCTGAATAAATATTGTTTAAACTAACAGCAGAAGGTCATCAACAGGTCTTCAATGCAGCGAGAAATTCCCGCACGCGGAGGCGTCCTTCAGCTGGCCCCTAAACAAATATATTATTCTAGTTCAGTGATAATGAACGCCATACTTAACTCCAAATTGTACACAAAACCCTAAATAAAAAAATAATACAAGACTCTAACAAAAAAGGCAGCGGCTCCTGACTTGGGACAGGCGCAAAAATGCGGCGGGGTTAAACATGTTTATAAGATCTCAACCCTCCTCCTATACCTTGTATGTTTGCTAAACTAATATGAGTTTTCTATGCACGGTTTTGTACATTTATTTCGAATCCATAACATATAATCGACAATTTTTCTTTTAGTTTAAACAGTATTTTTATTCAAACAAACTGAATTGGATTGACCAACAGGCAAAGTCTATGTAAGCCCTCTCCATAAAACATGGAACAATATATTACATTCAAACAGGCACAAACACAATGGCAACACACGATTAATTTGAAATAAAAAAAAGTTTAATTTAGTGAAAAGTGTGTCTGCTTATAAACTTTCGTGTTTTATTGCCAAGTTTTACTTATTCAAAACTTACGTTAACAATCAACAAAAAAACCCATTAAGCACGTGAAAAATTTTATTGTTTTTATTTCATCTCACGAGGTAATCAGGAGAAATAACGATCAAGCCACACAAATATTGAAAGAGTCTTTCAAAATTAAAATAAGGAGATGTGGTATGATTGTCAATTAGACAACTATCCACATAAGGTCAAATGCAGTGGCGGATCCAGAACTGTTTGTAAAGGGGGCCCCTGACTGACCTGGGGTCGCGCTAGTCACACATCAGTTATTCCCTATAATATCAACCAAATGTTTTCCCCGGGCCCGCCTATGCAAACAATGCAGAAAATAGATATAAGAAGATGTAACATGAGTGTCAATGAGTGCCAACTCTCCTTCAAAGTCACAATTTAGATGTAGACAAAATGATCAGCAAAGGTAAAAGTGAATGTCAATATTTAAAAATTTGATCAAAAAACGAGAAAAAACGAAAACTTTTTTTTCAAATTTTGAATTGTTAAATGCGGTCATTCTGATGTATTGCTATCACATAAATTTCCATTATGCAAATTAGTTTTGGGTTTACAACCGATCTACAAAAAGAGTGCACACGCTGAAATGTCTCGCCTTATTTACTAATCATTGATATAATGTTGATAGTCCTAAATATAAAGCTTTATTGCAACTGTCACATAAACTTAACATTTACCAAGAAATATAAATATAGACCAATGAACCATGAAAATGAGGTCAAGGTCAGATAAACCATGGCAGACAGGCATGTACATATAACAATTCTGCCATATTACAAATATAGTTGACATATTGCTTATAGTTTGAGAAAAACAGACACACAAAAAAAAAAAACACAAAAAAACCTACTGAGCAATGAACCGTGAAAATGAGGTCAAGGTCAAATTAAATCTGCGCGACTGACAGATAGATCATAAAATATATCCATTCACCAAATATAGTTGACCTATTGCATCAAAACTAAAAAAAAACCTCAACTTTGACCACTAGACCATGAAAATGAGGTCAAGGTCAAATGACAGTACACCTTACAATAATTCTATACACTAACTATGGTAGACCTATTGCATACAGTATATAAGAAAAACCGACAAAACACAAAAACTCAAGTTTAACCACTGAACCGTGAAAAAGAGGTCAAGGCCAGATGTCACCTGCCAGCTGGACATGTACACATTACAGTCCTTCCATACACCGAATATACTAGAGCTATTGCTTTTTTCAAGTAGTCATTGAACCATGAAAATGGGGCCAAGGACATTGTTCATGTGCCTGACGGAAACTTTGTAACATGAGGTATCTATATACAAAGTACGAAGCATCCAGGTCTTCCGCCTTCAGAAATATAAAGCTTTTTTGAAGTAAGCTAACGACGCCGCCGCCGCCACCGCCGGATTACTATTCCTATGTAGAGCTTTCTGCGACAAAAGTCGCAGGCTCGACAAAACTATAGATCCACGGTCATTATCTAGTACATTAAAAATAACATTACTTATCGCGTGTTTTAAATTCATTTTTTCAACAGATACTCCTATAAATATTGTTTTTAAACACAAATCAATAATAAGAAAATGTGCTGTCGTTATATAAAATTGAGAATGGAAATGGGGAATGTGTCAAAGAGAAAACTAGCCGACCATAGAGCAGACAACAGCAGAAGGTTACCAACAGGTCTTCAATGCAGCGAGAACCGATGTACACGTACCGGAAAATTGTGTTAAAGCTTGCGGATATCTCAAGAACGTTTTGCGACACTCCCGGCAAGGACCGGTGACTCTGTTATTGTTTTTGCGGGAAAAAGTGAATGGCTTCTCATATCCAATCTTTTAGAAATAATGATTTTTTACAGAAGAGTGTCCACACTGCACTATTATGAAAGTAGTAGATTAAAATGATATACAAATGGATGAAAATTATATATGTTCAAGCAGTCGAAATATTAATATAATAAATGTATATAGCAACAAACCAGTGCACATTCTTGGACTATTAGTATATTAGTATAATAGTCCCAGGTATACTGATTTGTATCACTACAATATAATAGCCATTATGGACGGTGTGGTTAAATATCCTGTCATTTATTCATCATCCACGCACGAACTTGTATCAGAAAAAAGATTATATCTCTGTATATTAACCTCAGTTTCAGGTATAGAGATGTGACCTTTTTCTGTTACATGCGTTTTTGACCATCCACAAGAACTTGCGGTCATCCGATGTTCAGTACTTCAGTACTTTGATTTAAAATGTAATATAATTTTATTTGATAATAACATTTTCAGATTAGAAACAAGAAATTATAATAAGTTTTTTGAACTGTTCTATATTATCTATCTTTTTTATTTCTACAGGAATATTGTTTCAAAAAACTGTACCGGAATATAGAAATGTTTTTTTTCTCATAAAATTTGTTCTCGGAAGTAGTCTGAAAAGACAATTACTTGTACGGTCCAATGAACGCAAGGCATATCTTGCATTAACATTTTGTTTATTGTGAAATAATAATTCAGGTTGCAAGACTATTTACACACTTATACATTAATAATCCTTTGGATTCATTATTATTCGTTGGATACCAATTTTGGTGGATTTCGTTGGTAAAGGTGAACCACGAAATTAAATGTTCAACGAATGACAAATTTTCTATAGGCTTGTATGCAGACTTTTGCAAAACCACGAAATCAAATATCCACGAACATGCAAGTTTTCCTCAATCCACGAAAATTGGTACAGGTCTACGAAAATAAATGAATCCACAGTATGTGATTCTTGTTTAAAAAGTTATTCATCCTAATTTTCTTGGTATGAATATGCGTGTAATATTTGCCACTGTCCGTTAAGAATCTTAACATCCATCCATCCATGATGATGAAATGCCAAATAATAAAAATGCCAAACATAACAAATGTATGCACATTCAACGCGTTATCGAAACGTATTGTGTGCACATATTCAGACAACGTCAACAGAACATGCACAGATCTATTGGTAACGTCTATGATATTTTGTTTGTAACGTCATAATAGCGCCCAGAAGAAACCTACTTCTCTGTTGTCGAAAGGAGCTTTTACTTCACGACCGCAAACATTAGCGTATGATAAAACTGAATAGTGTTTGAAGATATTGAGATTTAATTTTAAGAAGAATTTATGAAGACGAAGGTAAGTTGCTATTTTTATATTTATTCAAATAGATAGAAAATATTATACTTCGATAATGATCCACTCGATTTCCGTACTAGTCCTGATATAGAGTAAGCGGGTTTGTTTGGTATTTGTTTTCAAACCATTTTGGAAATAAATGACTCACAAATGAGTTTGGTGGGCATTATATTTGGTATCGATGTATAATAGACGAATTTTTTTTCGCCTGTTTAAGATAAATATTTAAATGAGGTTCACCATAAAATAACAGAATTCTATATCGCTATTATTTGGAACTGTAAGAGCATAGTAAAATAAAAGTCAATATATGTTAATGAAGTAATTCTGGCTTCGTTGTTGGTATTACATAATAGTCAAATCTAACTTTTAAACGTTGGGATTGAGTAACAGGAATTGTGAAGAAGAAAAATTTACAAAACGAACTAATTCTAAACATTTATAAAAAAAAAAAGAAAGAAAAAAGACGATAAGAAAAGAAACCACAAAAGCCATGTATAATCTTCATGTAAATACTCGCTAGTAAAGGAATGTTTATTTTTGTTCCCCTTTTTTAGATTTCCGTCTTTCTGCGTGCATGGTAATGTTATTTCATGGTTTTATCTCTTGCTTATATACGTCAGATGTTATATTGTTGACTTGGTTTATACTATTTTTTCTCTTTAACAGCATGTTCTTGTGCTGTTAAAAGTAACCCCCTTTTTTTATTTATTATAGTTTGACGATATGGTAGTGACCAAGACTACGAGGATGAAGAAATGTTTTCTCAGTAAGTATATTATTTTAACTTATATCATGCAAGACGACACATAAATTAACCACAGTCAGGGATGTTTTGTTGCCATTTATATTTTCACGGGGGTATACGAAATTTAGTTCACCCTTTATTATACCGGAGATTTGTCAGTCATAACTTTAATCCACGAATATAGAAGATAGTCAAACATCCAGGGAGAAAACAGCAATACAAATATTGTTAGGCATGAATATCAATAAATTTTATTCAAGGGATATTATAAAATTATTAAAACAAGTCTAAAAACTGAGGGAAATTTAGAAATGTACATGATAAAATTATAAGATATAAAGCAACTGCTCTTGGTGTCAAACGTGTAAAGCGATGGCCGTCTGCGTCAGAATTCCTAGTTTCCGCAAACCAAATTTATAGTTTAGGAAAAGACTGCTCTACAGTTCTATTTATGCGATCTGGTATTCGAGTATAAGACGCATCGTGGTTATAAAAAGACGTGAGATACAAAATGTGTATTTTTTTTAAACTTTTTATACAGTCCTAACGGCACAAACAGAAAGAGATCACCTTACGATTAGAGTTTAGCTTTAAATAAGGTCAATCTTTCTTCGATCTAGTAGATTTATTTCGACCCCCACTCATAAATTATGAACGTGAAGCATTGTTCGCTGTCTTAGTAGTATTATATATGACCCCATGTATATGCGCTTGCATTGTCCGGGTTCCCGGGTTCAAGTCATGCTTTTGTTTAGATTTTTTTTCTCTGAATTTTCCATATAAAATGTATGGAACTAAATTAATGGATAATTGTATGAAAAAAAACATGTATATTTAAAGGGATAAGCAGTTGAAATAGTTTATCTGAAATGTATTAGAGACGTAGGTTGTCAAACACATTGACAAATATAGAAGTTGATTAGAGAAATTTAAATATAACTAGAATACATCCGCGAAATTTCGCGGGCATTCAGAGCTTGCTTGAAAGTATATAAATTGTGGTAGGAAAGAATATTTGTAAAATATTGAATTACTGGAAGATTTCCTGAGGAAAGGTATTAAAAGTCATTGGTACTTTGGGACAGGACAATTTTTTTTCTCCTCCTTTTTTCCCAAAATTCCCATTTTGTTTTGGTTTTCTATTAACTTTTTCATTACCATAAATAAAGTGTCTTTCCTTTTTACTATCAATTCTCAATTTACTAATCGATCCACGGCGGTCATTGACATATTATATAGACTCTCTCTATTTAATAAACTCTGTGACCGCCGTGGATAGTAAACTTGAAAATGATAGCAGATAGCAAATACACTTTATTCATAGTATAACATGTATGTACAAAGAATACAGAAAAACGTAAACCGAAAGTCTAGGCTGACTGAAAATTCCGTCCAATGACGGAAAAATATTTTTTCTTTCGTTTTCCTTCCAAAATAACCCATACTGAATAATCATAAGCAAGGATGACACATGCGACAATACATGGTACCTATATGACACGAAGTGGGATGATTTATTTATTGTGGAAGAAAGAGACGCGACACACAAAATGAGGTCTCCTCATTTAATAGTATAGAAGCCTGAGAAAAAAATCCAAGGGGTTACACACTATTGATGAAAAGAAAGCATTTGCCCTATCATTTTAAAAGGGTATATATGTATTCAAATATTACATACAACAATTGACCTATCATTTTAAAAGGGTATATATGTATTCAAATATTACTTACAACAATAGACCTATCATTTTAAAAGGGTATATATGTATTCAAATATTACTTACAACACATTACTTTAATTTTTTTTAAGGTCAGAACAGAAAGAGAAAACTCTTGAGTCAGATATTGATATGGTTGAAAGAGAAATCAAAAGAAAGAATGAAAAAATCATCGAATTGGAATTAATGCTAGAAGAAAAGCAAGATTGGTTCAATCTGAAGTCTCAAATGGTAAAGAAGCTTGAAGGTGAACTCAATTATGTTCATGCTCGTCACCCAGAACGTTTTACCTTTGATGACGTCGGGACAAGCTTGGTACCTAAGTCATTGGAACAAACATTTAAAGATCTGGAGCGAGAAGAGAGAGAAGAAACATTCCGCACAAAGTACATGCCCGTTTATCATAAAGAAACGGAAATATTCCGTAAACGAGGCAAATACCCAACTAATGTCCCGTATTTTAATGAGGTATCCATGGCGTCAGAATTTTTAAAGAAGAAATATTTAGAGGCGTTTGGCGAGTGTTTTTCTTTTGATTACAAAAAGAAGTCTTTTCCATTAAAACAAGACCCTATCTCTCGTAAACACATCAGACCATCTCAGTCATCGTTTATACAGCGAGAGGGTAACAGGAAATTCTTGATTTCCGGTCATCTTGGTGAGACAGAGCTACTCCCAGCTGTCACAGAGGCATGTGATCTGGAAAGGTTTTCTGAAATTCCCGCAAACAAGTTTTTAACCGGGTTGGATGATTTAAAAGTTACGTATGCAATAGAAAATTTAACCAGGGACAAGAATAGTGAATATGATGAAGATTGCGACTGGAAAAACATGACATCGATAAACATTGCCTATGAACTCAAATTAGATAAACAAGTCAACTTTAATGAGATTAGAAATAAGTGTGGTGATACCCCTATAAAACTTGGAATCATGACAAATGAATCAGTCGAGAAGAACTGGGGGCAAGGTGGAGAAAGTTTGAATATGTGGAGGACAAGACCAAAGCTTGGACGCCCAAATTCACCACGACCATCTAATGATAAAAAACAAACAGACCGTGCTAATGTTGTAGAATTGATAAATGGAAATAATCAATTCAATACTGTGAGAGGAACCGCCAAAAAACTTCCAACTGAAACATTGAAAGAACATGGTCTCAAGAAATCTTTAAGCATGGAATCCGTATTTGAAGGAGATGGTACAAAAATGCGCCCAAATTTTAAATGGCGGATGGGCGACGAATGTGTTTCCTTAGAAAAGTATATAAATGTTTATACTAGAAATCCAGAAGAATTGTACGAAGCTGTTAAAAAACGGGCTATTGAAAAAGAGGAAGAAGAAGACTACGAGGAAAATGTATTGTATCATGAAGAAATCAAAGCTAGTCTAATCGGTATCGATGAAACTAAAATGAAGTCAAATTTAAGAATTTTAGATAAATTTATAAGAGAAGAAGAAGAAAAAGAAAAAAAGAAAGCTAAATCAACACTGAAACAAGTCAACACTGAGAATTGTGATGAGGCAATAGATAGTACCCTTAATGAAGAAGTAAGAGCCGAGGAGGAAAAGACAGTTTTGCAACAAGACCAAACCGGAAGTTGTAATGAGGATATAGACGCTACAGATGAAGTCGGTGTTGAGAAGAAAATGAATACTAGCTTTGACATAATTGAAGAAATCAAAGCTAGTATAATCGGTACCGATAAAGCTAAAATTAAATCAAATTTGAGAATTTTGGATAATTTGATAAGAGAAGAAGAAGAAAAAGAAAAAGCTAAATTAGAACTGAAACAAGTCCACACTGAGAATGCTTACCAGGCCGCCGTAGATGTTACCGGTAATGACAAAATGAGTGACGAGAAGGAAAAGATAGTTCTGCCACCAGACCAAACCGGAAGTTGTTGTGAGGATACAGACGGTGCAAATGACGTTGGTTTTGAGAAGAAAATTAATACTTGTTTTGACATAATTTTTGAAAAACCAAAGAAAAGAATGTCTAAACCCAAACTCTCCTCCGAAAAAAGAAAAACTGCCAACCTGATGCCTAACGTCATAGACCAGAATATTAAGAGGAATGACAACAAAGCAGATGTAAAACTGGAGGAAAAGAAAGTTAATACTAGTTTTGACATAATGTTTGAAAAACCAAAGAAACATACTTCTAAACCCAAACTATCCTCGGGAAAAAGAAAAACCTTCAATCTGATGGCGAACATCACAGACCAGAATATTAAGAGCAATGAAAATACTGAAGATGTTAAACTGGAGGAAAAGAAAGTTAATACAACATTCGACATTATGTTTGACGGTCCAAAGAAAAAAAGGACTAAACCGAAACTCACTTCTGGTGGAAGAAAGGCAAAGTTTCAATTGAAACGTTCTAATGATGAAAAGAAAGACAAAAGTCATGATAACGAACAAAAAGAAGATGCAACAACTGCTGACAGTCAAATTGCTGTTGAAAATGTTGGTAGTGCATACAAAGAAGTACAAACATTGAAGGCAAATGTAAGTTTTGACGTCTTTTTCGATAGTCAAAAGAAACTGAAACCTAAACCAAAGCTGAGCTTTATCAATAGAAAGAAGGAAAACGAAACAAAAAGCAAAAGGGACGTTAGCGAAGTCCTAAAAGAAGAGAAACATGAGAAATTGCCTATAGTACCTAGTAAAACAACTGAGGACAAACTATCAAATGGAGGAAAACTCGGAGGAAAGTTTACATATGGAAAACTCGGGAGAAAGTTTACCAGTGACGTCATCAGGAAAGATGACAATGAAATTAGGTTCCGATTCTCAATTCTCCATGGCACCACTATTATCCCAAGCAGAATCCCTGTTATGGTTAGGAGATTTGACGAACAAAACATGTCTTTAACCGGACTAAACAATGAACAGCCACACTTTAGTTCCGCCAGAAGTATTCCTGTCCGAGTAATGAGGATAACTAAAACTAACAAGGCAACTATAACTTGCCCGCTAGCTGTAAGATCGTTCCCGGAGAGCAAAAAATCAGTAAGACGAGGAACTGATATTAAAATCAATAGCACAGGAAATGCTAAAAGTCCGATTGGTGATGATAGGAGATCGCCTAGAAAAAGAGAGAGAGGTACAAAATTGCCCCGAATCACAAGGAAATCTAGAATACCGGTCCGAATAAAGGGGTTTGTTTGGAAGACTAACGAGAGTGAAGACAAGCGAAAAACAGATGAAAGTAGACGCTTACTTGCACCTCTAAGTAGAATTCCAATTCCAAAAGATAAAATACGTCGTCCTAGTGACTGCATAATACCAAGGCTTGATCCGAATGAACATTTACCCCAAATATTTCAAAGTAATTCAAAGAGAGAAGAGCAAGTTAAATTTCCTGAAGCAAACCGAATTCTTGTTTCCGGTACTCCCATGACCATAGGCGAGAAAGGCGAAAGAACTTATCCAGAATTCCTGCAGTTACCTTCTGTTATGGGAACGTTACCACCAATAGTCGGCAGAAGTGACACGTATGTAAACCGACCATTGTCAGCCTCTGGATTAAAAAAACTTCCGCAAATTAAAAGCACAAGCAAAACAACGGAAATGGAACGTCCGATGTCGTCTGTAAGGTTATCGCCGTTGTTTACCGCCTTTGAGAATACAGAAACCCGACCACTATCGGCAATTGGATCACCAAAAGTTCCACCAATTATAGATGGCAATACGTTCGAAATGTATCGTCCTTCGTCATCATTATCTGGGTATGCACTACTTCCACCTATTCCAAGTTATAAGCGAGGCTCAGTTGAAGACGATAAAGTACCAGTTGAAGAATCAAAGCGATCGAGAGGAAACTGATGTATTACCCAAAAGGGCAGAATAATTATGATTTTTTTATTTTATTTTCTTTTTATGTTTTGTTTTATTGATATAAAGATTTTTCTATACACATGTTGTTTATTTATTAATTTATGAAAAGAAAAGAGTCTACGAAGGAATCATTTTGAGAACTTAAACATTAATAAACATTTTTATTGAAACTGAAATTGGTATTTAATATTTATGAGGGTCTGTATGGCAGTGAAAGTTTGTTTTCATTTCTGTAGTCTTTAATTTATTTTGTGATATTTCTCTATCCTTAATTTGCTTTGCGCATTTATTTTTTTCCTCTTCGAGTATATACATAGATAAATGAAGGATTTTGAAAGATACTCGAAACGTATTATGCACATGGAAATATATGTGCTGGAGACGGATAAGATATATACAGGAAAGAAATCAAAGTTTGCATGGACATCTTTCTCTTTTAACAAATCATGAAATAGTGTTATACTATCGACATGTTGAGAAAATTCATTTACTTTTCGATTGCTAAAATCTGGATGAAAATAACACTCTAAATATTATGCGTCAAGGAGATTGACCTTCATGAGGAACGCTTTAAACCAAATACATGTATATAAAAGCAAGGAATGTATTAACAGGTTAAAACGGTAAGCACTACAGGATATAAGGTACCGAAAAATAGAAGTCCATTGTGTTGGCCTGTAGATTTATTTTGATTTGTTGTGTCACTATCTAATTAAAGTACACTCACATCTCCTTTTAGGGTTAGTGTTAGGGTTAGGATTAGGTTAGGGTAAGTGTTAGGGTTAGGTTAGAGTTAGGGTTAGATGATACCTGCCAGACAGACATATACATTTTACAATCCTTCCATACAACAAATATAGTTGACCTATTGCTTATAGTTTAAGGAAAATAGATCAAAAACACAAAAAACATAACACTGAGCAATGAACTGTGAAGATGAAGTCAAGGCCAAATAAATCATTCAAGAGTGACATGTACACATCAAATATTTCCATACACCAAATATAACTGACCTACTGCATTTAGTTTTTAGTAGAAAAAAAAGACCAAAACTCAAAAACTTAACTTTGTCCAATGAACCAGGTGCCGAAGACCTTACAATTATTCCATATACAGTAGACCTATTACATACAGTATCAGAAAAAAACCCAGACCAAAACACAAAAACTATAACCATAAAAAATGATGTCAAGGTCAGACGACACGATTTTCACCTTACAATTCTTCCATACACTAAATATACTAGACCTATTGCTTATAGTATCTGAGTTACTTGACCACCAAAACTGAACCTTGTTCACTGATCAAGGTCAATTGAATACTGTTTGACAGACATAAAGACCTTACAAGGTACCCACATACAAATATCCTATAACTCATAAAATAAGAGAGAAATTAACAATACAAAAAATCTTAACTTTTTTCAAGTAGCCACTGAACCATGATAATGAGGTCAAGGACAATGGACATGTGACAGACGGAAACTTCGTTTTAAAACGCATCTATATAAAAAATATTAAGCGTCCAGGTCTTCCACCTACTAAAATATAAAGCTTTTTAAAAAATTAGTTGACGCCGCCGCCGTCGCTATCGGATCACTATCCAGCTTTCTGCGAAAAAAGTAGGAGGCTCTAAGAAAAAACCCTCAGTGGCGGATCCAGAACTTTTCATAAGGGGATCCGCTCCAGCCATGCTTCAGTGATTCCCTATATATTCAACACATCTTTTTTAACGAAAGGGGAGGCCAAGCCCCCTGGATCCGCCTATGAAATGAGGAGTGGATGTAAGCAATTATAAGAAACGGTACGGCATTAAACTATGAGAAAACCCATACCGTAAAATCTGCTATAAAAAAAATATCTCAAATTGAAAATTTTTAAATAGTTCAAATGAGAAAACTAACGGCCTTATTTAAAACAGAACAATTTACGAAAAACAATCATGACAGACATCTACAAAGGGAACGACTGAACTATACGGGCTCCAGACTTGGAACATGCACATAAAGAATATGGCAGGGTAACCCCGGTTAAACATGTGCCGGAGCGTTCAACCCTCCCCTGACCTTGGATAGAAGTGTAACAACACAACAAAAGAACACACTATAAAAATTAATTGAAAATGTCTTTACTCATCAGATCGATACAAAGACCTTTTTCGTTTATTTTAAAATCCTCCATGATCAGAAAAAAAAGCAAACTTTTCGATTTTGAGTCATCCAAGCATTTTACGTACATTTTGTACATTGTGTTTTTGCATTCCCACTCTTTAGAACTTGAACGCAGCTGATGAATGGACACTTGCCTTTATTGCATTCATTGGGGGAAGACTATTTGATATTCTAGGGGAGTTGTGGAGGTTTTTGGACATGCATAATCTGACCTGGTAATGACAGAAAAATAAATTTGACCAATACAGGATGAAAACTAACAGTCTGTACCACAAAATGTAAAAAAAAGGCCACAATACCCCCCTCCCCAAATAAATAAAATGGTCGTCTCCTAACATTTGAAATGATTAGATACATAGTTTATGATTCTCGCTTTTTGACAACTGAATTTTAAGCGATTTTGAGATAATGTGATATACTGTTAATTAATTTCTGATTTCTGATTTTGTAATATATCTTACTTTAGTTTGAGTACTTACTTGGTGCTTTTCTGAAGTCATATGGAGCCCCACGTACAGTTTTATTTCGAACGTAACCCCACTTAACCATATTCTGTACTATCATTGCATAGTAACCAACTACTAAAAAATAAAACGAAATATTATATACACGTAAGAATGAGCATCTAGCTGAAAGCATTTTGATAATACTCATATACATGATTAGCATTGCGAAATTCTAAAGTTTGAACTGGTGGAAAATCAGTTAAAAGGCGGGAAGGTGTAACTCGTCAAAGTTTTTGCCCCAAATCGGTGTTTTAATGAGAAAAAGACAGAATTTGCAATTTTGAATCCTAGTATCGTATTTTCAATTTTTGTTTCATTTATTTTGTTAAGTATATAGTGGATCATTCGAGAGAGAGTAAATGTTTTTTTGCTGAGGTGTATACAAACATGTTTTAATCTTGCAATTTAAAAATTAAGACATATAATTTATGTATTGCTAGAGTCTTAATCTCTACTTACATTTCTTAGAAATGTGAAAATCCGTTAGCCACTCGACACTTTCCGTATCTCCAAATCCAGTTACCCGTATGTCAACTCCGTCAGGATAACTGGTTGTGTGTGTCTTGTTGTTATATATAAGTCTGTAAAATGTTATTTACATACTAGCTTTTGTTGTTATAAAAGTGAGTGTTATTTGTATGTAAGCATTAATTGTCAGGTGAGGATACAGAACATTTTCGGTAAAAAAAGGGGGGTCAAGTGAGTATCGCAGTAGAACATAATTTCTTAAGGTCATTTTTTGTCTTTAAAACTGAAATAATTTGATGTGGTTAACCTTTGAAACAAAATGTTACAGTAGATGAGAATATACATGTAGCTCTACTATGATAAAATCTTTTCCGAATACTTTTTAATAGGATTACTACACGTGGAAAACATAATAAGATAAACAAAACAAAAACAAAATCTTAGCTGTCTATTTATAAATCGTACGACTTTTTTTTTAAATCTTTAAGATTGATAGAATATGTTTTTCTTCACATATGACAAAAATTACTATATAGATCAAATAATATACATTTTTTGTACATTTCATTCACTTATTTTTGAGAAGAAAGTCTGATAATAAATTGAATTGCTGAATCAAAACTTAAAAACAAGTAATAATATGACCGATAATTTGCCGCGGCATACAACTTCCTAAATACTGAAAAACTCCAATGATTCTTTCTCAATAAAATATTAATAATAATACCTGAAGTTTGAAATAAAGCAATCCGTCGCTTCTGGAGTCAGGACACTAAATATTCGTACCCACATGGTATAAAAATGCTTAGTTACTTTGGTGCACGTAACATGCGGACCATGCGATGGTTTGTCCAATTTTCCTTCTATTCGAGTGCCTCCATCACCAGGAACTGAATAAATTAGAAAAAAATGTTCATGCATGGTTTGCCGAGTTTGAAACTGATAAATTCTGTCTAACTGTATTATCCCTTTGCGCACAACACCATGAATATAATTTAAAGTCAACCCAGACTTACTATAAATCCCTTCATTACATGGGTGAATTTGACGTTAAAATTTCTTTTCTACCAAAAACCATACGTTTTATACTATCTATTAGCTATAAATTCTTTCATACAATTTTTTTTTTTTTACTTCTGACTAAAGGCTAACCCGATTGCGTATTTGCTAAATAATATTGTTAAAAATGAAATAAAACATACTTTTATTCTTAATTCTAGATACCCAAAAGTAACGACACAACGCCTTTTGTCCTCTTTCAAATGTAGATTTGGAAAGGATTTCCTTGAAAAAAAAGGGGGTATTATATGCCATTAACTGAGTTTTTTTTTGTGTCCTTTGCATATTCTTCGTTTCTAAGATTCTATATTAGTTTATCTTTATATATACTTTAAATCGTGTAAAAAATATGAATTTTATACTTTAGATCATTGAACCGCGGATAAAGGAACAGTCAGTAACCAATTTGCAATTTTACCGTTAGTAATGCAAGTTCTAAATATAGTTATATATAGTCACCTAGTATAACAGGAGGCAGTTGTTTACCATAGTTCCCATCAATAACAAGAAACAAAAGTATCCACGAGATGACAAAAGCTGCATCCATGATTGAGATACATGTACATGTATGGGTACATAGGAAAATAAATACACAATCACTTCCTTGTTACATAATATAATGAGACATTGAATTTAAATGGGATAAAAATAACCCACTTTTAACTTCAATTGAGGAAGTTTTTAGAATAATTTATAAGTATGTCGATTTCATTTTGTATAACAATCAAGCATAGATTTTTGATTTCGTTATGCTTATAAAATACATAAGCAAGTATCCGTATTTGGTAAATCTAAATTTTTTATAAAATTGGCTGAAATTTTTGTTTTCGAAAAACTGACATTATACTGTAATTGATGGACGTTACTACAATGAATCATAGTATATACACTCATATTTAAGGAAACGGAAGTTCAAACTTCATACATTTGTATACATTTTCTGATCTAAATAAATGGTATTGTCCGGAGATACATGAGATAGGGACGGACGTCGTTCCAGCAAAGCACCGCGGCTGATACTATTTTTGAAAGTCCCCATTTTGCAATACCCTATGTCTAAAATAAGGGTATACATCTTAAATATATTGACTGCTGTAGTATTTATTTTTAGTCAACAAGTTTTTAAAAACTGGTTCAATTTTAGAAATTACTATGTATACACAAGAAGAGGGAATGGGTTCAAACAATATGTATATCTCATTTTAAGAACGTAACCTGACCATTAGAAGCCAACAATGTATTCAGCACGTAGTGTACCGATTTTAAAATCTCACAAATCGATATTATTAAAATCAAGCTACATGTTTTTAAGAAACAGAAACTGAAAGATTCGAATGAACTGCAAAAGAAGAGAAACCTGGTATTGAGTATCTCCTGCAAAGAATGCACCTAGGCCGTACAAGTCATATACTATAGACGGATACATATTCTAGATGCATCCATAAGATCGAAATTGCTCTCAAATTGACGGTCGGACCCTTTATAGGAATTGTTGAACTATGTGGTTGTAGAACTAACGATACCAGAGCGAGGACGATCCATAAATACATGGAAATTCATAAACAATACTTGGGGCGGCAAGCTTCTATCTCTAAATGACAAAATACCCCTTTTATAGTAGAAATTATGTACAGCAATCGATTCCTTATTACTTAAACTCAATTTGCCACCATCAAATCACCAATTGTTGCCGGCAAATCTTCAAATATCTTATTCTCAGAGGCAAGCTCCACTTTGGACAAGGATTTTCGATCCTACATTATTTCCCCACATCACATATAAGTATGGTAGCTAATTTATGCGAAATATTTTGCATAATATAAAAAAAAAGAAGAAAAAAGAATACACCTGGAAACATGCAGATTTCATATCAAAGAGAAATTCGAAATTCAACTTTTTTCGATTGCAAACTATAAAAAGAGATCATTGTGATGTAAATTCTCTTATTGTAAACTTTCCATTTCTATGTGGTATTTTTTTGTAATTTAAAATACTTTGTTATATATTATATATATATTAGGGATCCTTTCTATGTATAAGGGATCTTCTAACCTCGAACTCAGGATCAGTGATCAAGTTTAAGTTTGCGTTGATATAAACAATAGATCAACTTTATTTGGTGTACGGAATAGTTGTAACTTAAGGATGTTTGCTGCTCAGTTTCAAATAAATAAATTTCCATAAAACTAGTATATATTGATAGGGGATTAATTGAGGAATCATAAAAGATTGGGGTCAACGTGCTTGTTTTCGAGATATTAGCCATTTGAATTTTGGCGGGAAAATGTTCTCTCTTGACTTTTCATAGCTTTATTAATGACCAGATAAAGTTCTCAAAAACTATTAAAAATAAATAAGATTTTATAAGACTTTTACAAATGGCTTATACAACAAATGGAAGTTTTTAACGACCTTGACTGGCTATAAAAAAAATGGCTTATAATTATACATGTAAAAGATTTATAGAAAGAAAAATGGGGGTTCATGGTCAATTTTTTTAAAGGCCTTTAAATGGATAAAACCAGAGGATTTCGAAAATCTGACAAAAATTCCAAAACATGACAAGCAAACATCCTTAATGGAACATGTCATATGCGACTGAAACTCTCCACCTGACCTTGACCTCACATTCATAGTTCAATGGACGAATGTTTAGTTTTTTTTTTCCATTTTGTTTTCCTTGATACCATAACCAATGAGGCCTCGCTGCGTTGTGTATGGAATAATTGAAAGGTTTCATGTGTCTGGCAGTTTTTATATGATCTTGACCTCATTTTCATGGTTAATTTGTCAATGTTAAGGTTTTTTTTCAGTACTTATCAATTACGATTAGCATCAGGTCAAATATATATTTTTGGTGTATAAAATTATTGTTAGGTGTAAATGGTTCATGTAACCTTGGCCCAATTTTCATATTTTATTCGCAGATGTTTTGTTTTTTTTAATGGTTTGTTCCGTTGCCATGGTAATTATAGAAATTAAACTACTAAATTTTTGTATGGAATGATTGTAAGGTGCACACGTCTGTCTGACATGGTTCATTTGATATTGGCCTCATTTTGATGGATCTTTGATAATGTTGAGTTCATTTGATACAGTTATTAAATTATTCACAGAATAGATTTCCAACATACATTCATTCTCAAGTTCAGCAAGTGTGAAATTACATCGTATGCAATTTTATTTTCATAGTTAGGAGCTAAAGCCAAAATACGACTGTAATAAACTGCAGTCAAATCACAGCAAGTTTAAAAATACCAGTGAAAATTCTTCATCCGACTCGCAGGGACTCGGTTAGCAGATTAAAATTTTGTTAATCATTTTTCTTTTATATTTCCTGTCTGTTTGTATTACTTTATTATCGTAGAATTTTTCAGCATACGGACAGTAAACTGCACATTGCTAGAAAACAAAGAAATATTGATGTCAACGTCAAATACGTTACTAGTAATAAAGTAATACAAATAAGACAGGAAATACTACAAAAAAACTTTGATAAAAAACAATGATTTTTTAAAACTATGATTTACGAATGTTGACATGGTTAAGCTGTTACAGTACTAGAGGACATTGCAAAAATAGGCCTTAGGATTGTTTAACATTTCACTCAGCAAATACATTGACATTCTGGTATGGTGTGTCAGATATTCCATCATAGATCCACTAATTAACATCAATTAACGACGAAAAATAATCATGAACATTTTCAATGTGAAGAGTCAAAAATTAATTTTATGGTTCAATAAATTCAAAATAAATAACAGCCATTCATTAATTAAAATTAGAAAACTAACAATAAATCAGTCTTGGCACACACAGGATAAACAAACACAGGTCAGTGAAAATGCTGGGTTTTTTTCATGTAAAATTATGAAACAAACAAACAAAACATAAAAACAAGAACTATCTACATGATCTAGCATCTTTGATAAAAGATTCTCACTAGTTGTCTATCATGTTCATTTGATACATGTATTTCTCTTGGTGGTTGGATGAGAGTTTTCCATGCCTTGCATGAGACCTCACAAAATTTTCCAAGTGAACAGATAGTTCCCCTTTGAACTGAATACCATTTTTCAATATGACTCTTGAAGAGAGGCACTGCAGTGTTCTATTTCTCGCCCGACATAGAGGTAGGCACGTAAATTCTGAATAATCAATGGGTGTCATTTCCCATACATCTATATAATCCTGATGAGCTCCAGCGTCTAGAAGTGCGTCCAAAGTAACTTTATCCTCTTGAGTAAGATCTTTCCCAGACTCAAAACTAAGGAAGAATGTATGAAGAGGTGTTTGGCCATTAACATCAAATGCATTAGGGTCTGCTCCACTCTCAAGTAAGAGTTGTGTCACCCGGAAGGAATTTTCAAACTGAGATAACCACCATTTTATTGGTGGAAGACTGAAAATACCATTCTTGTCAATGTCATATATATTCTCCAACACTATTTTCCTGATTAAAACAGAATAATGCAGTAATGTCTGGTTATATGAATCTGTAATGTCTAACTTAACGATTTGTAAAAGACATCTTCTGAACTGACTGGTTTCATCACGAGTCTTTTCATGTTCATCAATCTTATAGATTGTAATCAACAAATAGGTAATTTGCTCTTTGACAAACTGTGTACTAGCTCCTGGAAACTTATAGCAGACTAAGAAAATACATTTCAATATAGCCATAATGGTATCAAAGTCAAGTTGTTTGCGAAACTTTTCATTCGATATTGCAAGTGCAAGTGCTTTTACTATCTGATGTACAACAATCAAAGGTTTCTTCCTATCAAACACTTGATTCTTAATATAAAAGCAGAGACTGCTTGTCAACAAAGATATACTGGATTTAAAATGTCCCAAAAACTGGTCTTGGTGATAACGCTTTGAGACTAATAACATGACTGCTAATGTGAAAGAATTTCCATACCCGATCACCCTTTCATATAGCAGACCGGCCTGTATTATAATAGCTTTAGACGTTTCTAGTCCTAAATGTTCTAGATCTTCCATAGACTGAAATTCCAACTGGAAGTCAAAAGCACACCTCTTATACGGAATTATGGTCTTCATAAGGTTTTCTGATTCTTTTCTTTTTTGGTAATACTCGTCATGCAGGTAGTTTAACAATTTATGTAAATCATTACCAATGCCTGTCAGGGAGGAAGGATGAAGCGATGAAATTATATCTTTTCCTTGTCTCATCTCTGTTGACACATTCCAGCAAAGTAATGCATCTGCAAATTTCAGGTATTTAATAACAAGATAAGCACCATAAATCTCAACTGCATCAAGCTTGTTTTTAAGTGGTATATTAGGGAAAAAAATGAGACATGCCAAAAGTTTTAAATTTCCTTGATATGCAGCATATACAACTGGGTGCAAACAGTGCTTACTGGAAAGACCTATATAAGATATTTTGTTCTCCGACCTGCTTTCCTTCACTATATCTGTCCAGATTGCATCTACACTCTCATTCAAATCACTGAAGTTCTGTTTTAGTGTTGGCACACGAACCGCTTTAAATGTATTTACAGAGTTAATGTCCCCTTTCTTTAAAATCAAGGCAGCAGTCCCAATGTTTAACTTAGGGTCGAGAATAGCATGCTCAAGAATTGACCTTCCATTTTCATCTTTAACTTCGTCAAGGTTTGATATCTTACCTAAAACCTTTCTAAAATTAACATTTGTGTGGCTTTCCTTGTCATTTAAAAATACTTTTAAAATATTAAACAATATGAGAGGACTACTTTTTCTAACTGCATCATTTTCTACTAAGAGATTCACTATTTCTGTACAAGGAGTAATCTTGACTTGCTGATTTTGTTGAACTATTTTCAATCTGTCAATTTCATTCATATTTTTGCCTGTTGCTATGGGCATAGAACCTCCATTGTAGATATCAAGAGAGGCCATCAGCATGTTGCAATTGTTAACAAAGCACATCCCTACATCTGCATTCCTTTCTAGCAGATACTGGATAATGTTTTTATGCTTTTTATAAATTGACCAATACAATGGCCAACCGAAGAATTCATTTACGTCAGCCCCACAGTGATCAACTAAAAATTTGACAAGTCTGAGATTTGAAATCTCACAAGCAAGTGACAATGGTGTATGCTCTACTGTTTGTACTTTCATCAAAGCTTTTCTTTGTTCAAAATCACAAACTGCTAATGCAGAAACTAAATATTTCTCAGCATCTTTTTCAATACGTCCATTTAACCTCTTTGTCGCTGTTATCCAATAAAAGATCATTGATTTCATTGTCTCAAAAGTTTTGTCATCTACCCCATCCCCATAACAAAGGTCTTCATCATAGTCATCGTCATCATCATATTCATCATCACAATTTTCATCTGTATATCCATATTCCACTTCATCTACAGTCTGGTTCTTCTGATTTTCGACGTCTTCGAAATCCATCTTTTCACAGCTGCCATCAACAACTTCTTTTCTACTTTTAGTGTCATTGTCACTTTCAAAGACATTGGACTCGTCAATTTCCATATTTCTGTTGTCTATTTCAAATCTTTATTATCTATGTAATGTTCTAAGTCAACCTCAATTTCACCTTTAATTTGTAAAAATTGCTAATGTGTACCTAAAACAAAATAGAAGTATTTAGTTCTGCTTAGTGCTATTTTCCACATCTTGCATGGACCTAATTAAATATTTAACAATACTTTTAGGATACAATTTAATATAAATTGAAACCATAGTTTTGGAAAAAATAAAAATAAAGTTTTGATAAACTGTTATCACAGAAATATGTCTCGCTTATTTGTAATTTCTATAATGCAAATGTTGAAATTAAAATAGCAACACTTTCACATATAAGTTTGCAAATATTCAAGGTCAATGAACCATGACTGAAGGTACATGGCTTAGCAATCGCCATGGACATGAGATGTGCCAATGCGAATACAACTGCATACCAAATACCATGGACTTATCATTAGTAGTTCCCTTTATACAAACCTGAAACCAAGCAAAATTTCAAATTCAATAATCCATAACTGAGGGGACACGGTCAAATAATATCCATGGAAATTAAAAGTGCCAATGATATTTCAACTGCATACCAAATATCATTGACCTACCACTCGTGGTTCCCTATAAATCGACCTACTCACAAACTAATACATGAAAACTTAACAAAAGTTTCAAAGTCAATAGACCATGATTGATGGGGTGGGGGCAAATAAACTCCATGGAAATGAGATACTAGTAAGCAAATGCATACCAGTTTTCATAAACTTACCACTAGTCGGCCTAGCCAAGATCAGATGTGCATTTCATATTGGGTCTATGTTATATGCTTGTAAAGACAAGAAGATACACTTCAAATACATCTTTGAACTGAAGAAGAGAATGTAGGGTTTCACAAAGAATATCAAATATCATGTATAGGTGTTACCGTTTTGAAAAAAACCCCACTAAAATACACACTGAAAATGGGCAAAATTTCACGTTATGTTGTTTCATTTAAAATTTCGCTGTTTTTATCAATTGATAGTTAATAAGTGAACTTAATTTGAACTACATTATTGGTTCACTGTTATAAACAATTTATTCATCTTTCTTTTACTGATTGATGCAACAAAAAATCTTCAGTGGTTACAAAGTTATGATCATAAAAAGTTGAATACTATGCGTTTGTTATGAAATTTTGTACTTTTGTTTTTAGCTTGCTCAGTGTAGTGATAAAAGAGAAAATTAAATCAAATTTATGCTATTATGTGTTTTGTTTTCTCTTCTACATGTTCTAGTATGTACATTATCAAAAACTACCTCATTTATCAAAATTGCAGTACCCTAGCTGGAGATATTGGATATACAAATAAAGTGAAAAAATGTCTTGTCCGTAGATATGCATTCCCTAGTAAACTGGAAGCATAATTACATTAATGTTGCATTGCTAAGTTCCTGTTCTTTTGTAGATATGAAAACACTACTAACATTTTTTTCTTCCATCTATTAATAGAGGAAAAAATTCAAAAATATGTCAGAATGTCTTGTCCTTAGACACATGTCTTGTCCGTAGACATGTCTTTTTATCACTATTGCTTGGCTTTTTGGGTCTTAATTAGTCCTATGTGTTGTTTAAACTTAGAAATATCTTATTTTTAATAAATAAATGGTAATTTAAGTGTTCTCAATTTTTGTAAAATTACTTTACAGGAGTGGATTTTAAAAAGTGTCAGATTATCAGTCATAAAAAGCATACCTTATTAGGTCTTTCCACTTTTCTGTGGAAACCTATTGTATTTGTTCTGATTATTTTTTTATTTTTTTTCCGCCAAATTTTGTTCTTGTGATAAATGTTTGATTCGCAATATGTCGCTTAGATATTTCTCATATTGTATTGTATAGTTTATGCGCTTTTAAATTTCACCCTGCTAAGCTGAACTATTTTCTTTGTAAGAGTTATCTCCCTTTTCACTGTTTATCATCAGAGTGTATCTCCTTCGTAACGAAAAAAAGATATAGACAAAATTTCTTTTTCAAATTGTTTGTTACATCCTCAGGAATTTTTGAATTATTTGGATCTAAGCGATTTGATGAAATTTTATAGGAGTTATCTACCTTCACAAAATAAATTTGTTGGTATGTTTTTTTAACTCATAAACAGTTAACCGTATAACCCTGGAATGTTTTTATTTGAGGCCCCTAGGTCCTAACTTAGAAAATGAGGTCAAGGTCAAAGGTCAAGGTCAAGTTCTCAATTGTGACTTTTGCTTGTTTTTGCATTTTCTCCGACACTTTGAAAGATATATATTAAAGAACAAGTGAAAAATGTCTGCTTTATTGTAATGAAGATTTGTTACATTTAGTGTTATACAATTTAATGGCATCTTATAGGGGTTGGTGCCCCTGAAATGTCTTGATATGAGGTTATTTGATTATGACTTCAACTAAGTTCATTATAAAGGCATTTGACCTTGTAAAAAAGGTTAAGTGACGAATGACCTTGAAAAATGACTACCGGAAGTGACCTTGAGAAAAACCGGAAGTAGCCTTTTTTGCAATTTTTTCATATAAAAGTACTCAGAATCCATATATTTTGTCATATAGATACATAAACTGATTACTGAAGACTAAAAATGACTTAAAACAAACCGGAAGTGGCCAATTATCTCCCATTCTACATACAAAAGTATATAGAAACTATATATTTTTGGAATCAGTGTGTAAGAAGCTATCATATGAGACCTGAAGTGACATTCATTTCACCGGAAGTAGCATATTATCTCCCTTATTTCACTCAAAAGTATAATTAAACCATTATTTATCGCATCAGTGTGAAGAAACTATCTTCTTATTAAAATTTCTTTGATGCGGAAAGACTTTCAATTGTTCTCTGAGAGAACAATTGGTTTTTAATTATTAGGTCTTTCCACTTTTCTTTGGAAAGACCTATTGTTTTTCTTCTGATTATTTTTTTTTCTTCCGCCTTATTTTGTTCTTGCGATAAATATTTGTTTTCGCAATATGTTGCTTAATTTTTTGGTATATGATATCGAACAGTTTATGCGCTTTTCAAATTTACCCTGCGTAACCGAATACTTTTCTTTGTAGGAGTTATCTCCCCAAACACTGTTTTCCTTGTGTCCACTTCTCCTTTGCAACCGTAAAAGATTACGACAAATTTATTTTATAAAATTGCTTGTTATATCCTTCGCATGATTTGTCCTATTTTGACCAAAGCAATATGAACGCTCCATATGAGAGTTATTCCACTTATGCATTTGATATAAGTGATATGCATTTCTGTCTTGTAAACCATAAGTGATAGAGACCTAGGATCTTTTGATTTGAGGTCCTTTGTCCAAAAAAATGAAAATTAGGTCAAGGTCAAAGGTCAAGGTCATATTCTTATTTGAATTTGGCTTATTTTCACTTATTCCCAAAAACCTTATAAGATAACAACAATTTATTTCTAACAAATTGTTAGTTGCGACATGTCATAACATGTAAATTTTGATCGCAAGGGTATGCTGAATGTAAAAGGGAGTTTTCTCCCCTTTTGTATCTAAAAATATGCATATGGTGATATAACTCATTAACCAAATATAATGAAGACCTATGGTCTTTTGATTTGAGGTCCTTAGTTTATGACCTTGAAATTGATCTGAAGGTCATAAGCTTAATTTGATGTAATAGATTTTGACCTTTGCTTTTACCTCATATGTATACATGATAAAGCCATGAAACTTTTCGCAAAAGGTATCAAACCATTTAACCTTGAAAAAAACAACCGGAAGTGACCCTGTGTAAACCGGAAGTAGCTATTTTTTGTACTTTATTAATATAAAAGTATATAGAACCAGATATTTTTGGAATCAGTGTCAAGTAAATATTCAAATATTATCGGAAGTAACATTTTTCAAACCGGAAGTAACAAATTATCTCCCTTATTTAAAAAATATTGTATAGAAACCATATATTTTTGGAATCAGCGTATAATAAGCTATCATTTGACGATTGAAATGACATTTTACACTTAATTTTTCAACTTTCATATTAAAATACATTGTTTTTGGTGGAAAGACCTTCAATTGTTCTCTGAACAATTGGTTTTTAATTTTACTTCAATATTGTTTATTCCAGTTGCTGCATACCTTAAAAGATTAACTAAATCGAAAGAAGAAAAAGTATTTCTCTCTCTCTAACTTTATCTTTTGCATTTCAGTATTAACAGCAGATGAAGAAGTGTCTACGGACAAGACACTTGTACATAACAAGTATTAAATTCAATTATTTGTCTGCTATGGAACTTAAATCTTATTTATAGGTGATAAAAGTTATCTATTCAAATTAAAACTCAGTATTTTCAACATAAATATAGTCACAATTAATTCTAAAAGATTTTTTTTTTAACTGAAATTGTCTTGTCCGTAGGATTTCAGTTAAAAGAATGTGTCTTCATTTTGGCTTAAACAATAAATTATTGAGATATGTAAAGAATTATGGGTACATTTTTATATTTTCACAAATTTAAAAAACACAGCTTAAAATTTAATTGGTAACTTTTAATCTTAACTTTAACAATCATCTTTGAAAGCATTTAATTGAATATTAATAAAATATCTTGTCCATAGACATTATAAAAATGCATTTGTTTCCATTTTCCTCGAAGTTAAGCATCATTTGATAGATAAACCTGATAAAATGTATGGTTTTTTTTCTTCAAGAGAACACTTTCAGCTATATCAAAATTAGGTTTTAATAATGCATTTCATTAAATATGAATACAACGTCTTGTCCGTAGACAAAACATATAAATTGTATTGCTAAGTTTGATTGTTTATTGTAAGAATATGCATCAAGTTTTTTTAATGTTCTATACACCAAAAGAAAGGTTTTTTTTTAAAGTTTTGTTATCTATAGATAAGTTTAGATAGAGTTTTATCAGATAAGATTAATGATCAAAGAGAGCTACTGTTGTTTGAAATATCTGTGAGTTAAACATGTTCTTGTCATTTTTTTTTTCAACTAAAATGTTTGATACTCAATAGTTCTAAACATATTTTGTTGTCTCTGGCATTGACCAAAAATCTGACACTGGTGACCATGTCTTGAAGGCAACCATTAAAGAAAATTATGCAGTTTTTAAACACCATTTATTTAATAAAAATATCAAATATTTCTTCCAAAAACTGCATGTAATTTTATAAATGCTTCCAGTGTTAGCCTAACGATGGCAATTTTTAATAATTTAAACCATTTTTGAACCAAAATATCAAAAGAGTTTTTCCCTGAGGTGATACTCATTTTGGACTTCATGTGAAGCACAAAATGCACATCTGATTGTGGCTAGGCCGTAGTGGTTCCCCATAAACTGACCTAATCCCAAACTAGTACATGAAAGCCAAGCAAAAGTTTCAAAGTCAATAGACCATAACTGAAGGGGTGGGGCCAAATAATCCCCATGGTAATGAGATGTGCCAATACTAATACAACTGCTTACCAAATATCTTTGACTTACCACTAGTGGTTCACCATAAGCTAGACTTAATCACAAACAAATACATTGTTGACGCTCCCACCCCCAACGCCATCGCCGTAAACATCACACATATATGGCTTGCTTTTTGACTTTGTCAAGCAAGACAAACATTGTATGAGTTTGAGATGCTTTTATGGATTTAACTTTACAAGAATGCCAAAATCCATATGTTTAAAAGCCAAGGAATGGCAAGGAGGTCAAAGTGCCTATACATGTAAAGTGCAATATTGCCAAAAAAGGACTTCAAATATGAATATCTTTACTGTAAAAAAGGAACGTGGGCTAAAATCTTGCTTTGCTAATCATTTTTAGTGGAAAGGTTATATATTGTCTATCAACTTTTATAGTGATTAAGATTATAACATAATCATGATAACGTTGGCTGCTGTATGTTTATTTTGTTCACACATTCTTGTCAATATAATGGAATTTTTATGTGATTGTCAAACAAGTGAGAGGTTTAGCTAGCTACAAATCCAGGCTTTATCATCCATTTTTTACATAGGAAATGCCGCCTGTACCACCAAGTCAGGAATATGACAGTTGTTATCTTTTCGTTTGATATGTTTGAGCTTTTGATATTGCCATTTGTAAGAGACTTCCCATTTTGTAATTTCCTCATTGTATTTTTGTTATTTCTCTTTTTACAGGTAACTAATGAACAAAATTGTTTAAGTATTCAATAATAAAATCAACACACAAGGTTTAGTCCTCTGCTTGTTATTCGTATTATATAACTATGGCGTTTAGAACCTTTGGCCCCAAGGTATAAATGTCTATAACAAGTACAATGTGATAAGTGGATGTTACAGAAGAACATTGGAGGGAGGGGACATAGACATACCAAGAAAAGACCTCATCCACCCTGTTATGAAAACAATTCTATCTTTTATTTTATGCTTATAGTCATATACAACATGTACAATGTAAGTGTGGGGTTCAGCTAGCTATAAAACTAGTATTAATTCATCATTTTTTTCCATCCAAGGGAATGCCTGTACCAAGTCAGGAATATGACTGTTGTATTCCATTTATTTGATGTGTTTGAGCTTTAGATAATTTCCTTGGAGTTAAGTATATTAGTTATTTTGCTTTTTTTTTCATATTTTCCTACCTCTTCAGACTTGAAATCATATTTTCATGTTTCATCTGTTTAAAATGCTTGATGCAAATATCTGAAATAGAGGAAAACTGCCATCACACATTGTCAAATTGAGAGTCAACAAATAATTAGTCATACGAGTCTATACATCATAAATCTTTTACCAATCAATTAAAACTTTTAACAACATAATTGGGTTTTCTTTACCATTGTTTACATACATTTTTGACATAAAATCAAACTCATAAACTTTTGTCAAAATCTTAGATATATATGAAGGGGGAGCAAATTTATAAATTTCTGATTATAGATGTAATTAAAATATATAAGGGGCATAACTCTTTTTTTTTTAAATACTTGATCAGCACGTTTTTTTAACTTGTCTGAGACATTTGCTAATTTAAACCTTTGATAATAATTTGATTAAAATATGGCAAAAATTGTACACATGATAAATGTTTGTTTTTCCTTTTATCCTCTAATGGTGTCTGCTTTAACTGTTCTAACATCATTTTAACATATCTATTTCTGTACTGTTTTGTTACACAAGTTGGGGACTACCCAACAAATGGGGTCCAGTAACTTTTCCCCAAATGAGTAACGATCTATCATTTGAGTATTTCTGTCATTGTCACAATTTGTGTTATTGTAGTATGATAATTTTTGTATTCTTGTCTTTCATTTTTTCTAATGTGCTTTGTCTATAATATAATATATTATGCCTTTTTGTGTTTCTTTGTTTCATATTTGTTTGTTTTTATAGTGATTTAAGATAAAAACACAATGTTGACTGTGGTACTCCTAGGCCTACATTTGTACATGTACTTTTGACATTTTTACCTTTAATATCTGTTTGTTAACACACCGTTGTCAATATAATGGAATTTAATGCAACTGCAGTACAAGTTAGAGGTTTAGCTTGCTATAAAACCAGGTTTAATCCATCTTTTTCTACATTTATATAAGGAAATGCCTTTAACAAGTCAGGAATATGACATTTATTATCCATAGGTCTGATGTGTTTGAGCTATTGATTTTGCAATTTTATAATTTACTTCTATTTTTGAATTTCTCTTGGAGTTTTGGTATTTTTGTTGTTTTACTATTTGAAAGTGTTAAAAACAAATTAATTAGAACTGGGTCACTTAGCTTTAATATAATGGTGCAAAATGTCAAGATTTCAGTAATTTAGCATGACTTAATGATGCTACAACCCGAGACATGTGCATTGCTTTGTCAAAAAACAGCCCATATTTATGTAACAGAAGAATTCTACAATTTTGTATGAATATGTGTCCTTTGAAGTAAAAAGACTCAATAAAGAAATTTAGTTTTAGCACTACAGAATTATTACTCAAATGACACAATGCATGAGGGATTGTTACTCCTTTGGGGAATTGTTCCCCATTTGGCAGTTGCCCTATACCTGTTACATATCAGGGAATGAATTTTGGTGGCAGAAAAAGTTTCCATGAGTGTAAGAAGGCCCAGACGGTATGGTTTGTAAACAATATTCTACTAGTGTTTTATCTAAAGCAATTTAGCATGGCACGACACCATGCCCTTTTACCTGACACCATGCACCTTTTTTTGGACGCCATGCACTTTTTGTTCCGAAAAATTAGATGCCATGTACGTGCCATTAACATTATCTGGATCGATATCAGGTTGCAGTATTGGGTTTTTTGTTGATCAAACTGCAACAAGCATTGACTTACATGTAAATGATGTACATGTAAGTTGGTTGCATGTTGTTTGTATCTATACCAGCTATGAAAGAAATCAAGATTCTATGGATGCATGAACAGCACAGCTGATGCAACAATATTGATCACAAACAGAACTAGAGGCTCTAATGAGCCTGTGTCGCTCACCTGTATTTACTGATGCTTTGGATTAGTTTGGAAATCATGTAAAATAAGGTTAAAATCATAATTTATAGCATAAGATATCATTAGATACTATAAAAATATCTAAGATAATAGCAAAAAACTGCAAGATTTCAATAAAATTACTAACTCAGAGGCAGTAACCCAACAACTGGTTTTCAGATTTGTCTGAAAATTTCAGGGCAGATATATCTAAATCTGATAAACATTTTTGCCACCAGTCAGATTTGCTCTAAATGCTTCAGTTTCAGAGATATAAACCAAAAACTGCATTTTACTCTATGTACTATTTTTAGCCATGTCTGCCATCTTAATTAGCGGGAAGGGTCATCAGACACAATTTTTAAACTAGATACTCTTATGATGATTGTGAACAAGTTTGGTAACATTTTGTCTTAATATTATCAGAAGAGAAGATTTTTGTAAAAGATTACAAAAAATTACGAAAATTGGTAAAATTGAATATAAAGGGCAATAACTCCTGAAGGGGTCAACTGACCATTTTGGTCATTTGACTTATTTGTAGATCTTACTTTGCTGAACATTATTGCTATTTACAGTTTATCTCTATCTATAATAATATTCAAGATAATAACCAACCAGTTGCTTCGCAGGGCGCAGCATTATACGACCGCAGATGTAGAACCCTGAACTTTTAAGTTTGATACAGCTATAAATGTGGATTGTGATTAAATAGTTGACACAACATAGGTTTATGTCACATTATGAATTTGGTTTAAGAAATGAAAATTAGAATTTAAAATTTTTAAATTGGATTTAAACTATTATGGTTCAATATCCAAAATGTAGATACATGATTATATTCAGGATATTATAGAATTCTAAAAATTAATTTTTTGATGAAATCAAGTAATGTTTAATTTTAAACTTTGTAGGCCTCAATGTGGACCAATATATTTTATTAGTGAATCAAATATTTAAAATGTAAATATATTGTTAGATATAGTATTTTGAAAAACTCATATTTTCATTTTTTGCAAATTTCCAACATACATTATCTAAAAACATTTTAGATAAGATGAGGGAAAAAAAGATTTAAAATGTAAATATATTGTTAGATATAGTATTTTGAAAAACTCATATTTTCATTTTTTGCAAATTTCCAACATACATTATCTAAAAACATTTTAGATAAGATGAGGAAAAAAAAGATTCATCAGCAACATTTTATATTGGCAAATTTCCAATGAAGTTATTTACATAAAGTTATTGGCAAATAAAAATAAAAAATGACATCATAGTCATGTCTGGCAAATTTCCAACATACATTATCTAAAAACATTTTAGATAAGATAAGGAAAAAAAAGCTTCATAAGCAACATTTTATATTGGCAAATTTCCAATGAAGTTATTTACATAAAGTTATTGGCAAATAAAAATAGAAAATGACATCATAGTCATGTCTGGCAAATTTCCAACATACATTATCTAAAAACATTTTAGATAAGATAAGGAAAAAAAAGCTTCATAAGCAACATTTTATATTGGCAAATTTCCAATGAAGTTATTTACATAAAGTTATTGGCAAATAAAAATAGAAAATGACATCATAGTCATGTCTGGCAAATGTCCAACATACATTATCTAAAAACATTTTAGATAAGATAAGGAAAAAAAGCTTCATCAGCAACATTTTATATTGGCAAATTTCCAATGAAGTTATTTACATAAAGTTATTGGCAAATTTCCAATATAAATTTACAATATACATAATTTAAAAGCGTTTAGGTGAGCTATTCAAATGAATTCAAATTACCTACCTTACACTGCTTTCAAATAATGTATAGTACTTAAGTACTTAAGTAATTGCCAATTAACAATGAAAGCTTTCCCCAATTAACACAATGAAACCTCCCCCCCCCCCACCCCCTTTTTGCAATTTTAGTTGATACAAAACATTTAGTATAATTTTGGACCACGATTTGGACCAACTTGAAAAGTTAACCCACAATAAACAAGAGGCTCTCAAGAGCCTGAATCGCTCACCTTAATTCTTTTGGTTAAATCTCACATCAATGATTATTTTGGCTTTTCAATTTATTTAAATGTTTTTTGGATCATCCTATTTTCTTCAAAAGCCAAAAAAAATAATCATTTTCTCCTATGTTCTATTTTAGCCATAGGAGCTATGTTTCTTGACATACAAGGAAATAAAATATAAAATTTATACTAGATACTCTGAAACTCATTTAGCCTAAGTTTGGCTGAAATTGATACAGCAGTTTCAAAGGAGAAGTAAGTCAACATGATGAACAAATTGTGAAAAAGTCTTTAAAGGGCAATAACTCCTTAAGGGGTCAATTGACAATTTTGGTCAAATTGACTTAATTGAAGATCTTACTTTGCTGAACATTATTGCTGTTTACAGTTTATTTCTATCTATAATTATATTCAAGATAATAAACAAAAACAGCAAAATTTCCTTAAAATTATCAATTCAGGGGCAGCAACCCAACAACAGGTTGTCTGATTCATCTGAAAATTTCAGGGCAGATAGAAATTGACCTGATAAACAATATTACCCAACGTCAGATTTGCTCTAAATGCTTTGGTTTTTGAGTTATAAGCCAAAAACTGCATTTGACCCCTATGTTCTATTTTTAGCAATGGCGACCATGTTTGTTGATAGATCATAACTTCGGATACAATTTACAAACTAGATACCCTAAGGAACATTCAGTTAAAGTTTGGAAGTATTTGGCCCAGTAGTTTCAGAGGAGAAGATTTTTGTAAAAGATTACTAAGATTTACGAAAAATGGTTAAAAATTGACTATAAAGGGCAATAACTCCTAAAGGGGTCAACTGACCATTTCCGTCATGTTGACTTATTTGTAAATCTTACTTTGCTGAACATTATTCCTGTTTACAGTTTATCTCTATCTATAATAATATTCAAGATAATAACCAAAAACAGCAAAATTTCCTTAAAATTACCAATTCAGGGGCAGCAACCCAACAACAGGTTGTCTGATTCATCTGAAAATTTCAGGGCAGATAGATCTTGACCTGATAAACAATATTACCCCATGTCAGATTTGCTCTAAATGCTTTGGTTTTTGAGTTATAAGCCAAAAACTGCATTTGACCCCTATGTTCTATTTTTAGTAATGGCGCCCATGTTTGTTGATAGATCAAAACTTCGGATACAATTTATAAATTAGATACCCTAAGGAACATTCATTTAAAGTTTGAAAGTATTTGGCCCAGTAGTTTCAGAGGAGAAGATTCTTGAAATAGTTTACGACGACAGACGACGACGGACGACAGACGACGGACGACGACGGACGCAAGTGATGGCATAAGCTCACTTGTCCCTTCGGGACAGGTGAGCTAAAAATCTAAGTACATGAATGAGAAAAATTGACCCCCCGCCCCCCACAATTTTTTTTTTCACATCCCCCTTTCCCTTAATCCAAAACTGATCTCAAATCAAATTTCTAATGAAGTTTGCAACAATAACTGCTCATTTAAATACATCATACAATATTAAAATGTAATAAAAAGTGCTTGTTATCACTGAATGGTAAAGATTGTTTTAATTTATCAGTTGGTAGTAAAAATGAAAATGCATTGTATATTGTATAAAACAATGATTATAGTTGATTCAACTACTATTCTATACAAAGAAAGATAACTCCAATTGAAAATTAATTGCTATTGCACAATATTGTGCAATTAGATATTTCTTGCTATTGTGCAATACTGTGCAATTGAAAATTTCTTGCTATTGCACAATACTTAATATGATAATTTTGAATCCTGATTTGGACTAACTTGAAAACTGGGTCCATAATCAAAAATCAAAGTACATGTTTAGATAAAGCATATCAAAGAAGCCAAAGAATTTAATTTTTGTTAAAATCAAACTTAGTTTAATTTTGGACCCTTTGGACCTTAATGTAGACCAATTTGAAAACTGGACCAAAAATTAAGAATCTACATACACAGTTAGATTTGGCATATCAAAGAACCCATTTATTCAATTTTTGATGAAATCAAACAAAGTTTAATTTTGGACCCCGATTTGGACCAACTTGAAAACTGGGCCAATAATTAAAAATCTAAGTACATTTTTAGATTCAGCATATCAAAGAACCCCAAGGATTCAATTTTTGTCAAAATCAAACAAAGTTTAAGTTGGGACCCTTTGGACCTTAATGTAAACCAATTTGAAACGGGACCAAAAATTAAGAATCTACATACACAGTTAGATTCGGCATATCAAAGAACCCCAATTTTTCAATTTTTGATGAAATCAAACAAAGTTTAATTTTGGACCCTTTGGGCCCCAAATTCCTAAACTGTTTGGACCAAAACTCCCAATATCAATACCAACCTTCCTTTTATGGTCATAAACCTTGTGTTTAAATTTCATAGATTTCTATTCACTTATACTAAAGTTATAATGTCAAAACCAAGAAAAATGCTTATTTGGGCCCCTTTTTGGCCCCTAATTCCTAAACTGTTGGGATCTTAACTCCCCAAATCAATACCAACCTTCCTTTTGTGGTCATAAACCTTGTGTCAAAATTTCATAGATCTCTATTTACTTAAACTTAAGTTATTATGCGAAAACCAAGAAAATGCTTATTTGGGGCTTTTTGGCCCCTAATTCCTAAAATGTTGGGACCAAAACTCCCAAAATCAATCCCACCCTTACTTTTGTGGTCATAAACCTTGTGTTAAAATTTCATAGATTTCTATTCACTTTTACTAAAGTTAGAGTGCGAAAACTAAAAGTATTCTGACATCGATGCTGACGACGCCGACGCTGACGACGACGCTGACAACGCAGACGACGACGCAGATAACGACGCCAGTGTGATAGCAATATACGACGAAAAATTAAAATTTTTGCAGTCGTATAAAAACGGCAAAAGTTCATTAAAATTACCAATTACATGTAAGGCGTAGCAGCCAAACAATGGGTTGTCCAATTCATCTGAAAATTGCAGGGCAGATAGATCTTGACTTGATAAACAATTTAACTGATGTCAGATTTGCTCTAAATGCTTTGGTTTCAGAGTTAAAAGCCAAAACCTACATTTTACCCCTATATTCTATTTTTAGCCATGGCGGCCATCTTGGTTGGCTGGCCTCGTCAACGGACACATTTTTTAAACTACATACCCTAATGATGATTTTGGACAAGTTTGGTTAAATTTGCCTTAGTAGTTTCAGAGGAGAAGATTTTTGTAAAAGATAACAAAAATTTACGAAAAATTGTTAAAAATTTACTATGAAGGACAATAACTCCTTCAGGGGTCAATTGACCATTTTAATCATGTTGACTTATTTGTAGATCTTACTTTGCTGAACATTATTGCTGTTCACAGTTTACCTCTTTCTATAATAATATTCAAGATAATAAACAAAAACGGCAAAATTTTCTTAAAATTACCAATTTAGGGGGAACAACGGGTTCTCCAATTGAATTCATCTGAAAATTTTAGAGCAGATAGATCTTGACCTGATAATCAATTTTATGCCATGTCAGATTGGCTCTAAATGCTTTTGTTTCAGAGATATAAGCCAACATCTACATTTGAACCCTACATGTATGTTATATTTTTAGCCATGGCGGCCATCTTGGTTGGTTGGCCGGGTCACTGGACACGTTTTTTAAACTAGATACCCCAATGATGATTGTGGTTAGGTTTGGTTTAATTTGGCCCAGTAGTTTCAGAGTAGAAGATTTTTGTAAAAGTCAAGGACGACGTCGAACGACGATGACAACGAATGCAAAGTGATAAGAAAAGCTCACTTGGCCCTTTGGGCCAGGTGAGCTAAAAAGTATGCATTCCACATGCATTAACATACTTTTGGTTTGATCAACTTGATTAATGTATATATTTCCATGTAGATCATTGTTTCAATTTTAATTGCTCAACTGAACTCTGAGACTATTACACAATGTATACTAATATCATTATATTATGGTAACATCACTACATGAACATGATGTACCAGCTTAACTTTGTAAAATTTATGTAACTTTTTTAACATGCTTAATGAGAAAAACTAAATATGTGTAACTTTATACTAGTTAATTTGTGTGCTCTACATGTATTCATTTATGTGCCCTACATGTATTTAGTATGGTTGATGTGCAAAGACCCCTTTTGGCTAAAAAAAATTACCATGCCCTTTTTTAGTTCTTGATAAAACACTCTATCATTGCTCTATACAGTAGTGACCCCAAAAGCAATTCATTTATATCAGGGTTCAAAAGTTATAAAGTGGATAGTATTTCCAAGCATGAAAAATCCAAAAACTATGAAAGGGCTGCATTACTTCAAACATCTTAAACTGAAAAGGATAAATCGAATTATTATGATTGTTGTCTCATATGTTTGGTATGTCATACGTTTTCCTATCATCCATATTTCATTATAAAATATGAATCACTAGAATAGTAATTGAGAAAAATTCAGAAGGGTTACATGAAGTACAGCTACGTAGCTTGTCTGCCAGACACCGGATCGTCAAGACATGTGACTGTCATTTTTTTTTTAGAGTAGTTTTTATTACAAACCAGCGAGTTAATATTAACTGGGTTCTTATATAAAATGGTTGTTCAAACTCCATTCATTCAACATTCTATTGACAATTCTTTTTATACAACCTTAATATATGAAGATAAAAACAGTCCTACCTTTTTACATTTAATCACAAATTCTGAAAACTGCATTTTTAAAATTAAAAGAAATAAGGTCTTTGTAGAAACCCAGTGCCAATCTGAAGAAAAAAAATGTTAGAATTTCAGCGCATGAAACATCAACCAAAAACTATTAACTAGTTAGTTTAAGGAGGTAGACCTAGGTTAAGGGAAATAACTCTGAAAATCATCAGTACGTTTGTGTCAGCCATTTTCATAAATATGTTCTAAGCTTCTTGGATACATAGATTATTTCCAATCTGTTTCAGGTAAATGCTTAAAATTCATTGACGAAACTTGACTTTTACAAACACATAACTGATTTAAAGAGTTATCTCCCTGAACCAAGGTCTAACCCCTTAAATACTGAAAGGAATCAAATAACTTTTTTATGAGTCAAGCATTCAGTCTTACTTGGCCTAAGACCCCTTTAAACTAATATGATATGTTATTTGTCACTTTACATTAAATACATATGTAAGGATTATTTATAACCAAAAAGCTTCACAAATTTAAAATTGCTGGAAAATATTACATTTTTATGTAAGGCACCCCTTCATTGGAAAACCTCAATATTTAAGCACAGGCTCATATAAATTTGTTCAACTTGATTAATGTATATATTTCCATGTAGATCATTGTTTCAATTTTAATTGACTTTTGAATAATTATGACTTTTGAATAATTATGCTAATCTGATAAGTCAAATGAGTACTCTACTGTTTTTGATACATAATATTATATATAAAGGCATTTAAAAAGTATTTTTTTTGCAATATTTTAATTTTTAAAGCCCCAAATGTTGATAGTTGAAAATTTTCAATTTTAACGTCAAAATTTAACACGCAAAGTTGAATAAATTTATCATATTGTCTATAATACATGTCCTATTGTTGAGAAACTTTGTAAGCAGTCTTTTAATTAATTAAGCTTTGGTCATACCAAGTTTTATTAAGATTAGTCAACTTTTTCTATCCTATTAAGAGGTGAAATCAGTAAATATAGAGTTTGTACTTTGGCAACTTCCTTGAATGATTTGATGGTGTCAATTTGTCAAATAGTATGAAACTAAAGGATTTAAACTTTTATTTGATAGAATTTCTGCACAAATGACCAATTTTGGCATTATATGGTCAAAAAAAGCATTTCAATATAAAAAAGAAGATGTGGTATGATAATATGATTGCCAATGAGACAACTATCCACAAAAGAAAGCTTTTTCAATGTTGATGCATACATGTAAGTGGCATTCTGACTTTCTATCTGACAGGATTTCATGTGTCAATATTTGTGTTTCTATGCTTTAATCCAGATGTATTACTTATTTTTGAACTCTGAATTCACAAGAAAGAAGATTATCTCCGACAATTGGTGCAAAATGTGTTGTATAAATTACCCTCGTCTAATAACGCCCTGTTTGGATCAAGTTAAATGTGAGGAGCTTGGTACATAAAAGTTGAAGTCCATAATAAAGATCTCATTAAATTTGTATAAAAAGCACTTTACAATGTCTTTTGTACCTGTTTCATTTCACATAATATCTTTCTTTTCTTCTGTAGGATAGCAAGTGGTTCAAATATACAATGTATGCCTGTTGAGACTAAAATTGCATGCAAGCAGCAAGTTTTTCACTAAAAAGTGAAAAATCTTTGTATCAGACCATACTGATACAAAAAATGTTGAATGCAAGAGTCTTTTTGTGCTCAGATTCATTGTATCATGTCACCTGAGTATAGAAATGATAAAAAAAGACACATTTTTTTATTTCCTATAGCTTCAATATGCATTTTTAAATGTAAATATGTGCTACGGACTAAATTGACCCTAAATTATTTTCAGTTTTCATGGTTTTACTTGGCCTCAGACCCTTTTAAACTAATATGATATGTTATTTGTCACTTTTCTTTCCATTTTAAGTACATTAAATACATATGCATGATATGTAAGGATTATTTACATTGTATAACCCAAAATTAAAGCTTCACAAATTTAAAATTGCTGGAAAATATTACATTTTTATGTAAGGCACCCCTTCATTGGAAAACCTCAATATTTAAGCACAAGCTCATATAAATTTGACTTTTGAATAATTATACTAAGTCTGATAAATCAAATGAGTACTCTACTGCTTTTGATACATAATATTTCATATATAAAGGCATTTAAAAAGTTATTTTTTTGCAATATTTTAATTTTTAAAGCCCCAAATGCTGATAGTTTGAAATTTTTCAATTCTAACGTCAAAATTTAACATGCAAAGTTGAATATAAAATCTATCATATTGTCTATAATACATGTTCTATTGCTGAGAAACTTTGTTAGCAGTCTAATAATTTATTAAGCTTTGGTCATACCAAGTTTTATTAAGATTAGTCAACTTTTTCTATCCTATTAAGAGGTGAAATCAGTAAATATAGAATTTGTACTTTGGCAACTTCCTTGAATGATTTGATGGTGTCAATTTGTCAAATAGCATGAAACTAAAGGATTTGAACTTTTATTTGATAGAATTTCTGCAAAACCAATTTTGGCATTATATGGTCAAAATAAGCATTTCAAAGCTTTTTCAATTTTGATGCATAAGTGGCATTCTGACTTTCTATCTGACAGGTTTTCATGTGTCAATATTTGTGATTCTATGCTTTAATCCAGATGTATTACTTATTTATGAACTCTGAATCCACAAGAAAGAAGATTATCTAAGACAATTGGTGCAAAACGTGTTGTACGTATACTGTAAATGACCCTTGTCTAACGCCCTGTTTGGATCAAGTTAAATGTGAGGAGCTTGTACATAAAAGTTGAAGTCTATAACAAAGACCTCACTAAATTTGTATAAAAAGCACTTTACAATGTCTTTTGTACCTGTTTCATTTCACATAATATCTTTCTTTTCTTCTGTAGGATAGCAAGCATGGCAAGTGGTTCAAATATATGCCTGTTGAGACTAATCCTATTAGGTCAAGACCACAATTGTTGCCCCTTGATTTTAGTTGTCCACGAATGTAGTCCCTAGCGTGGACAGTGTGTTACTTGCCAATTTTTTTTAAAACCCCTTCAAAGTGTATTTCTCCATGTTTTATGCCTCAAATAGAAGGTCAAGGGATGAAATGACACTGCAAAAATTTTGGGTAATGCATTTTAAAGTAAAGAAGTGATTTGGTCCAGTTGAAAAAGGTTAAAAATTAGCACTTCGGAAGCTGTCAAAAGATTTAGACCCTTTTAACATAAAATTGTAAAATATTATATAAAATATTTTGAGTTAGAGCCGATGAAAAACAACACACTGTAAAAAAATTATTGAGAAAGCACAGGTGGGATTTTTTTCAATTTGAATTTATTGTCTAAAAGAAATGAACTACGAAATAGTTGTTGTCTCGGACCACTATGATACATTTGTACATGTGTCTGCAAATATCCTAATATCCTAAATGGCTATATGTACCATTTCAACATTACATATTGTATTATGCTCTTTGTGTGCCAAAAAAAAAACCCAACCATTTAATAGAAATAAACATCTTTTTCTTCATATTAGGTAATAAAGACTAGCAAAGTCTAAAATAAGATTCTTAAGCAACTGTTGTTCACGTGTTCACTAGTACTACTAAGTCCGGTTATGTTATTGGTCGAGTTATCAAGCTAAGCGGGTATCTTTAGTTGTGGAGGAACATGCAAGTGTACTTATGAACCCGGCTTCACCTTTAAAACTGTAGCCAACAGTCATAAACGATCATATATCACTTACATATATACACAAACACTTAGAAATCAAAACCAAATAATTTTCTGGATACAACAAAGACTGGGGAAAGAATCGATTAATTAAATGTTGACAGTGTTTGTCACTTAATTTCCTCCTACCATGGAGCACGTAACCGTACAGTTTATATACACAAAGCTTTTTAATAGAATATTAAGTCTAAGACTGGACAAATTTCTTCAGGAACATAATATTATACATGATAGTCAAATTGGATTCACAAGGAAAGCCAGAACTGCAGATCATATGTTTATTTTAAACTGTCTTATTAACAAATACTGTAATTCAAAAGAAGGTAGACTGTTTGCCTGTTTTGTTGATTTTCAGAAGGCTTTTGATACTGTTATACATACAGGGATCAAGATTAAACTACTAGATATTGGGGCTGGGTCTTATTTTTATAACATTATTAAAAGTATGTATGAAATTAGCAAATCATGTGTCAAAATTCAAAATCAAGTAAGTGATTTTTTCCCATTAGATATTGGAGTCAAACAAGGTGACAACCTCAGTCCGAATTTATTCAAGATATTCATAAATGATTTGCCCAGATATTTGTCAGATACTAGAGACCCAGTTAATGTCAATGACAAAGATCTACATTGTTTAATGTATGCTGATGATATTGTTTTATTATCTACATCAGCTGAAGGACTACGAGAAAAGCTGGGAATGCTTGATAAATTTTGCAAAGATTGGTGTCTCAATGTGAATACTAATAAGACAAAGGTGCTGATTTTCAACAAGGCAGGCAGACATGTAAAACAGATATTCACATTTCAGAATATAAATCTGGAATGTACATGTGTTTCAAAATACAAATACCTAGGTTTATATTTAAGCTCATCTGGTTCATTCAGTTATGCTCAAAATGAACTATACAAAAAATCCCTGAAAGCTCATTTCAAATTAAGGAAAGATCTTTTATCACTTAATCCTGATGTAAAAACAAGTATTCATGTTTTTGACCACACTGTAAAACCTATTTTATTATATGGTAGCGAAATATGGGGGATGTTTAACTCTCTTTCCTCTAAATGTAAGAAGGAAGATATATCTTTTGAAAAATTATATTCAGGTTTACCCTGTGAGAAACTTCATATAAAATTTTGTAAATTTATACTTGGGGTACACAAGAAAACAACAAATGCTGCAGTGTTATCTGAACTTGGAAGATTTCCAATATATTTTAATATTATAAAAGGAATGTTATTGTACTGGTATAGATTAGAGAATTTAGGTAATAATTTTCCTCTATTAAAAGAGGCATATACACAATCAAAGACACTACATCACATGAATATAACATCATGGTATGGTTCAATAAATGTTGTTTTTAAAATACTTGGTATTGACTATACAAATGCCATAAATGCTCCATTTTGTGAATCCTTATACAAATTTAAGAAATATATACAAACCAAGCTATCAATATTGTTTATTAGCTGTTGGAAAAAACAAATAGATAAATTTTCAGACAGTAAACTGAAAACCTACCTTTTATATAAAACAAATTTTGGTTTTGAAAAATATCTAACATTGATCAAGAATTTTGAACTTAGAAGAAGTTTTACTAAATTACGTGTATCTTCTCATAGATTACAAATAGAATTAGGTAGATATCAGGGTATTCCCCGAATTAACAGAATATGTAATAAATGTTCTTCCAATACTGTCGAAGATGAGGCTCATTTTCTATTTGATTGTAACAAATTTGAGGATGATAGAAATTGTATGTTAGCTAGTATTGCACAATATAATTCTTATTTTAATCATATGAACAGTCAAAGCAAAATTATCTGGTTATTTAGTGTAGAAAATGTTGAGTTACTTAAAATAATATGTAATTTTATATACAAACATCTTCCCTAGTGAAGATTAGTTAAAGGAAATCTATGTGTGTATATACATTTGATTGGACATAGAAAATTATATTCATCTGAATATCACAAACATACTAGCCGATTAAAAAAAAAAAAATAATTGTTAAGATATATTATTTATTCAAATGTTCTCTTATATCCTTGAGGCATCGTCCCCTGGTATCAACTGCATTCAAGTTACCTATGATGCTTCCTTGTTTGCTTTTGATACAGGTAGGAAAGAGACTTTTACATGCCTATGGCCCATAAGGTATCGTCCCCTGGTGTCAGCTGCCTTTAGGAAACCATAATGCTTTCCTATTTGCTGCTGACACAGGATGAGTCATGGACATGTTTAATTTCTACTTTCTTTTTGGCTAATTATTATATATTTAATTGATCCAACTTTTTGTGTACTATACATATGTGGATATCTATTTTTCTTTTTTTTTTCTTTTGGGCTGCTTGTTTGTTATCTATATCAACCACACTTGTAATAAAATGCATTAGTATTAAAAAAAACCAACATACTATAGATTCTTTATCTACGTATTCTTTAAGAACTTAAATAGTTCTCGTTTAACTTTTTTTTTTTTTTTTTATCTCATTGTTTGTATTGTATTATGAAAAAATTATTGATGTTGTAATGTTTATGCCCTTTGGGGCCCATAATTGGAAATAAAAATATCTTATCTTATCTTATCTTATACAAGTTTTACCTTTTATCCTTATTATTTTTGTTTTACTAAAACAAAGTTACATATTTAAACCTAACAAAATTTTAAAATTTCTAAAACTAGGATATTTTAATGAGGTGACCCTGCAAATAGGGTGGACTTCCAAAGAAGAAGAAGTATAACCTGGGATCTGGGACATATATATATCGACGTTTCGGGTGTTTTTGTAGTCTCGAGACTAGTGTTTTTGATAATTTATGATCCGAGACATTTTCATTTTGTAAATTCCATATGATGTTCGAAACAAACAAAAATAGCTGTTTACTACATATATATAAAGCTGCTTGGAAGGCTAGCCTACCATTGTGCCCCCCCCCCCCCCCTCATTGTGGTAAAATACATATTTATTTTTTCTTGTATTACATTTATTTAAGGATTTGTATAGTTCAGTAGTCTAACTATACAAATCCTTGATTTATTTAATCATATTTTGTAGTCTAAAAACACACTGGTATTAAAAATAAAATATGTGTGTCAACGGAACAAAAAAACAAAGTGATTGAGTGCACACATTCATGATTTTGCCATCGAAAACGGCTACATTTAGGTACAGGTGTATACTTAACAAGGAACGAGTTTGAAAAGTATGTAAAACGGGTGTGGTAGAAGCAGTCAGCGCAACTCCTCCTAAACAGCTACAGGCGACAACTCAGTATTATTCTCAATTTTGATAAACTTTACACCTACTATTCAAGGATGTGCATAAATGGAATCAACAACGGTCCATATAAGTAAGAAGAAGTGGAATGAGACCGTGAACCATATGTCTCATTCCAAGTCACTATATAAACGTAAAAATAATTAAAGGTCGAAGTACGGCCTTCAACATGGAACCTTGGCTCACATTCACCGAAGAGCAACTAGCTGCAAAGGCTTCCAAAATGACTATTGTATAACAATTCAAACAGGAAAGCCGTGTCTTATCTATATGTAAAAATACGGGCTCCTTACTTAGATACAGATATATATATATAGAAATGCAGCGGGTTTGAATATAGTCCAATTAACTTTTATTAAGGTCAAGTAACAGTAAATGGGCTATATATGTCACAGATATCAGTAAAATTTTGCATACAACTCTGGATGAACTTCAACTGAAAATCGAAAAAATAACGCATTTATATAATTTATATCATTTGAAATATTAATGATTGCATTCGACAAAATGGGTATAGAAAGTACATAACATCGGCGAAAAACCTTCTTGAATTTGTCTCAAAATCGTCAAATCTCTAATTCTACTCCATTTTTTTTCTAAAAAACTTCAATAATTGAACGTATGGAACGGGCCGAGTATAAAAGGCTGATAGGCATGCAAACCGTTTTTCTTCTTCTCAGTATATAGGAATTCTGAGACTAGTATACTGTGTTATAGAAGTCTCAGAGGAAATACGGACAAAACAAAATCTATTATAAAAAAAATTATTTATCTCTTAAAAATGGTTAAAAAGATTTTTTTTTAACAATAGTATTAATTTACATACTTCCATGTTGAAACCTATATATATATAAGAATCCTGTTTCTGCAATCGCATATCTGTTGAATAATTAGTTTTAAGAAAAATCTTTTTGTTACTAAGTTTGTTTTATTTTGCTTATGAATACAAATCAGTTTTTTCATCTGCTTATTTGTAAACTACGCCAAAAAAAAAAAAGGATCAGAATGCCGAAAAGACAATAGGCCATCCCCAATTTTATTCACTACTTTTAAACTGAATTTTACTGTGGGTGTTGCTGTTTGCTTGGTTTTTCCCAACTTTGGTGAAGAGAGATAAATCTGTAGGCGGCACTGTTGACAAAGCAACATTTATTAGTAAATGAAATCGATTATTTTAAAAGTTAACAATTTTATTCAAATTATCCGGTGTATTTAATTATACAACAGTATTCAAAATGAAATATTTTTTTTCTTCAAAATTCATGATAATAGGCTAAGGGAATTTGTTTTTAGATTCTATTCTCGCGTTTCCATATTTTTTTTTTTTTATCATTTTATCAAATTTATAATTAACAAACATATAAGGCGTAGAAATCAATAAAAGAACAATAAAACATGATGTAGATTAAGATCACAATGAATATCATCAAGGATAAAAGTACCCAGTGGACACAGATCAGTGTGGTTATAATGTTTGAATGTGAATTTCGGATAGCGTTTTATTACAAAACAGACAAATAGTCAAACAGTTATACACAATGATATAACAATAATTTATTCACAATAGGCTTTTGATAATATTAACTTTAGAACATAGCTTTTGTTTGAATATAGTAAACATATATAATAGTTTAGGAAACGTTTTTAACGTCGTTTATAGATAGGTTGTATTCTTCCATTATTGAAAGAAAGAGAAAAATCTTTTGTTCAAATACCCATTAATAAATTACAAGAAAATAAAAGGTGGACAATCGAAGTATTGTATGTGTTTGCCGCAAAAAATTCTTCCCAATTTATAAAAAAATATACTATTTGCACATATAGAGATAGATATTATATTCCTAATACAATCTGTGGCTCAAAACCTTGTTGTTAAGTGTCATTTATCATTATAAACATTTAATTGCTGCATAGTAAAGGCAAAACAAAAACAAAACAAAAGGTGGAAAACATATGGTTGTAGGAAAGACTCAAATAACGGTATGTTATGTTTTATTTTATTGTATTATTGTTTAGTTTTTTGTTTGGGTTTCTTTACTTCCATACCTTGTTTATAAAATTTCCACTCTCCGGGTTACAAACTGAAACTAAGGGAAACGTTTCAAATATAAGAGAACTACGACACAACACCGAAACGTAACACACACAGAAACGAACTATAATGTAAAAATGGCCATTTTCCTGACTTGGTACAGGGCATTTTATAGAAAAAATGGTGGGTTGAACCTGGTTATGTGGCATGACAAACCTCCCGCTTTAATCGCAGTGTTAATTATAACATTAAAATGACAACATTACACGACAGGGTTACAATTAATAAACAGATAAATGGAAGAACATATAGAATAGAGAAACAAAGGAATAATAGCCATCAAAAGGTAACAGGTTAAAATATATTTGTATACGCCAGACGCGTGCTACGTCCACACAAAACTACACTACATTATTAACTAATTAAACTCAACTGACACCATAATCTGAAAATACTTCTGAAACATTCAAAAAATGTTAAATAACATTGAAAATATTAGTCACAATTTATTTTTGAGATTATTTGATCAGCTTGTTTTTTTTTCATATTCTAAAGTGATTATGAATATTGTGTTGAAGTTATATTATGATGGATTATTGTGAAATTTTAATTTCAATACTATATTGAATACATAATTAAATTTGAGTTGTTTTTCAAATTTCATTTATTTTAAAGACATTTCATAAATTGATACAATTGATAAAATTCCGTTGATAGATACCAAGAATAGGTCTAGGTTGTTTAAGACTTGGTCAAGTATGGTTCAGACTAGGTCAAGTATGGTTCAGACTATTAAGTATGGTTCAGACTACAGTCGAGTATTATCAAGTAAATTTCAGACAAATTTAGACTGGTAAAAACCAGTACAGTCGAGTACAGATATAGGCCATTTCAGACTTTTACTGGTTTGTATTGGGATAAATCATGTATGTACCTTGTAAATAAAACTTTGATTCAATCGAAAAGCTCTTTGAAACAAACATCATTTAAATGCGTTTTTTTTCATTACTGACAACATATTTGTTACGTTTGAAGGACGTGGATTTCAACAGACAATTAATTAGCACTACTATGAGAACCAACTGAGACCCTCTTTATGATGACTTGTTTCTTTATTGATATGATTCAGACATGTGCTTCTTAGGCAAGCAAGCCTTATCCTTGGACTTCACGTTCCGCTATAAAAAGTATGTTCTCTTAATAAATAAGTTAGGTGACTATGTTGAACTCATCTATTCCATCATACTTGAAATAGGATACATGAGTTACAAATAAATTTGCCGCATATCTTGCGTTACATCCAAAAATTAACAATGAGTGTCAGATTAAAACAAAACAAACATATCAGCTTTGCATTTGTACTTTTAATTTCTATGTAGCAGTTACTACGCAGCGCATGCATATGGAGTATATGTCTTCCAGTTGGTACGATATTATATAGCTTGCTTTTTGAATCATAATTGCCTTAATAAAGGGTTCCTTCTTACTTTTTCGTCATTGAACCACGAGTTCCTAGTTGTTAAGTTGGAGACATCCCTTTGAACAATTTGCAGACGCCGTCATGACTTGGTTGTTCATTATGGAATATCTGTTTATCAGATGATCATGTATATGCTCAAACTGTTGGAGACTGCACGATTAAAATATAATGTAATGTAAAATTTGTATGTACTCGTTTGAACAGAAAGAGATTTTAAAACTTTTTAATAAACATTCACATAATCATTTGGTATCATCAGGATGGCTCTTTAATCGTCTTAAATGTTTAAGAGAAAAAAGCATTTATTTAGTAATGGGAGACTCCCTTCTAATCACTGACGTAAATACGGATTTAATCTGAGACTGCCTGTCATTATTTTTTCCTTCATTTTGAAATGAGCCGCATTCGATCAAACAAGCGGAAAACTAAATTTTCCGACCTTCCTACCTGTCGTCCTACATTACAAAAACTAACTTATTTTGTTCCTTTAAAGTTGGCTCCTTTAAAGTTTAACATCTTCTTATTTTTCTGATACTAAGTTCCCACTGCCAAATGTTTTACTATTCAGAACCAATGTTTTATATTGGATGACTCCAAATGTCCAGTAACACATAATTCATGCATAATAAGTGCGAGAATAAATTAAGAAACACCAGTTAGTTTTTGTATTGTAGGACGACTGGTAGGAAGGTAGGAAAATTAAGTCTTCCGCTTGTAAATTGAGATATGTTGGATAAGGACAAAATCTTGCCCATCAGGAGCCAACCTTCAGGCCCATCAGAAAGTTTTTCAAAGTATTTCAATGTGCAGAGAGTGTAACAGTTCCACTACACAAGAAATAGAGATTTAACGTCACTATTCCGACCCAACGTGGGTGCGTATTTATACATCTTACTGTTTCCACGGATGACCATAGTTATATGCTATAGTCGTTCTTTTGAGTGAGTGAAAGGTAAAACGAAACTGAACAGATGAAAAAAGCTGTATAAATCTTAACTTATAGTATTGACTGCGTCTGAACAATATCGGAGTTCAAAGTAAAAAATAATGACTGAAAACTTAACCTTATTAATTAAATTTATTAAAATGTTATAAGATCGATTCAGATGAAAACATTCGTTTCGAATAAAGATGGTCACAGGGATCACAGAAATTGATACAAAAATGCATTCACTCTCTTATTTCAATTCGTACATATGCATTTACCTTAGTGTACTCAACTGGTAATACTGCCCTTGCGTAGGATTTACAATCCAAAAACAATGCATGTTATTTATAAATAAAACTGGCATCCACGAGTTGTTTTCCCTTCAAAGTATGGGAAGTTACGATGTCTTCAACCTTTTGTCAGAATGACAGGACTGTAACCAGTCTTTTTCGACCTGCTTTAGTGATAGATACTGATAATAAGAAAATATCATTTATTCAGAAAACAGTAGTTAATTGACTAACTTACTTGTTAACCGACTATTGTAGGCCAATTCGACGCACCACACATTTTTTTTTACCTCTGATACGAACACTATAGACCCTGAGGCGGAGACAATATAATAAACGGTAAACAGATAACTTTAACTTGGGAGAAACCTATGACAACATTTTTAACATTTCTCTTCCTTGCATATATGCCATATTGCCTTATCATGAAGACAGAGATTTTCACCAACTTCGGTATTTTGGTGATTTTACTGTCTTCAATAGTATTATAAATGCCACTCAAATAAGTGAGCACATGTTCAAGTGGTTTTGTCTTCAATCTGTTCGTGTGCACATTAACGCGTCCATTCAAGAAAACCTACACTATTTTTAGTTTGAAAATCGGAAGTGTAACCATAGTTTTGTTCTCTATAAAATAACCCATATTCTTTAAAGCGGATCATACCGTTCGAAAAGATTCATGATATAGGAAAACACCTTGGAGTTTTAACTATACTGTATGTTTCCATTTTTTCCCTCACAAATACATGTTATAATTTCTGACTATTTTTTGTACTTTTTACATCCCACCATTTATGTTATTGTTCCCTTATAATGTCATTATGTTATTGTTCCATTATAATGTCATTATGTTATTGTTCCATTATAATGTCATTATGTTATTGTTCTATTATAATATTGAACATGCTTTGAACGACTAAATTATTTTATTTCTCTTCCTCTGTGACGTAACATTCTAACATCAAACACGCGAGTTGATGTGAACCTCGCCATGCAGTCATTTTGGTTGATTTTGGTACTTGTCTATCCCAAATTCATGTATTTGGTTTTGATGTTATATTTGTTATTCTCGTGGTGTTTTGTCTGTTACTTGGTCCGTTTCTGTGTGTGTTGCGTTTCGGTGTTGTGTCGTTGTTCTCCTCTTATATTTAATGCGTTTCCCTCGGTTTTAGTTTGTTACCCCGATTTTGTTTTTTGTCCATGGATTTATGAGTTTTGAACAGCGGTATACTATTGTGCCTTTATTTAATTACATATATAAGTAGCAATGCATGTGGTTGTTAAATTTTATATTTTCTTTTTTTGTGCTTCTTTGTTATATATTTGTTTGTTTTTGTTCTGATTGAGATTGTGACACGGTGAGGATGGCTGTATCCCTATTTAGATAATTTTACCTATTTTGTCTGTTTTGTTCACGCATCGTTATACATAAAATGAAATTTGATGCGGCTGTCATACAGGTGAGAGGTTTGGCGGTAAGGCCAGGTTCAAACAACCATTTTTAAATTTGAAAATGCCTGTACCAAGTCAGGAATATGACAGCTGTTGTCAATTCGTTTGATGTGTTTTATCATTTGATTTTGCCATTTGATTAGGGACTCTTCGTTTAGAATTTTCCTCGGAGTTATGTATTTTTAATATTTTGCTTTTTGCCTTTCTAATTAAAATATAAATAGACCAATAGTTTTGAAAGAAATACCATAAACAATGTCGTTTACGAAATATTTTTTTAATAAACACAATAGTAATGTCAATCCTAGCATGTGTCCAAAACTGGGTTGTTGGACAAATAGATGTGCATCGTAGATAATTTTCCAGCGCTTAACAAACAGTCTGGTACTGGATTCATGAAACTCTATATTATAAAAAAAAAAAACATTATAAAACCAATGATTCTGACGTTTTGTGATTCTTTTTACGTTGTTAAGTTAAAATGACCATTAATTTTTATGAATATGCTATCAATTTCTTAAAGTCATATTAAACGGTTGACGGGTGAAACATAATGTTCATTCAATTCTTGAACCAATGCATGTATGTATCATAAACTTGTGTGCACGATTTTCTTATATTTACGCATGCATATCTTATAATCGTCCAAAAAAATTCGTAAATATGGTAGCTTATTAATTGTCGCGTTTTGAAGCCGTAGTTTACCGATTGACACCTTCGTAAACAATCAGCAAAAAAGCATGGATATTGAGCACGTGTATAACATGCATGTACAATAAAAAAATAATTAATTTCAATGACAGATCCATGGGTATTGCCAACATTGAAATTTTACCAGAAGGTCACTCTGAGTTCACTGCACATGAACATTTTTTCGGCGAATTGTTTATTGGAAGCAAACAATTTAACGTATCGTCTTTTTTTCTAAAAAAAAAGTTCATCGGAAGGTACAAAGACCTTGTTGATAAATATTCCGTATCAACTTCACAAGTGATACATGATGGTTTTGATGTATAATTTCTTCGTACTGTGTTTATCTTTTTAACAACGTGTTATAGTGTTCTTTTATTTTTCTTTGTTCTATTATTAATTTTACTTTTACTTTTATATTATTTTATGTGATATCCCTTTGACGTGGCTCGGTACTTAAACATCCCGTCAATGTGTTTGTATTATGTTTCATTTTTGCTGGTGTGTTTTGTATATGCGACTTTTTTGTGTTTCTTTGGTTCTTAAAACGTGACTCTGTACTTTAAAAGATCCTGTCAGTATGTTATTGTTCTATAATATGTCATTGTGTTATATTTCTATTATAAATAAGAAAATACGTTAAACCACAAACGTCAAAATTATTCAATCGCGTAGTGGAATGAATCATTTGTGGATTCTTATAAATTCTATAGAACTTTTGGACTATTTTAAATCTCGGTCAGTCTATTTCTGAAATTAATCCTTACATTCTTTTGATTTGTTAACCCTGTATGCTAACATTGCCCATGTGAAATTTTGAAATTGTCTGTTTAAACATTGAAAGACAAAAATATGTGACGTATAAAATTTAATGACGTCAGACACACGAAGCAATGTATTTCCTTATAAAATTGTAACACGACGATGACTGCTGTACCCATATTTCCACGCATCATTGTAAATATAACAGAATTTGATCAGACTGTCCTACAAATTGAGAGGTTTAGCGCTATATATCCACCATTTCCTACATTTAAAAATGCCTGTACCAAGTCAGGAATATGACAGTTCTCGTCCATTCGTTTTTTATGTGTTTTGTCATTTGAATTTTTCATGTGATTATGGACCTCCTCTGAGTTCAGTATTTTTGTGATTTTACTTTTTTCAAAAAAAGAAATTTCTTCTAAATTTGGTCAAATTATAGAATTTTCTAGAGAAAAGTATATGTGTATATATATATAGATTCTTACATAGTTGCTCGTTGATTATCAGATTTATCCAATCGAGATAGTTAAATTATCAATTTTAAAGTCCGATCCTCGGCGAGGACTTTAAAATTTATAATTTAACTCTCGAGATTGTATAAATCGGATAATCCACGAATAACTATGTAGGAATCTGTTTCTCTAATGATTAAAAAACAATTTTCTTTTTTTGTTAAACAAAAATCCCTTACGAGTGCCCTTCAAATTCCACGAAGATATCGATTTCATTAACACCTGTTAGCACATTTTGATTCATCCAGTTAGCTAAAAAGGTAATCACCCTTAAAATCATCTAATCATCTTTTGAGATCACTAGGAACCACACGTTAATTAATTTTTTTATACAATGGGTTCGGAAAGGGACAAATTTCCGTAGAATTAGAGAGAAAAAAATTAAATAAAAATTATTCATTTAAAATAAAAACATAATCATAATATTTTTCTAATTTGAAGTTTGAAGACTTTAATATTTCACTAGATATAACCCCAAAAATTGATTGATAATAAATAACACTTGTTTTCGTTTGCGAGTTTTGTTCCCTTGATAAAATTAGTATAGATCATCAAGTCCTGGTTCATTACGATTTGAACAGTTCAAATATATTTTGTACAATTTGATAAAACTTTCAAATCAGTCATTATCCTAATATTGTAACGTTATGACTTATGTTTTGATGGGTTTTTTTTTGGGTTTTTTTTGGTTTTATTGTGTGTGAATATTTCTTTGTTTATTGTTCGTTTTGACATGTTTTACCACAAATACTGTAAACTTTTAATGACAAAAAAATGTATAACTATCTTTTTAAGGATTAAACATCAGATTCTAAGTTCCTTTTTATAAATGCTAAATAAATAAACACATGATAATGAAAAGTAACAAAACAGCGAAAAACCTACGTTTTAAGCTTTAATGTGCACTTTTGACTCGTCAGTAAAGTATACAATTTGAAATAGGAAGATAGTTTAAAAAGTAAATAAATAAACTTATATAAATATGATATTTTGGACTCGCTTCGATACTTTTTGCTTCATGTGATCATTTTAAAAACTTGATAGGAGTATTTGAAATGTGTAATGAATTAATGCTTTGAAAATACTCACAGATATAACTGATTGTGGTGGATGTTCTAATCTAGGTGAAGTCAAGTCTCCGATAAAAGCCCAACCAAAAGCATTCAATTTACCGCCATTATACAACAAAAAACTTGGATAAAATTCATCACAACTCATATCTTTTCTTATGTTGTACCAGTAATGGAGACCTACGAAACGAATACAAATATTTAATTGCATTCTTACGTTTTTCTTATCTAAATCCATTCTAGTGTTCTTATTTTCGCAAAAACAAAAATATTATAATATCCCCTCCCTTTCTCATGCTTTTGGTACGTGTTTTTTTTTTTAAGTAATCTGTGCGTAAAAGACGATATTTTATCAACAAATAAAAAGATGATGCACGATGCCAATGATCTCTACACAACTATCTACGTAAGTCGAAATGACATGGATTTATTATTATATTCAGTTCGTTTATATTGTAAAATGTCTTCGAGCTGGCCTCCCATAGGTGCATTTTAGTGACTGCGTGTATTTTTAGATGCGATATAGTATTGTAATAAGAAATTAAGATTATTTTTTAAGTTATTAAAAACAGATGTTTACATCATTTTCAAAGTTATATATTACATTTTGATCTGCTTGTAATGTTAATTTGAATCATAACTCAGTACGGTGCCCTATAGTTGTTAATTGCTGTGTCATTTTGGTTTGTGGAGAGTTGTCTCATTGGCAATTATACCACATCTTCTTTTATTTATATATCAAATAGATTAAAGATTCGTTTTATCAAGAAATTGTTAATAATTCGTTTAAATTAGTTTTGTGTCCAAGTAGATAAAATAGATTGTTTATAACAAATACCCAAAATTGTTATTTATACCTCTTAAAGTGAAGTTATAGTTTTCGAACTAGTTTGTTTAGAAATTCAATCATAATATGACACAATAATATTATTTTTTTTTATCCTTTTTGTTTTTGATAACTAGTACCTCAATATTTTATAACCAAGTCTTCTCCTGTACTTATTTTTGAATATTTTTCGTTTGTAGCAGTTCATACAATGCCATATTTTATAGACTTCATGCAAACGAAGAACATCACTGCTACAGCTTAAGTATGACGGGAAGATTTAAAAGCTATAGTGGAAATTTGAATTTAATTTCTGTATTGCGATAGGCTTTTTTCATAATCTTATAGAAATAACGTACCCATTGTAGGGAAACATTTCCCCTTTGTCCAGTGAGTAGAAGTTATTCAACTCTGAAGATGTGGTATTTTGATGGAGTCAGCTATCGGATCTGTTCCGTTTTGAATGTATAGATCAGTGCCTACCCCCTGTTGGTGGTATAAGGCTGTAGATCTTCCAGAGGCGCAAATAATTGCTATGGAAATATTGATTTGTTTTATGTATTATAGCGATAAACAAAGGTAAATAGGAAAATATATGTAGTTTAATTTACAATAAAAAGTATTCAGCATCATCATAAAAATATTATAAACCTAGTTTAGTCAGGCTGACTGATGTTATCAAGAAACATCGAAAAAATACAAAGTATATTGTTTCAGTCGCAATATTAACATTCCATCTTAATCCGTACATATATAGTTATAGGATTTTTCTGTTTAATAAGGTATAGTTTATTAAAATTGCCGCGGAAAACTAAAACAAAATATTAAACATGAGTAACATTATCTTAGTTAATCATTTGTAAATTTTGACTAAACAACCCGTGCCCATGATATAGCGTATATTTAATTTATTTCAAATAAAAAGGTATTTGGAAGTTTTGTGTTTGCTTTGATTAAATCTGTTTGCGAATTACATAATATTTGTAAGTTATCTAAATAGAGAACATTTGTATCCACTTATATATATGCCATGGATTTATTTTTACTCAGTTTGATTTAGAAGAAAAACCGACAAAGTTGGAAAATACAGCAAATTAGCCCTTTACCTTACACAATTCTATAATAATATTCTTGTGATTGTGAGAAAATAAATCAAATCACCCCATTACAAACTTAATCCCGATTTCGTATTTTTTGTGGCGTTGATACATTCGTGTGACGCACAGTTCAAAATTTTCTTCTGCTGTTTTTGTATATTGTCGTAAATTAATGGTAGGTGTTCGTAGTTATTCTGTGGTTAACATATCAAAATATACTACTACTTATTATTTATTTATGTATTTCTCTGTCCTAAGTTTTTTTTTGCATTATTTGTATTGTATTTCTATCACGTACTATTGTGAATTAAGCTGTATTTTTAACATTGCCATACAAGCGAGAGGTTATGCTAGCCATAAAACTAGGTTCAACCCACCATTTTTGTTTTAAATATCCTGTTTCAAGTCAGGAATATAGCAGTTGTTTTATAATAGTTCGTTTCTATGTATATTGCATTGGCGTTTGTTTTTGTTGCATTTAAGTGTTTCTGTTGTTTCGTTGTTTTCCTCTTATAGTTGATGTGTTTTTCACAGTTTTAGTAGTTTGTAACTCGGATGTGTTCTCATTTTATCGATAAATGACCTTTGAACAGCGATACATGTATTCTACTGTTGCATTTATGAGTGCATTCTCCAATGAAGTGATTTTCATTTTAATGACTTAAATGATGATCTAGGTATAACTCAAAAGGGTTTACTGTTTTATGTACATGTACATTCTTACCAGGATCAACAAAATATGCAGAAATGTGATGGTGGTTGCCAGACTTGATAAAAGGATGTCCCTTAAGAAAGGCATGTGGCCATCCATTTGCCATATTAGTTGGAACCTGTCAAATAAGAAACAACAAAATTTTGTAAAAACTTGACAGAACGTTTGACAGTGCTCCACAAACAGCAAACACGATGAAAACCAGAATGTATTTAAGCTTGCAAAGCTTGTAAGGTCTCAACTATTTATGGCGTCATTATACTAACTCCGTTGAATATTTACTCATATTTACTCTATGAAAATATGTTTCGAAACGAAATTTGCTTTGAACTATCTTTCTGTAACTGCGATTTTTTTAGGTCGATACTTTGTGTCTTTTGTGTTTATGTTGTTTGTTTTTATGCTTAATGCCAATACGATTAGTCAACAACTTTCCAACAGATCTTAAGAGTTATGGAACTAAAACAACCACACCATGTTTGTGTCTGTCCCAAATCAGCAACCTGTAATTCAGTGGTTATTGTTCACGAATTTGTTGATCCATACGATGTGTCTTTGTCTAAACTAACTAAGGACATTTTTACCAAGTCTTAGATTGTTGTTTACCATTTACGTCGTCTGGTCTATATTAACATGTCGAAATGTTCTATTGTATTGTTTATTTATGATTTCTCTGTCCTGAATGTTCCTCCATTATTTGGTACTGTAGTCCTGTCATGTAATGTTGTCATTTGAGTGTTATATTTAACATTGTCATAAAAGCGAGAGGTTTGGCTAGCCACAAAACCAGGTTTTACCCACTACTGTTTTTCTTAAAATGTCCTGTACCAAGTCGGTTAAATGGCAGTTGTTATCTCATAGTTTGTTTCTGTGTGTGTTTCATTGTCGTTTGGGTTTTTTTTTGTTGCACTTTAGTGTTTCTGTTATTTCGTTGTTTTCCTTCAGTTTTAGTTTGTAACCCGGATTTGTTTTCTCTCAATCTATTTATGACATTCGAACAGCGGTATACTACTTTTGCCTTTATTTTCTGAAATATTTGGTTGATTTTTCTTTTGTTCCACATTTGTTCATACTAGCGTCTTTTACAATTTACTATTAGTATGTTGAGCCCATTATCGAAGGTTGTGCAAATGAAAATGAAAAAAGGTAACTCGGAATAGGTATGATTAATTTGCGACTAGAAGTTAATCATAGGCACCAAACAAACATGAAAAATGAAGATTAGACATAGTATCGTACTAACCGCAGCAGAAATTCCAGCAATATGTCCTTGCACATCATATATCAAAATGAGATTCATATCGTTGTCCTTAACATACCGGATGCCATGTAAACCACTAGAATCTGTTTAAGTAAAAATGTAATCTTCATCAAAGTAATAAAATAAAAGAATAAAGGAATGCAAGTTACGGAAAGAATTATTTCCACGTTATCAACACAAATTATCTTCATAGTTTTATAAAAGATTTACATTATTTTGAAATTATTATACTCTTAAAGATATATACTGACAATGTTACTAAAATCACAATTCTAATTTGTATTTTTTAGATGATAATTATAAAATATTTAAGTGTAATGATTATGAATTTAACTTAAAATTATATGGTTTCCATTTTCTGTTACTATTAAGAGTGATTTTTTAATGTAACACAATTTAAAAACAAGAAAAGGTAAACCTCAAATGTTTACTGATGATATTGCATAATTTCCGAGAAAGTGTGCACAAAAAGATTGACTTTAAATGAAAACATTTTTAAACAATAGAAATGTTTCTGTTTAGGGAAGCCACACATAGTCTAGTTCTCTATAACATCATTTACGTTTTAATGTTATTGCATAATGTTTATACAGTGTTTAAACCGAACCTTTTCGGTTTTGACCGATGTGCGATTTTATCAGGTTCACAACGCACATAACTTTATATGACTGTGCTTACGAACATGTTTTGTTTATACAGGTTTTCGGTTTATACAGGATTCGGTTTAGTCAGCTAACATTATATAACACACCTTTTCGCGTCAGACTTTAAACGCAATGATTTTTTTTTCTTTTTATGAAAAAAAAAATTATATTCATAAATCATTTTCAAATATTGTAATTTTCCTTTGAAATTATTTTGAAAGACGTTGATTTTTACTATTAATATACATAAAACATTACTGTAGTCTTTTAAAAAAAAGATTAGAAAGAGTCAAGAATAGTTGGTACGTGAATTGATTTAAATTTTTTCATTAACTATAATCTATGTGTTGTCATAGTTTAAAAGAGGGACGAAAGATACCAGAGGGACAGTCAAACTCATATATCAAAAATAAACTGACAACGCCATGGATAAAAAGTGTATGGGAAACAAGATTTTAAATAAAGGTATATTATACCTCCACAATCTGAAATCTTCTGAAATCCCTGAGACTTGGCATCAGTCTCTGTCAATGGCATAGCTACAAAGCTGGTACTGCTCAAAGGATTTACTCCCCATGTTACTGAAGAATAATTGTAAATTAAATCATCATAGATATACAAGGCTTGCAATTTTATATTTATGCCAGTCGCGCGTTTCGTTTACAAAAACCTCATCTGTTCCTGAGGTAAAAAAGCCTTAGTATTCAAAACGACATCACTTTAAAAAGTTCAAATAATGCATTGGAAAAAATGTTCCACACACAATTTCTAGCCAAACTTCATAGTTTTTGGCTATTGTATTTTTTATTAAACTATTTTGATAAAAAAAAAAGGACCTTGTAAACTGTCATATGTAAATTGATAAGTATGCAAGAATACCAAATAAATGACAATTGTCAAAATCGTCAATCCATTCCTAAAATGATTATTTTGACACCGTAATATAATTCTTCAATCGTAACATTTCTTTCATCAAATCGGCTACCGATGCCATAACTCACAGGCCCTTTTCTTGTATCTTACAGTGTTGTTTAAAATGGCTTGATATCTGTGTAACAATACATAGACTAGTTTTACGTACCTTTCAGATTAGTCCATTTTGATCCTTCAAAAGAAAAAAAATGTTACATATAACTGTAACAGTTATGTTTTAATATGTGGGGTTTATCTATAGTTCAGTATTACTGACTAAATTTGTAAATTTGTAAGCTTCTCTTTAAACTATGAACATTTACTATCAATATGAAGTGCTTTAAAAACTGTTTTCAATGGTTTTAACCAGCACTCAATACGTAGTTTGTGTGAACGATAATCATAATTTATTCGTTTCTTCTTCGTTCCTGACATAACTTGATACTCATCGTTTTGACAATTGGAACGGGTTCTTGTACATGGCCTTTTAGAATAATCGTTTCTATCACAGTCGTAGTAATAATTCATTCCGTGAAGACTATTTCTTATCTCTTTTATTTTCTAGCATTATTTTGTCACTCCCACTCGAATTACGATATCATGGTTGTTTGACCCTATGTGCCTGTATTCCTCTTGAAAATCAGTCGTCACACGACTAAGTCGTAATTTAAGTGACAACGTCATGCGGTTTTTGAAATTAAAGTGTTCTTCAAAAAAGAGAGGCGAAAGAGGGACATTCAAACTCATAAGTCGAAAATAAAATGACACCGGCATGTACATATCTAGAGAGTCAATTTTTGATGTATTTGAGCAAACTTACACAGCGTTTTCTCATCTTTGTTATCTCAATCAGTCTATGAAAAATATCGGAAATAAATAGCAAAGCAAATTATACAAAATACATATTTGAATTAACAATTTTTATGCAATTAACAATTTACCATGTCTAAAAAGAAATCCATTACAATGTACTGCACACAAAGCCAAAGCCACTACCAGTAAAGATCTCATCATGTCGAATGAAAAGATCAGTCAATTGAATTTGATACTATTATATAGAACAATCTTATCAATGATCAAAAAGGTTATCAGAAGTGAAGGTGTCAGGTAGAATATTAAGTAGAATGTCTTGGTTTTCTAATCATTACGCATGCTTTTATCTCGATTAAGACCTTTGACGTAACTTTAGCCTAATTGTCATACCATTTTTAGCCGCATCACCGAAGGCTGAAGCAGGTCAAGTAACCATGTACTCGACTCCGTCCATCCGTCCGAAAGTTTTGAGACTTCTTTGAAAGGGAATGATTTTATATTTGGTATGTAGCGTGTAATTGTTTTTTTTTTAAATCTACTATTTAGCCACTGCCTGTTTGCAGATAGTTGGAAATATTACATCACTGTACATTGAGCTATGTAAATTCTCGTCAAAGATTTCCCAGCTACTACTGAAGGGTATGATTTCAATATTTGATCAGAGTCATCGAAGGTTGAAGCAGTACTAGTAACCACTGGACGACGTTCGTACGTCCGTACGACAATTTTCTGGCTTTTCTTGCTATAATAGGAAATGATTTAATATTTGGTCTGTAGCTTTATACTGTTACATGTAAGTTGTAGCGTGTAAGCAATATTTATATCTGCCATTTAGCTACTTGTTTTTTGCCAATTATTTGTAATTTAAAAACACAAATAGTACTAGGAAATTTTTTTTTTCAAGTTTTCTTAGTCTTTTTGAAATGGAAGAATATAGATTAAATGACCTTCAGCTTAAACATGTTTAGTTGTAGTGACTACAAAATTAAAGTTTAAAACAGACATAATCCACAAAAATACATTTGTATTGGACAAAAATCTTTCAACAAGTAAGTATTAAAATAAAAAGGTGCCTATATATTCTGAGTGTTCTTGTTTACGAGCAAATTTTGAAAAAAAACAAAAGCTAAAAGGCTAAAAGGTACATTTAAAATAAATATTTCACCACGTAGTAAGATTAAACTTGTGCTGTCGACAATTAACACTGCATATAGTTTTGAAGAGAAAATTGAAAAGATAAAAGTATTATTAAATAATTTGATTTACCAATTGCAAGATATGTCATGCCTAGGAAAATAACATTCTTAAAAAAGTCACAAGCATTGCCAATTATCATTCAATCATTAACAAATAGCAAAATCCATCTTTTGAAAATTTGAAGAAAATTGAAAATATTTTTTTAAATTTCAATGGAATCAGATAAAATCAAAAGAAATGCTCTGGTGGACTAAATAAAGATGCCTCAAATTGAAGTATTCTGTTATGCACTGAAAATGACATGGAACCATAAATTATTAAATAAACTCATCATAGATACCAGGATAAATTTTATATTTACGCCAGACGCGCGTTTCGTCTCCAAAACACTCATCAGTGACGCTCGAACTAAAAAACAATTATAGGGCCAAATAGAGTAAAAGTTGAAGAGCATTGAGGACCAACATTTCCTAAATATTTTGCCAAATACAGCTAAGGTAATCTATTCCTGAGGTAGAAAAACCTTAGTTCTTCAAAATTTCAAAGGTAAACCCTTTCAATGTTTGTCCATCTTTTCAATTATAAATATAGACAATAGGGCGCAAATAAAATGTTGGTGATGAATAAGGATAGTATTAAACACATTTCAGTATATTTTAATAGTTTTTTGGAAGGACGCCGTTCTTAATTGGGCTTAAGGATTTATTTAAGCGATCTAAGGTAGAATTTAATAGATCAAGAATTCAAAATTGATGCTTTAAGCTGGAAGAGTATTAGTTTAGTATCAAAATAAGCTAAATATATTGATAGGTCATGGAGCTCATTTTCGAGATATTTGATTTATAAAATATGGCTGGAAAAGACTGACTCGAACTTTTACCTTATAGTTGCATCGGTATTATTTTGATCTCAAACCAAATGAAAGAAAAATCAAGAATCTGCTTAATTTTTGTCAAATGACCTTTTATGAGCAATAAAGTCTTATGTTAAACGATAAACAAGTGTTATGGGGCAAAATAATGTACCCTGTATGGTATGGAAAACACCAAGGAGTCCGAACATATTGACACTTTTTCCAAAACCTCGCCTAAGTACTTAGAAATGCACCCATGAATAAAATGACCTTATTAGCCTATTTGGTAAATTTGTTATTTGTCATCCGGAGAAATTGGTAATCCACTGTACGTATTTTGACATTAATTACGTATATTAAATCATTCACCGCATTAAAGCGTGACGAACCACGCAACATGTTTTAATTAATGAACCACAATTCCGAGCTATAATGCTGATAACGTTTTTTTGGTGTGTTCAAAATCTACAAAAATATAACCATTGCGATTTGGTTTAAATATGAAGTAAAGAGATTTACTTCAACTTAAATATGTAACGCTAGATAAAATAGATAATAGTTCAGTGTTTTATATTTAATCTACACTGTAGGGTTAATGAACGCATGGAATAACCAAATATTAGCAGTTGAAGACGTTCCCGCATCGTAAAGAGAGGCAAACGATATACCACAGATAATTTGTAATCATAAGTCGATAAACAACTGACAACGCCATGACCAAAATAATACACAAAACGCAACAACAAAAAACAAAGACTGAGAAATACAAAACCAACTTAACCCGAAATGATCTCAGGTAAACTATGGGTAAGCAGACCGTACGCCACATGTTACAGATTACATGTTTCACATGTAAGTATTTGTCCGGCGATTATCTCATTCGGTAGATCAAATTCGGGATTTTGGTTACATATCTGTCATCATCTGTGAGACAAATATTTATTTGTCAATGGCCAACTAACTCATGATGGCGTCTGTTAACTTTTTGAATGGATTATTTAAATCTGGTTTAAAAGCTTCCATGTATGCAGCATTTTTATATCAAGGAAATCATGATTGGAAAAACAAGCTATAGAATTATCAACTGGGAGACTAAATACCCCATTTGCAGGCGCTGTTATAATGTTGCTGCATAAAAAAGATAATTTCACAATTAGGAAGCTTACATGTTCCTATTTGTCTTAAAAATGTTTATTCTCAATTTTTAGATGCAAGTTAAAATATATATGAAAGAGGGACGAAAGAGACCAGAGGGACAGTCAAACTAATAAATCGGAAATAAACTGACAGCGCCATGGCTAAAAATGAAAAAGACAAACAAACATATACACATGTACACATGACACAACATAGGAATTCAAAGTATAAGCAACACAAACCCCAACAACAACTAGGGCTGATCTCAGGTGCTCCGGAAGGATAGTTAGATCCTGCTGCACATGTGGCACCCGTCGCGATGCTCGTGTTATAACAAATCTGGTAAATAGTCTAATTCGATAGGTCACATTTGTGAAAGGGAAGGAGATTATAGTTACGACGTGAGATTATATATATCCGATATCAGCTGTGAAACGGTTGGTGCAGCAAAATGTACCGTTGAATTTATTATTCCATAACGGTCATATTTGAAGTAGACTTAACATGAATTTGTTGTATCCTTTATTTCTAATTTGATGGGACAAAAAATGCATTTAACAAAGACACCATGCTTTGAAATATTTAGTGAGAGTACACCCTTTGTTGAGCGGAAATTGTGAATACAGGATAATTAAAGTTTCTTGTTATTGTACATCAGAAGCTTTGATATGAATTCAGCCTCATATGAATGAAGAATTTGACAAGAAGAGGAGCACAATTGGTTCCCATGGAAATACCGATAAATTGTTGATATCAATTCCTTCAAATGTAATTAATATCTTGACACCAATCATCAAATAGTGTCAGGTTCAGAGTGAATTTTTTTTACAAAGTACGATTTATCCCTCCTAAATCTAATTCGGCCATTCCTTTTTCAATTTGTCTTTTAGTTTGCAATTGTGAATACTTTTGTAATGAGTAGACAAATAAAAAAGATAAGATTTTAAAAATAATTGATGCAAGCTATGCTTTATTGTAGATTTAACATACGTAGGCATTATATTCGTGATTATTTTTGCCCGACCGATAGTGAGGGTTAAAATAACACGAATGTAATATGGTTCACATGTTCAGTTTAAAAAATTGATGGATTTCATCGTTTAATAATATTCTTAATCCTTGTTAATTTATTTTATTAGGTATAATAGAAAATTTATCTTCTCATCTGGACTTTAATCTTTATATCCATTCTCTTTTTTGGGGATTAAAAAATATCTTTTAAAAATGCGGTTTCGAGTCTATAGCTATTTCTTCGTTTTAATTTGGTTTCACGCTCAGCAGTTAGTGATACACATATGGTACATGTATATTACCAATGATAAGGCCATATGTGTGAAGCTTTTCAAAGTTTTGTTCTTTATAGGTACGTGTATCAAATAATTTTTTTTTAATTTTCCTATATAAATAGTTAAAGTTATCTCAGGTCTAGTTATGTATAGTATGAAATATGGCTACTGGAAATAAGACCTTTAAAACACAAATCCCCATTTACTCAAAACGAAGTTTATATGCTAATGTTTAAACTTCTTTTTAATGATTTGATTATATTATCTTTTTTTGTGATAATTTAAGTGGTTGAGCATGAAATGGACACCGATCCTGAAAAATTTGTTTAATTTCATCAGTTGCAATATATACTAAGTATTACACGTGGACAAGATCACATCATGTTCCCCAGAAAATGAAGGTATTCAAAATAAGTTATACACACCAGATGGGTAGTACACGCTACTGTCATATGGAAAATCACTGGGTCACCTCTAAATGGTAATCCGCCATGCAATTAATCAGTTAACTGACCATGCCACTTCAATTTCAAAAGTTTGTCGTTAATTAATATACTAATTCATTACCTTTCCCTTTTTTTTTTTTTTTGTAATTAAATTTAAAATTGTGTTCAAGCGCGTACTCCAAAAAATGTGACAGGATAGTCAACCAGTTGCATAACGGTGACCGCTACTAGAAGAAGAAAACGCAACATGAATATTAATTGAGGGATTATTATCGTGAAGTGGCAAATTTAGTTCCGTTTCTTCCTTGCACTCTTCCCCTTTTCATTAATTGTATACTAAGTCTTATAATTCCTCGTCATTTTACCACCCTCTCTGTGATATCCGTTATACTAACAGTCTCCCAGCACTTGATAAACATGCATGCAATATCAGTGGCGGATCTAGCCTAGACAAAGGGGGTTCCAACTATATGTCTCAAATGCATTGATTGTTCACAAAAGGAGGAGTCCTTCCCCCGGATCCCACCCTCCTTCGATCCACCACTGAATATAAATATAATTTGTATTTAAAAGTCCTCGGAGGATCCACTTCCTATATATACAAGGTGGTAGGGTGTGCCGCTGGAATTGGTCATCTTTCAAGCTTGAAAATATGTGACAAGGTCGGGGGAAACTATCATCTCAGCAACATGTATTCACCTGTTACATTACACACCAAACGAAACACCCAAAGAAAATTTGGGAAAAAAGTAACATTTTCACCCGTACGAAATATGAAAAGGTAAATATTTCAGAAATTCAATTTATATGAAAAGGTGGGGTAACATAAACACATAAAGCGACACCCCCTGTCAATAATTTATTGAAGTGCAACCACCCAACCCCGGGCCCGACAAGAAAAGTTATAGACTAGTACTGAGGACTCAGGTTCACACTTGTAATTTTGGTACCCTGTCCAGCAACGCTACGGGCACGATGATATGCAAATAAAATGATCTTGTAGCAATAAAATACACAAAGGTCTATTGATTGATTGCATGCATTGTATTCAGGAGCACCTGTCAGCTGCTAAAATTATCGTAAATAACTGCGAGAAAATGAACAATGTGCAAGTTGACAATTGCCTCTCCTCTGCTAAATAATGTCCTTGCAATTGTCACATTGATTCAGATTCATTTGTGCGACCACCGACACTAATAGTAGTACCTCTAAGATGAGACTAATCTCAGCTCAAAGTAAGAGGTTCTCCGTTGGATAAGAATTAGTCAAGTATTTCTTCTCTACAAGGTCTCTAGCAGTCTAGTGTGGATAGTGTATAACTTACCTGATTTTAATGCTCCTTCCAAATTTATTTCTTTTAGTATTAGGGATAGAATAGTAAGTCGAGTGTTTGGTATAGTTTAAAAAGGTCAAATATTAGTTGTCTGAAGTTGTCAAACTAAATTATAGTCTCTAAACACAAAATTGTCTATATTGTGAGTTAAAGCTTATTGACTTTTCTATAATATTGACACACAGGTCAGAACTTGGTATCTTTTAATTCAATTTTGTACAAAATGGTATTAGCTACATATCTCTTTGGCAAAAACTCACAACCCATACATAAATCAGCCATTAAGTGATTATTATACCAATCAAAACAAAGGAGTAGGTCCGGTATGGGCCGATTTTGGCCTCAAATTTCTGGTTCATCTAACGAAATATTTGTGACACTTTTTAAACACTTTAGTGTCTATTTATATTGTTTAATATGTTTCTGTGAAAGATTTTAACTGATTAAGTCATTAAAAACGATCCGATTCAAGCTTAGATATGAAAAATCTATCAAATATGCTAAAAATCGTCACTTTTCAGATGGTTTTTATCAACAATGAAAGTGGCCGCATTCGTGTTCATTCTCAACTTTTATATATGTTATGTATTATCATCAAATACAACTTACATTTCAATATAATGAATGAACACGAATGCGGCCACTTTCATTTAAGACGAAAACCGTCTAAAATTTAACTAAAATGCTCAAATTGTGAGGATTTCAGTAATTTAGCTTGACTTAATGATAGTAGTACCCGATATATGTGCATTGTATTGTCAAAAACAGTCCATATTTGTGTAGCAGAAGCTAAATAGTTAAAAGATTACATTTTCACAATTTTGTAAAACTGCTATATTTTGGGGCCAAAAAGGGATCTTACTGAACCTACTCCTTTCTAAAAATTTGATTTGCATGCATCACTACAAAAAAAATAGCAAAAAACCATGATGAACTATTTTTATTATTATCTTGAATATTATTGATAATAAAGATAAACTGTAAACAGCAAAGCTGTTCATAAAGTGAGATCTACAATATAAGTTTATAAAATATACCCACCATGACTAAAAAAAGGGATTAAATGCTTTCTTTTTTTGCTTATGAAGAAAATATGACAGATACGAAGAACATTTAAAAGGAATTTTTAAAAGCAATTCCGTCGCCCTTTATAGCTTGTTGTTCGATGTGAGCCTAGGCTCTGTGTTGAAGGCCGTACTTTGACCTATATTTTTTTACTTTTATAAATTGTTATTTGGATGGAGAGTTGTCTCAATGGCACTCATACCACATCTTCTTATACATATCTTAAATGAGAGCACCTTGTTTTAATTGATTCTGTAAGTAATTCAGATAAGGATATATCTCTAAAGGATTATTACAGAAAAATAACATACACTAATTATGGTGGACTAAAAAAAAATTAAAAAAATGAATGTTAAATGTCTCAAAGGGACAATAACATACATCATTAGTTTTGTTAAAATATATACAAGTTCTATTGCTATTACTATTGTCTTTATGTATATTTAACTGTAGAAAGGGTTTTTGTTAAATAACAAACATAAGTTATTACAGATTTAGAAAAGAACAAAAAATAGGAATAAAGAGTATCTGTAATAACACATACATGTAAGTTATATTAAAACCCTGTATAGTCATATTCCTGACTCATACATTAATTTGAATTTATGACAACAGACACATGCAGATTATACTGTTAATAATATTTCAGGGTTTAACCATGTTAAGCACACCAATCATAAACAAAATAAAAAATAATCACGTCATTGTTGTCCAATGAAAAATTAGTATGAACTCGATGAAAAAGTACAGGAATGTTTATTTGTTAAACTATTGACTTGGTAAAAGTCTTTGAACCTGTTGACTGGCAAATAATCTGTCAAATGAAAAAGCAGAAATATTTCATTCTTTTTTTTATATTATTGTATATAAAAAAAAAATGGTGTATAATAAAAGTAATAGTTATTAAATGATAGTTTTAATCTTTTTTAGGACTAGGGCAAAAAATATAGAAGATAAAGAAACATGTAAACAGTTACAGTAGAAATGATCGACAAAACAAGATAAACAGAAGAAATTTGTAGTCTTGAATTTTCCTTTAAGGAAAAGTGTTTGTCAAAAATTTCCTCAAAGGAAATTGTAGTTGATAAAGTTTCCTCACAGGAAAAAGTATTTCCTCAAAGGAAAATTTGAGGCCACAAATATCCACAAGGGAAAATTTGAAGCAGCAAATTTTCTCAAAGGAAATATTCATGCAGCAAATTCCCTGAGGGAAATCTTTTTCCCTTGAGTAAAAAACAATTTCCACTGAGGAAAAATATTTTTCCTTTAGGGACATTTGATTTCCCTTCAGGAAAACTACTTTTCCTCTGAGGAAATTGTTGAAAAGGGGCATAATTTTTTCAACAGAGGTGCTAGAGCCAAAAAAAATTAGGACAAATATCAGGGAAACAATTCCAACCAAGTTATCAACTTCATTTTGACTTAACTCCAAAAATTAAGGTGTCAACTTCTGCATTCAGCGGAATTGCAAACTTGTCCCGGAGACTGTTACATTAAAAAATCACAGCCCTGTTAGACATAGTCAATGCAACGCCCAAAGTGACGTCACATTTAAATTTCTAAAACGTGTTCCGAAAATTCAGAAACAATTTGGATGAAATAAAAGATAAGATTTGTATGACTTATCTAACTTATATTAATAACAGTAATATGATAATACTAATTAATATTTAATTTCAGTAGTAATTAAATAATTAATTGTATTATATAGCTTTGTGGGTGTTTCTTCTGATCAAACTGCAAACCAAATATATAGTGTAAACTTCGTTGATCCAAAATTACCCCCCACACAACACAATCATACAACAGAAAAAAATATACGATTTACACCTACAAACGTTAAGAGATTTGACAAAATCCGATGACAACAACAAACACAGCATCAAAACCCCAAAAATTAATTTGAGATGGAAAAGTACCGTGCCACGTCTTGAAGCAATACGAATTCACAGTCAGCAAACCAGTCACATTCGTGAATAAGGCACGTTCGGTAATAAAAAGATCAGACGACAAACCACAATCTAACACGTGGTTAAAATGTCCATAGTTAGTTTGAACAAAGATACATTGTATGGATCAATTAAATCGTGATGGTGTCCGTAAAATTTACGGAGTGTCATTTTTAATCTGTCCTCCTCATAACTTTGCTGAAGCAGTCTCTGCGTTAGAAGCACACTCCTGTATATGAAGTCCGTTAAGTGTGAACATGCACTAGAATAACGTATTAATTTGAGATATGTAAACACCATACGAAGGGACAGAGGGTATGTTACTGCTGAGTAATTGGAAATTGATAACTGGGAAGTTGAAATTGTCCCGTTTATCATAGATTTTCGTGTGAAGTCGTCCATCTGTTTCAATATTGAGGATAATATCAAGGTATGAAGCCGTCCTTTAAGTATCAGTAGTATCTTAATTTCAAGTTCGCTGGGATATATGAGATGCAAGTATTGGCTAAAATATGGGTTATTCAGTGATAGGACATCATCAATATATCGGAAAGTGAAATTAAAGAATTTTGCAAGGTGCTTTTTCTTTTTGTCTTTTATAAGGGTTTGAATGAATTCTGCGTCATAGGAGTACAAAAACAACTCGGCTAGTAGGGGTGCACAATAAGTACCAATTGGAATACCGATTGTCTGTTGAAATATGAATCCTCCAAACTCAACAAATATATTGTCGATCAAAAAGTCCAGCATTTCGATAATATCATCTTCAGTATATTTTCTGGTAGATACAGTGTGGTTCTTCACAAAATATCAATTATTGTAACCCAAAACAAGAAATTTGTATCTACGATTCCCATTTTTATAGAAATAGTCCTGTTTAATGAGATGGTGGAGTCGATTTTTCAACTGAGCATGGGGAATAGTAGTGTAAAGGGTCGAAAAATCCACAGTTTTTATGTTGCTGCAAAATTGCAAAGATTGTGATCGAAGATTAAGCAGTAGATCTTTCGAATTTTTGAGAATCCATGTCTGGTTAACACCAATGGTATAATATATCTCATCACAATATTTTTGAAGCCCACCTTTAACCGTAGAAAGAATAGAAGTCAGTATTTTAGAAAGTTGGTCAGTCCAACATTTTGACGATCCAGCTATGTATCGTTCTTTATATGGAGTTTTGTGTAGTTTTGTTATCCAGTATAATGAGGGTAAATTTACTTCGTTTTCTTTGATGTTGATATCAAAAGAAAAAAGGACAGATTTGTGATTTTGTAAAATCTCGTCCTTGGTAAATGATGTGTAGGATTACCAGCTGTTATATTTATTCAAAGCGCTGTTGTGAGACATTGCAAATAATGGTTTTTACATATGAAGACAATATTAGTAGAGGCTTTATCTGCTGGAACAACATTTTTGTCATGCAAAGAGGATAAAGCACCCACAACACCCGGATTCTTGAAAGAGTTAGTAACTCTTGTGCTCATAGTACATCGTAACTTTTGAATGCGCCTCTGAATGCACAGTCGAATAACTTTGATTCATTCAGACAAAATGTTCAGTTCTGGTTCGTCTGGTTCGCGCTTCATCCATTTTCTCGCATAGTCCTCAACTGCATCCATCAATAACTTGGAGTTATTTTCCCAGTTGATTGGCTGGGGAATTCTGTATGTTGGTCCCTTGGCTAACAACTCTCTTAGTTGTTAATTGGTAACCATGCCAATATCATGATCAGCTAGACTATAATTGTATTGTGACGATGCACATGAGAAATCCGGAGGCTTGGATTTCACATCTTTGAGGTTAAAGGCCTCTAAAACCTTCTTGTGGGTGAAAATCTTGGGTGCAATAGACAGGGTATAAGAAATAACAGGTGTAGCTTTATTTTTGAAGTAATCAGGTATAGTTTTTTGTACAGATTTCTGATGGAAAATATTGCTAATATTTACAGCATCTAAACCTTTATTGGCAAATTCTACCTTAAAAAAATACGTTTTTCCTCATTTTTGGATGTAGTCGATACTGGTTTGAATAGTCTATGGTTAGCAATGTCCATGATTATTGCAACAAATCTATACAAAACAGAACGAGAATCAGTAACGGAAATATTTTGGGTCTCTTGAAATAGTTAAAAATGTTTTGACAATGGAATGGAGTGTAATCTAGTTCTGATATGGTGGATTCCTAAAGGTTTTTAAACATACGTTATTAGACTATCAATTGTCACGGTGTGCATAGTTGGTGGTATATATTTTCTGTGACCATGACTTCTATTTCGTCGAGCAGAAATATTAAATAATTGTAATTTATTGACAGTAGTACACCTGGGACTAGACAAAATACCTACACCATCAATCTTGTCATTGCATCCATAGGGAATGGCTGTTCCCAGATCGCCTATCCAAAAGATTCCCTCGTATAAAAGTAACTTTAATTTGAATCGACAGGTGTAACTTGTTTAACTGTCCTAATTACTGATTGTATATTTGTCCAACCACCAATAGCCATTTTATTAAGTGGTAACTTCTGTGTTTCCAGAAATAAGTGCAAAATGTACGTCACTTTAAGCTTTCACTTTAAAGCTTATAAATCCATGTGTTAGACTGATGCCTAGATTGGACAATATGATATATGTTTGTCTATTTAGAGTACTTTAATGAATATCCTCACCTGAAATGGACAACACAATAATGCAAATTATGCTTTGATATGAAATACATTTTAAATGGTTTCCTACATATTTATCAAGCTATTGAAAAATTAAACTTATTTTTGAATCAATTCATCTTCAAACAAACTATTAAAGTCGTATGTATTCACTCATTGACTCAAAATAAGGCAATAATATTTATCCGATGGTTAAATCTTGCAAATCAATTTGCCGTTTCAGAATTTAATGCATCCTGGGTAATATTTTCAAAAGTGTACACCGAAACGTCCTGATTGGTTACAAATTTCACCAATGACGTGACGTTATTTTCATTTTTGGGTACGAACAATGAATAAACCCATGATGCTTTAGATTCTGAAACGGCCAATTAGAATGATACAAATCAAGGTTACAAACAAAAACAGGGAGAGAGCTGGCAAGGTGCGTTGACAAGATAAGCGTCTCCGGCTATTCATGCATATTTAAATATGCAAATTAACACTCAGTCAAACTGTGATAATCGGGAATAGAACACAGTAATAAAATTACAGATCAGACTAGTGTCTAGTCCAAGTAATTATGACATCTTGAAAGCTATTAATTTTTTTTTCTTTGACGCCTTACATCGACGGCGTCAAATCAAAAATTTAAAATAGCCTTCCAAGACGTCATAATTATTTGGACTAACTGGTGTCTAAAGATCAGAGACCGCAAAAACATGTCGACATGTAGTGAGCTTAGACATCGACTCATCTTACCGGTCAACAATTGTTGATGGTGACCGCAAACTTATTTGATAGCATTGAATTCAGTCGTTCTTCCTCGTAATTCTGTTCGCTTTTTGTGTAAGAAGCACACACTTTGTTGATGGAACCTATAACGTGTAACAATTCACGAGCCTAACGTTTTAAGTGAGATATGTAAACGCCATGCGATAGAGTAGAGGATATGATGCTCATAAGATCAGTTGACAATTTGGAAGTTGAAATCATCACGTTTGTTATAGAAAAAAAGCACCTACAAAAATATCGAACTCGAATGTAAATAAAAATGGGGAAAACCATAATACCTGACTAAACCCTACGCTAGACTATATGAACCAACGGAACAAATAAAAAAACGGTAAAATTTCTGATTTTGTAAAAGCCTTACCCGAAACAAATGGTGGGTCAAACTTGGTTATACATAAACTTCCCATTTGTATGACAGTGGTTTTTAAGATTATTTTTTGGCTATTTTACCAACAGGTAGATACAATAAAATTGAGAAAGGAAATGGGGAATGTGTCAAAGCGACAACAACCCGACCATAGACCAGACAACAACTGAAGGCCCCCAATGGGTCTTCAATGTAGCGAGAAATTCCCACACCCGTAGGCGTCCTTCAGCTGGCCCCTTAAAAATATAAATACTAGTACAGTGATAATGGACGTCATACTAAACTCCGAATTATGCACAAGAAACTAAAATTAAAGTCCACATAGTTCAATTACACAGGGAACACTATAGCAAAAATAGTACGTGTACAAATTTCTGACCTAGGTTTTTCAAATAATATACGACATATCTAATCCCTCAGGAAATTCTTTCAAATATCAAATTAAACGATCAATTCACAATATGCTTAAATATCATGACAAAAATAAATTACTAATTTGGCTACTTAAATATGGTCACATTATTGTTTTTATAACTATATCAATAGTGAATTTGATCGATGTAATTTATTTTTGAAAGTCTGTCGTCAATAACTTTTAGTAAAAATAAATTATTTATTCGAACACACTCTGTTGTCACGACTCATCTCCATACTTGAACTCTTATTCCAGTCATCAGTCAGAACAATAAAACACAAAGCTGCCAATTTTTTGATATTCGCAGTGTTTTAAATGCAAAAAATTGAAGTTTACAGTATCAATATAAAAAGAAGATGTGGTATGATTGCCAATGAGACAACTATCCACAAAAAAAAAAAAAAAAAAAATGACACAAACATTAACAACTATAGGTCACCATACGGACTTCAACAATGAGCAAAGCCCATACCGCATAGTCAGCTATTAAAGGCCCCGAAAAGACAATGTAAAACAATTCAAAAGAGAAAACTAACGGCCTTATTTATGTAAAAAATGAACGAAAAACAAATATGTAACAATAAACAAACGACAACCACTGAATTACAGGCTCCTGACTTGGGAGAGGCACATACATTATAATGTAATGGGGTAGCGGGATCCCAACTCTCCCCCTAACTTCAAGGCAACATTTCATAACTGTCTACTTCTATTGCACAAAGTCTATAAATACCGTAGTATTTTCAAAATATATAAAGAGTTTTTTGTTCTACGTTTTTGTAGAAATGTTCAATACCAATTAGTCGTATAGTTGAAACACGTTTAATGTAAGCTAAAATGGCAACACTCCGAAGAAGTCTCATTTTGAGATACATTAATCAAAATATGGCCTCTCAAGTGGAGATATTTTGTGAAGAGAAATTTTTATACCACGATGTAAATACGGACAATGATCTTGGCAATACCGAATTTCAAAATAATAATAATTTGTAAAACGGCTGGTCCTACATGTCAAGTTCAATATGATTATAGCGTCAAAGAGACATTTAAACGGCCATACATATGAACTGGAAATGTCCATATTATATGATCATTTTCATAAATCAATGAAAATACCATAGACGGTATAAATAATTTCAATATTTGTACATTTCAGGAGCCAAATGATTGCACTTATTATATCTTATCCTTTGTTATAATTTCGTAATAATAAAATTGTAAACCTAAATTCCTCATGCATAAGTTAAGTTTGCAATTGACTATTTTGGCACAAGCAGCATCTAATTTAACTTTAGTGCATAATAGGCAAAAAAAGAAAGTGCTCAACTGTGATAATATGAAATAAATTCGAATGCAATGCCGATTGTTCCTATGAAACTGCTTAAATGTTCAAAGTTCAAGAAACCTGTTTCAATATAAAAAAACACGTTACCTGTTCATTTAAAACATAAAAGATAATAAAACCTTTTGTCTGTTTTGAATATTGCCGAACATTTTTCATTCAGTACTTTTAGGTAGTTTGTTGAAATTAAATAACAAAAAATTTCATCCCAATAATTTACATTTTTAGGCTTTTTACCAATTTGTAGAAGGTTTAATAAATTTCGAGATCATTCATGGCTTATATGTAAATACCATCATAAAGTCTATTAGTTTTATTGTTAAGTTTTACAAGTTATAAAACATCTAATGCAATGTTCTGTTAGATCAAACTACAGTGGGTAATTGTATTGACTACTAAAAACAAAAGTATGATATGCACTATTAATAACTGCATACATGTTAAAATCAAACATTATAAATTTTGAAAACCCTGAATATATGCAAGCTAATCTTTGGTTATAATTTTCCGGACAATAAAAAAAAACATCGATGTATTTTATATTGCACTCCTATGTTGATGTAATTTGTGGCAGAACTCTTTGGTATTGAGGAAATGTTATGGAAAAGAGAAATGTGTCCTCGGAGTTTATCTTTGCATATATATCCTTCACGTAGAATTTAAAAACTAAAATCCCATTAGCAGGTTGTTCGCTAGAGAACGCTTAATTTGAAATGAACGACTATAACTGATCTAACAGCAAACACAAACAGATATTTCATTTCATTAACGCCTCGTAAAATACAGATATAAGTTTAAAATGTCCGACAATACTACCAAAGCTAGAGGTACACACAAAAAGAAAATAGCACCAAGTCCAATAGATTTTGACGATTTTCTATCGTCTGGAGCTGAAGTAATTGTCCGGATGTATTTCGAGGAAGATTTCCTTTCTACTAACAGTTCTTTTTTTATTGCTTCTATTTCATCTGCAAAGAAGACCGCTAACTCTTCTTTTGTTAAATTTTGTGACTGAAGATTACTCCATTTTCCCATCTTTGAACAAGGACATAAACACGATGGTATTGTTGTCGGCTGGGATGTACGGTCAATTGCCATCTTTGATGATGTGCGGTCAGTAGTCATCAGTGTTGTGCGGTCAGTTGTCATCTGTGATGTGCGATCAGTTGTCATCTGTGCTGTGCGGTCAGTGGTAATTTTTGATGTAATATCTGTTGTCATCTGTGATGTAAGACCAATTGTCTTTTCTGTGTGTGTTGTTATAGCAGTTGTCACTTCTAAAAAATAAAACTAGATGGCAAACAAAAACGAATGCAGATACAGTGCTTTAAGTTTTGGTAATGAGATAAAAACAATATTACATTGCACACTCTATTACAATGAAAATTCTTGTAGAAGACAATGAGAGGCGAAGGTTACCAGAGGGACAGTCAAACTTATAGTTGAAAAAGAAAATGACAATGTCAGGGCTAACAATGAAAAAGACAAACAGACAAACAAACTACACAGTACACAACATAGAACACTATAGACTAAGCAACACGAAAAACTGGGGGTAATCTCGGGTGCTCTGGAAGGGAAAGCAGATCCTGCTCCACATATGGCATCCGTCATGTTATTACAAAACGGGTAAATAGTCTTATTAGGTTGGTCACATTCTTGAAAAAGGAAGCAAGAAAAAATAGAATAACCCCCTAAAAAATGCAGGGAAAAGAAATTTTATATTTCCAAATATTTTGTACAAAAGTTGGAAAAAAATGCCTTTTAAAGATTTTGGTCATCGCTTTCATTTTTTGTATATTTTTTGTACCCCCTACGGAAAACAAGATTTCTAATAACTTTTTCACAAAGCAATACAAGAACACAAAACTTTGAATTTTTCAAAATTTGGTGAGTATTTACTGCCCAAATTTGGGTTTTCTATGTTTTATTTTGAAGACCATTTTTATACAACCGGACACATTGCGTCCGTATAATGCTATCATGTCGTGAAGACACATTTTGTTTCCGGACAAAAAGTTTAAGGAAATTGATATCCATAAAATTTATACAGAAAGTTCAATACCACAAAAGGAAGGTTGTGATTGATTTTTGGGTTTTTGGAACTAACAGATTAGGAATTTGGGGACAAAAAGGGGTAGTGAACAAGCATTTGTGTAACTTCCGGACTTTAACTTTCGTGTAAGTGTACGGATCTCTCTGAAATTGTACTACATGGTTCCATACCACAACGGGAAGGCTGGGATTTGAGTTTGTGAGTAATTGGGGGGGGGGAGGTAATTTTTGGGGGATTTTTTTCATAATTTTGGGGTTTCTTTTCCCAAAAATTATCCATTTTTACGTTTGATATTTCTGATTTATATATAAAAGCAACACATACTGCTATGGTATGAGATACACATACATCATATACCTTTGGCCTTTTTTTCAAATAAGTCCATAATGAGGTTTGAAATGTCGAAAATTAAACTTTCTTTGTTTTCAACTAAATGAACTTCTTGTTTTGTTATATGTTAAATCTAACCATGTTATTTTGATATCACACTGTTCTAGGTAAATTAAATGTACCATTGTACATTTTTAAGATCTTTTACCACATTTAAATTGTGCCAGAAACCTATATTATGTTAAAAATAAGAATGCATCCATAGTGCACTCGCATTATCATTTGCTATGTTCAGTAGACCATGAATTTCGAGTCAAACCCTAATTTGGCATTAAATTTCGAAAGATCATATCATAGGGAATATGTGTAATAAGTTTCAGGTTGATTGGAATTCAACTTCATAAAAAAACTACATTGACCAAATTCTTTACTTTGGGACAGACAGACAAATGGACAGACAAACAAACACACAGACCAGAAAACATAATGCCCATAAATGGGGTATAACAAACTTATTTATGTTTTAATATTTTGTTGTAACCCAGCTAACATTAGTATGTATCTTCTAAAATATGTGAAATTAGTTGTTTGTTTTCTATAAATTAATAAGTGAAAACAGCATGTCTAATGGTTTTATGTAACTTTTGTTATGTAAACAGAACATGTTTTCACTATCTACTTCTGTAGAATACACATTTCAAAGGAAAACAATTGACCTATTGGAGGACATCATGATAATTAGGCAGATCTTAACCTTCTTTGAAGGACAAATTAAGCTTGAATACTGCGTCCCAACTGTTCAGGGTTCGAAATCTGCGATAGTATCTGGTTGCACTCGGGGGAGCATTTTTTGGTTTATTGTGGATTTTTGTCAAATTATTTGGATCTTCGTTTTAAACCAATCTATGAACTTGCCATTTCATTTTCTCATTTCCTGAGTTACCGTATAATTACTTTTATTCGTTGGGTACCTAATGTTATGGTGTTCGTGGATAGTTTTATCCAAGAATACAATTGTCCAATGAAATAAAGCAAATGTTGTCAAGATTAAGACATAGATGAAAGGTTTGACTACATGGATACCAGCGTTGTTGATTTAATCTAGAAAATACATTGAAGTTAAGCAAAGTAAAATATGACATTTATTTAAAACTGTTGAAATAGAGGATTTCACCAATTTAATCCTTGAAGAATTCTGAATTTGGATACATTAAACCATTAAATTCTAACTAAAAATATAGTTTTGATTAATGAGAGTAAGAATTCAGGTATTTATATGCCGAATGATATATTTAAGGGCTCAAATTCCTCAGACGAAAAAGAAAATTATGTTTGGCTTGCTTTTTTTTTTTATTTCTAGGGAATTAAATTCGACATCGAAGTAGGATTTTTTTATGTAACTGTTTTGTTTACATAAAGGCAACAGTAGTATACTGGTGTTCGAAAGTAATAAATTGATTGAGAGAAATCAAATCCGGGTTACAAACTAAAACCGAGGGAAACACATTAACCATAAAAGAAAAACGTCAGGATCAACAGGGACAAAGAAGTGCAACAAAAACAAACGCCAATACACATAAAAACAAAATATTTGATAACAACTGACATATTTACGACTTGGTACTGGAAATTTTGAGAAAACAAAGCTGGTTAAACCTGGCTAGGCGACACGTTTATGGCCCAAATTACACGTTTGATGATCGTTTATCAGTTGATATGTGTCATCACCTATGATTTCACATATGCGACAATTAAAAGTTTTCCTTTGCAATATCATCCAATCGAGAAAAAGACGAACAAGAAAGTAAAAAAGAGAAAATCTCATTTTGCAATGTTACATACATTAATATAAAACAGCAGTCAATCATTTATAAGAAAATCATTTTTAAAGGTTTTGATTTTTTCTTTAAAAATGAATTCCACGAAATTCGGAACCCAAGAACATAAACCTTTTGTATCAAACCACAAACATTAATACCAACGAATAAAAGTACATTCTCGGTATTTCATTTTGCATAACAAAAGATAACTTTTCGTCATTAGTTATTATGGAACGCCACGACTGCCTTATGTTAATGATCAGTAATATATGCAATCATTATTGGCATCGATTTTCAGAATATGACATTTTCACATGAATACGTATCTAACAGATATAGAAAATGCAGTGTAAAGCATTTCATGGTATTAACATAACTTTACATCAATTATTCAAAAACAATTACAAGCTTTCTTGCACGCCAAACAGTTTGTCTTCTACATATGACCAGCAGTCTTGTAAAAGATATAAACTTTCATAAGAAAAATGTACCCTTTCAAGACCCAGTTTAACATTTTGATTTATAGTTATCATCTCTTATGGAGACTGAGTTTGTGGGGGTAAATAAAACGTTTACAACATTTGTTCGTCAGTCTGCACGGTTAAAATAATATATAAAAAGTGGTATGCTTGTCAATGAAACAATTTTCTACAAGACCAAATGACATAACAATTAACAACTATAGGCCACAGTACGGCCTTCAAAAATGAGCAAAGCCCATACCGCATAGTCATCTATACTATAGAAGGCCCCGAAATGATAAACGTAAAACATTCCCAACGAGAAAACTAACGGCCTATTTAATGAACAAACAAACGAACGAAAAACGAACATGTAACACATTAACAAACGACAACCACTGAAATACAGAATCCTGACTTGAGACAAACAGATATACACAGAATTTAACATGTTATCGGGATCCAATCCCTCTCTCTAACCTGGGACAGTGGTGTAACAGAACAACATAAGAACGAACTATCAAAATCAGTTGAAAAAGGCTTAACTCATCAGATGGATATAAATATCAATACATCTAACAAAAAAACAGAGTGGACGTGGCCGGGTACTTGTATATTCTAACAAAAACAAGACACTGATCTGAGGTAACTCGCAGTTAGTGACAGCTAGTTCAAATCCACTTACAACTAACAAAAAATAAATGCATCTAAGTTTTGCATTTAGGTAAAGATTGAAACAAACTGTGAGTATCCGATTGTCAATGAAAAAAGAGTCATCTTGACCTAAATTAATTGTTCTGGTTCATAAACATTAAGATACAAACTCTAATCAATTACAAGTCGTCGAAGAATGATATCTTTTGGATTGCACTTCTTTGATAACAATGGACCTTGAAAAAAGATTCAATTTTTTGATAAGGTCCAGATGATAGCAGCAACTCATAAAAGAGGAATGCTATTTGTTACTGAACACTTTTTTGATTTTATTGAAGATCCACACCAATTTTTTTGTTACAGAAGCACAAAAAACGATACTCGTTATTATGTCAATATATAATTGTGATATAATTACATGTATAATAATGGAGAACTATTGGTATTGTTTTACTGTGAATTCTTCTCGTTGTTGTTATTGGCGTTTAAATTCTTATCACAAACAAGCTTGTCTATTGTCTAGGAGTTTCTGTTATTTTTGCTGATAATTTATTTTCCATATCCCATGTTCATGATGTTAGGAAGAGGTTGAAAATTTCATATCTGAATATTTTTCGTTACCTGAAAAGTTACTTTTGACGATGGATCTTACAAAAAAAGAAGATATGGTATGATTGCTAATGAGACAACTGTCCACAAGAGACCAAAATCACACAGACATTAACAACTATAGGTCACCGTATGGCCTTCAACAATGGGCAAAGCCCATACCGCATAGTCAGCTATAAAAGGCTCCGATAAGACAATGTGAAACAGTTCAAAGAAGAAAACTAACAGCCTTATTCATATTGTTACGAATTTGCAGTTTAAGAAGGTTATAATAGTTCTACAGTTATATATTTTCCGATATCTCTATTAGTTTCCCATATCATCCGTTTATCGTTGAAAACTGTATCTAAAATCATCCCTTTATCCTTGGTTGCTATCAGACGCTTTACCTGTACAGCTGTTGCTAGGATGCTCTCTTCGAGGTCCGCGTTAGAAGTATAAATAGTGGGTAGTTATTCAGTTCAGATCGTCATTTGTACCGAAGACAGAATACAGCTAATATCGGATAGGTTGGAAAGAAAGTAGTGAATAGCAGGCAGACGGTTTAGTTTAAGTAAAGTGAAGTGCTTGGAACCTGCGGAAAGAATATAGAAAGGGCTGAGACTGTTCGGTACAGATTGTCCAAACAGGGCTGGTGCTAAGGTTTTGCGTCTCACATCTCTCACTATTGCAGTGAGTGTTTGCTGACATACCATGCCTTAGTGCTGCCCTGTTGTTCAGACAGTTATAGACATGTTTATTAAATAAAGTTTTATACCTTTAAGGTTTCAGCCTTGTTTGGTACATTTCGGTTTCAGTCCGTTTGATACATTTAGGTTCCAGACAGGTTCCAAACATTTAGGTTTCGGACAATAGTTCCAAACCGTCTGACCCGTTTCAAACCTTTAGGTTCCAGACAGGTTCCAAACATTTAGGTTTCATTCAGACAATAGTTCCAAACCGTCTGACCAGTTTCATACATTTAGGTTCCAGACCAGTTTTAGGGTCAATTTATTGCAATCAAACTGGGTTTAGTTTCAAACTAGTTTGCAAAACTGTTCGTTTATTTTCACAAACCGGTTTAAACTGGTTTGAAACTGAAACTGGTTTTCTTGTTTATTTCGAGCAAACTAAAATTAGTTCTTGAATTTGAGGAAACTGCTCGTGGGGCAGTTTGATAGTTCGGTTTCTGCTAGAAACATGGCGACGTCGCAAAAAAAAAATGAGACATGAATTAGAAGATACAGAAAATGTGCAGTGGGTATGCAACCATCACGATAAAGGTGGGTGGCTCTCGTATTGTCATAATGATATAAACAAGAGACAATATTAAAACACTTTATATTATATGTCTCTGTATGAACATAAGGAGATGTGAAATAATTGCCAATGAGATATATTCCTATATAGTCAAAAGAGTTTGAATGATGTGTCTCTAAGAAAAAATGTGCCATGATGATCAACCACACTTGAAGTAATTAAATCAGGTTACTTGAGTACATAAACACAAACTGCCTCAACGTACAGTATAACTTTTCAACTTTCGTGCCCCTGTGCTGAAGTGCGCGTATTATACAGATGATTTCCATGGTACAAAGACGGTTGAAATGTTCTTGTATATACAACGCTACCCCTTTTTGTCCCTTGGTGGGAGAAGGACTGCATAATTATTAATCGAAACAAATAATGTCTTCCGTCACAGATTGATTTGTCCTACTCTGTTTTGTAAAAGAAGACAAAGCGATCAGCGTTTTTAGTCTAAGGTATTCGACAAATAATATAAAAAGATGTGGTATGAATGCCAATTAGACAACTCTCCATCCAAAACACACTTGTAGTCAAAGTAAGCAAATGCAGTATAGATAACAGTAAGACAAAGTACATTTTTGTTACCAAAAAAAATAATTATGTTCATTTGATTTATTTATATTTATATATTCATAGTGGAAAAGTAATGGACTACAAAGGACAATGTTGCTGTTCATTGAGACTATGCATGAAGAATTCAACCAAGAACAACATTGGTTTTTGTCAGAGCTTAAACAGCAACACCAGAATAAAATGAATTTGAAAAAATTTGTAAGGGTTCCGCGGAACCCAGTGTCTCGCCTTTTGCTGTAAATCGCAGGATCAACAACAATGAGGAAAAAAATCAATAAAAATATTCCTCTTGTTACTATTTCATGATTGTAAGAAAATCTAAGTCCATTTAAAAGTAAATTACAGAAAAAACGGAGTAATCTTTTTACAAACTTTACTTTTGGATACAATCTTATGATCATAAATAAGCTTCTGTTCAAGTTTGGTACATACCCCGGATAGTTTTAGAAAGTTATCAAAATTTTAAAAACTTTAATCACAGAGTGAATGTAATGGTTCCCCGCAGAAAAACTAAGTCCATTTAAAAGTAAAATATGGAAAAAAGGGATTTATTTATTTACAAAATTTACTTCTGGATACTATCTTATGATCATTAACAAGCTCCTGTCCAAGTTTGGTACAAACCATGGATAGTTTAAGAAAGTTATTAAAATTCTAAAAACTTTAACCACAGAGTGAATGATATGTTTCCCCTCAGAAAACTAAGTCCATTTATAAGTAAAATACGGAAAAAAATGGAATTTTATTTTTACTAAATCTACTTCTGGATATTATCTTATGATCATAAACAACCTTCTGTCCAAGTTTGGTACAAATCCAGGATAGTTTGAGAAAGTTATTAAAATTCTAAAAACTTTTACCACAGAGTGAATGTTTTGTTTCCCCGCAGAAAAAACTAAAGTCCATTTATAGTAAAATACTAAAAACTTTAACCACAGAGTGAATGTAATGTTTCCCCTCAAAAAACTAAGTCCATTTATAAGTAAAATACGGAAAAAAATGGAATTTTATTTTTACTAAATCTACTTCTGGATATTATCTTATGATCATAAACAACCTTCTGTCCAAGTTTGGTACAAATCCAGGATAGTTTGAGAAAGTTATTAAAATTCTAAAAACTTTTACCACAGAGTGAATGTTTTGTTTCCCCGCAGAAAAAACTAAGTCCATTTATAGTAAAATACGGAAAAAAAGGAATTTTATTTTTACAAATTTACTTCTGGATACTATCTTATGATCATAAACAAGCTTCTGTCAAAGTTTGGTAGAAATCCAGTATAGTTTAAGAAAGTTATTAAAATTTCAAAAATTTTAACCACAACTTGAATATTTGTTGACGCCGCCGACGACGCCGAAATGTAGGATCGCTTAGTCTCGCTTTTTCAACTAAAGTCGAAGGCTCGACAAAAATGGAACTTATATCTGAAATTGTTTCCCTTTTGAAAATTTGACATTTCAGTGCATATTACTAGGACTCACATGATGTAATATTTTGTATGTTTTATTTTTTGATTTTATTATCAAAAGAAAAGAAGCGTAACCTTTATTAACACGCCTGCATCTACCATTTAGTGGCCTGAATGCCCTTTCAATACACATTCTTCCTTGAAATGTGGTTAAAATGGTGGTGTATCTGGTCACGGGTTAGGTTCCCAAAATCTTTAAAAGGTCCCAATAGCCACTCATGCAGTTTATCCATATGCGGACCGTCCGATCAAATGTTTGTCGGTAGAGTTCATAAAATTGAGAATGAAAATGTAGAATGTGACAAAGAAACAGCAACCTGACCAAAGAGCAGATAATAGCCGAAGTTCAAGATCACCAATTAGTCTTCAATACAGCGAGAAATGTATCCTTATATTCAAATGCTTTGCCAAAAACAGTTTTTCAAAACCCTAGAAATCAATAACTGAACCCGGCCATTTACATAAAACATACAGAAGATGTAAATTCTGGTCACAAAATGGTTGCAATACGATAGATGGAATTATTTTTGCAGGTAATAATATTGTTCAGCCTTAACTTTAGGTATCTTAATATGTATATGGAACCATCCATAGCACATATGACACCAGAAAAACCTTTGTGCAGGAAAATGAAAACTGTTGACAGTTTCTTAGACTTTTAATCTGTTATGCCATTTAAAAAAATCGGGTAGCATATTAGAACAAATTATTATATATTTGTCTCAGTGTATGTTGGAAAGAGGTATATCTAACGAATATTGAAAGCTGTTTCACTAGATCTATATTCAGACACTTTCATAATGTTCCACTTATTTCCAACATTTAACATATGGGATAAATTAACGACTACTCTGTTAAATGTGATCTGCTCATTCTGAAATGTTGTCTTAAGTCGTCATCTGATGGAATACAATCGAAGTACATGTTCACTATAGTCTCTCATTTTTGCTATCTTTCTTCATTTCGATACAACAGCCAATATAAATGTGACCTGCCACGTCCTTCGTAAAAAATTGTGATTAATTTGCCATAACCATATACCTGCCCTCTCATCCTCTCTCTGTGCTATCCAAACTATCATCATAAGAAGAAGATGTGGTATGATTGCCAATGAGACAACTCTTCACAAGAAACCATGCAAATGAAACGGAAATTAACAGCTATGGTCACCATACGGCCTTTGACGATGAACAAAACCCATACCGCATGCATAATCAGCTATAAAAGGCCCCAAACTCACAAATGTAAAATATTTCAAACGAGAAAACTAACGAAATTAATGTACAAAAAAAACAACAACAAAAAACATGTTAAGTAATGAAACCATGATGTTCACCGAAATTAAGGAAACCATGTTGTAGTTACAAACTTCGGTTTCTAAACCCTTAACTGTTTTTTTAAACCCTAAACCCAAACTCAAACTAGTTTGACTTGCAATAAATTCGCTCTTATACTTTTAGGTTTCAAACCAGTTCTAAACATTTATGTTCCAGACTATAGTTTCAAACAGTTGATTTAAACAGTATAGAACAGAAAGGGTTTTAAACAGTTTTAATTCCACAGGTTCGGGTTAGGTTGATAGGTGTTGAAAATCGTTTTATGTAGTAAAGTATTTGTTTCATATTTGATAGTGATAGTGTAAACTTTTTATTGACTTTAGTACTTTTGAATTGCTTTTTCAAATCCCAGGAAACTGGTACGAACCCGAGGATAAAAACATCTAAACGTCCCCGCCCGGTTACACGTTACAATATCAAAAAATTAACGAAAAACAAATATGTAACACATAAACAAACTACAACCACTGAATTACAGGCTCCTGACTTGGGCCAGGCATGATTGTTTCCGTGTGGATTCTTTCTCCTGTATATGGATCACTCACGATTTGACTTTTGTGTATAGCATAGTCAGAATTATATACTTAAAAGGATTTAAATTCACAAATTAGTTATTTTGCACTAAACATTGCTGTGCCATGCCTTATGAGAATGAGATTGAAAATCGTAAAATGTTTAGGTAGAATTCTATTTTGAATAACATCGCTGACCACCATTAATAAACAAAACAAAAACCAAAAAAAAATGCAATGAACAGAATACTTCTGACAGATTTTCTCCTTGAAAACATACTGTGTCATAACATATCTTACTTGCAGTCCCGAGTAATCTGAAGATATTTATTTAGAGATAAATGATCAGAAATGCACAATTATATATGTGTATAAATCTATATGTTTTAATACGACTGAAATCTATCTGTTTTAATACGACTGCAAAAAAAAATTAAAAAAATTGTCGGATATTGCTATCACGTTGTTGTCGGCGTCGCCAAAGACAGATGGTTTCCGGATAATAATTTTTGTATAAGTAAATAGAAATCAATTAAACTTTAACACAAGAATTATAACCACTAAGAAAGTTTGGGATTGATTTTGGGGTTATGGTCTCAACTGTTAAGGAATTAGGGACCAAAATGGGGGTCCAGATAAACATTTTTGTAGTTTCAAGTCCTTAAGTGTATAAATCTCTCCGAAATTATGCCACAATGGGATGCTTATGCTTTACTTGGAAAGGTGGTCGGAGGGGAGGTGTTATGGCTCAAAACGTTAAGGAATTGGAGGCAAACAACAAGAGGGGGAACAATGGTTTCTTGGTTAATGGCCAGTTAAGACAATTTGAAACCAGTGTAAGGAAGGTAATTGAAATATATTGAGGTAATCCAAACATGTTTGATTACCTCTCTTACACTGTTTTTAAATCATGTGTAAAGAAATATCAGAATTCAGAAACTAAAAAGATAATTTCTTCATATATTTTTTTTTTGCCAAAAAAGTGGGGGATTAATTTTTCTTTTCTTTTTCGGGTTTAAGTCAATATGCAACAGCATAGTGTATTGCACAAAATCAACAAACAAAGGGGGGATTTTTTTTTTGGAGAGGGGTTGGGCAAATCGAAACAGCGAAGTGCAAAACCAATAAAATAAGTATAAATTCAAATTATAGAATCAGTTTTAAGTTCTTCGACTACAGTTATTCTGTGCCAGAAACCTATCATCTGTCAAATATTTAATTTCATTCCAAATTTTGACCTTATCAAGCGTGAAAAGAGTGTCCATTTTTGTCCCAACGGTTCAGGGTTGGACCTGGACCTCAGCGGTCGTTCGGCGAAGCAATTTATTAAACACTTACAGTATATACATATTAGGTTGTGAATATGATGAAAATGATAATCAAAATAAGTTTAAATTGCCCTGGTGTGGAATAAATTTGTGGTAAATTGGTCATACTTCTTAATTTCCTTTTTTTCAATAAGTTTTAAATATTGTATACTGCCTTAATGACAACAATACTTTAAAAACTGTTGAAATTTGTTTGCTGGGTATTACCAACTATTGATTCGGTACTTTCCGCTAAAAACTCGAAGTTTACCGAATCATCTCATCATACATCAATTTCAACATACATCAAAGATCATCAAACATCATATAATGTTGTAAGCACTTCATATAATGTTGTTAGCACTGCATATATTGCTGTGAGCACTGCATATAATATTGTGAGCACTGCATATAGTGTTGTGAGCACTGCACATAATGCTGATCATTAACATAAGGCAGTCATGGCGTTCCATAAGTTATAGTTTATTACGAATGACAATAGTTGACACATCGGACTTTTTCTTTACGCTATTTTTAGAATATAACTGATAATGTAACAGAAAACGGCAAATCAAAAACAAAAAATGGTGGAAGCAGATGTGTGTAGGAAAGACTCAAATTACAGTATTTCACGTGTTTTTTGGTGTATTATTGAATAAGGTTTTTGTTTGGGTTTCTTTAAATTACACTAGAACACACCCGTGATATCGCGGGTCCGTGACTGAATTAAGATATATAACTATGCGCAAGCCTTATTTTAGTATTAGTATTGTCATCTGATAAAGTCATGCCGATTATAAGATACACAGTTTTTCTCTGCTTTCAAATCTTTCTGTTTGAACCCGTCGAACTGGAACTTATCAATTATTGGTAATATTAATTATTTGGAAAACAAAAGGTCCTGGAATGGAGTATTTTTTAATCAACAACATTGTCCTATATTAGTTATAAATAAAGATGAATTCTTTGATTCGCTGTTTTACGTCATGTATGCCCACTAACAAATTGAAAACTGTTCCTCATTTTTAGTCTTGTTATCTTAGAAAGTCTTACTGATTAAAATACTACAATAGGTAGCTATTTGACAATTTAGTAGTGTCAACCCTGTGATTATGACCCGTGTATATAGCATATTAACCCTGAATACACCGTTTGGTGGTGCGCCTGTCAGATGCGGAACGTACAGATTAGGTAATAGGTAACAGGTGAATATACTATTGGTATCGGTATCGGACTCGACCCGGAACTTCTTAATTATTGGCAATATTAATTACGTGGAAAACAAAAGGGCCTGGAGTGGTGTAATTTTCAATCTACACCTTTGTACTATATTAGTGATATATAAAGTGAATTCTTTGATTCGTCGTTTTTACGTGATGACGGCTGAAAAATTGGACTTCGTAATTTTAGTATTATAGATACCTTGTTTAGAAAATATCCATTTCCCTGTTGAGCCAAAAGCAGTGTAAAATCCGGCATTACGGATTGGCATTAATCCATTCGGATTGGTCCATTCAAGAAATATTGTCCCATTTGCAGCCTCCAAACCATGGCCAACATTTATAGTGGTGTCATTCCAACTTATCCAGAAAGCTTTGAAGTTTCCCTCGTCTAGAAAAGTACCCGTTTTTAAACTGACAGGTCTACCTTGTTTGACTGTCCTAATTACTGATTTTTTATTTTTCCAACCACCAATAGCTATTTCATAAAGTGGGTCACTCTCAGTGTTTCCAGAAATAAGTGCAAAATGTACGTCACTTTTAGCTTTCACTTTAAAGCTTATAAATCCATCTGTCAGAGTGATGCCTAAATTTGACAATATGATATATGTTTGTCTATTGGGAGTACTATAATGAATTTCCTCACCTGAAATGGACAACACTATAATACAAATTATGTTTTGATATGAAATACATTTTAAATGATTTCCTACATATTTACAAAGCTATTGAACATTAAACATATTTTGATTAATTTATCTTCAAGCCAACTATTAAAGTCGTATGCATTCACTCATTGCCTCAAAATAAGCCAACAATAGTTAACCGATGTTTAAATCTTGTAAATCAATTCGCCGTTTCAGAATATAATGCATCCTGGGTAATATTTTCAATATATTCCTATGAAGTAGAATTTATCTAAGGGCTTTTACAGAAAGGAGAAAAGAAATTAGCCCAGTCTTTTAATTTCACCTTTCGGTATATTGATAATGTACTGTCTCTTAATAATAATAGATTCAGTGTTCACTTACATTTAATATATCCAAGTGAACATGAAGTTAACGATACTACCGACACAGATCAATCTGCTTCATATAGAGATCTTGTAAATTTTCTCGAAATGACTACTGATGGTAGGTTGATTACAAAAATTTATGACAAACGCGATGATTTTAGTTTTCCTATAGTCAACTTTCTATTTCTGTATAGCAACATCCCAGCGGCACCAGCATATGGAGTATATGGGTCTCAACTGATGCGTTACGCTAGAGCTAGCTCAAAGTACGTTGATTTTGTTGAACGAGGAATACTACTTTCTCAAAAGTTGCTAAGACAGGGCTATGAATCAATCAAATTAAGGTCATCACACAAGAAATTTTACGGTCGCCATCATTAGCTGATTGGCAATTATGACAAAAGTGTGTCAGAAATCATATCTGATATTCTTTCTCAGTCATAATAATCTCCATCATTACCGAACTGAACAAAGAAATAACACGACGGGTGCCGTATACGGTACAGGAAATGATTACCCTTCCGGAGCACCTGGTTTCACTCTCGGTTTAGTTTTGTTTCTTGATTATTATTCATAACTGTTGATGTTTATGTCCTTTGGTTTGGTGAGTCTTTTTTTACTCCATGGTTTTGATTGTTATTGTCTTTCAAAACTGTACACCGAAAATTCATGTTTGGTTAAAAATTTAACCAATTGCGTTACGTTATTTTCAGTTTGGGGTACGAACAATGAAATTACCATGATGCTTTAGATTCTGAAACTGCCAACTAGCTATAGAATGAGACAAATCAAGGTTACAAACAAAAACAGGAAGGGAGCGAGCCGAGTGCGTTGACAAGATCAGCGTCTCCGGCTATTCATGCATATTCCAATATGCAAATTAACACTTAGTCAAACTGTGATAATCGGGAATGGAACACAGTAATAAAATAACAGACCAGACTGGTGTTTAAAGATCTAAGACCTCAAAACATGTCGACATGTAGTGAGCTTAGACACCGACATGTCGTATCAGTCAACTAGTTCGTGATGGTGACCGCAAACTTATTAGATAGCGTCGACTTCATTCGTTCTTCCTCGTAATTCTATGCGCTTTTTGTGTTTGGAACACACACTGTTGATGGAGCCCGTAACGTGTAATGATTCACGAGCGTAGCGTATTAACTGAATTATGTAAATGGCATGCGATGGAGTAGAGGATATGATGCTCCCGAGAACAGTTGACAATTTGGAAGTTGAAATCATCACGTTTGTCATAGAAAAAAAGCACCCTAAAAAATATCGAACTCCAATGTGAAATAAAAAAGGGGAAGTCCATAATACTGTAAACCAACTTAATTTCACAAGCGATTTATTTTCGCGACATTCGCGAATAGAAAAATGACATGTACATGTATTTAAATCGTCACGAATTTGCATTACTTGGATCTTACCTTATCTAGAAACCTCTAATAAATTAGAAAATCGCGAAATTAACTAACCGCGAAATAAAGTATCCGTAAAGATAAGTTGGTTTACAGTTCACGACTAAACCCTACGCTCGAAAATATCAACCAACGAAACAAATAAAAAAAAAACGGTCGTACTTCTGATTTTGTAAAAGCCTTACCGGAAACAAATGGTTGTTCAAACTTGGTTATAAAGTCGGCTAAATTTCCGTTTGTATGACAGGGTTAATGATGCATAATAGGCATAAACAGAAAGTACTTAGGGTGGCTCGGGCCTATTCGAAGTTTCTGTCAGAAGTGCCGTTTTTCTGTTATCTTTACAGAGAGTGAATCAGATTTGTCGACAAAATAGAAGTCCTGGACCATTTTAGCTCAAAGTTACTTTTAAAAAGGTATGTGAAATGGACCTTTTTTCTCAAAAATGATAGGGAAATTAGAGGGTTGACATATTTTTATCGGAATATAAAAAAACTGTCTTTGACACTTGGTCCAAAACTCTAATATAAAAAGCTGAAAAATAACTTATAAGCAAATACCAAATAGATTGTAACGATAAGGAAAAACATATATTTTGCCAAACCAAACTATTAAAAAAAAATAATAGTGAATTTACGGCACGAACTTTCTGTGTGCTTGAATAGTCCTTACATTGTGTAACTGTAATAATATGAAATAATTCGAATACAATGACGATTGTTCTAAGACAACTGTGTAATTGTTTAAACATGTGCTAAAGTTCTAGAAAACCGATATCAACATAAAAAAACACGTTCCTGTTCCTAAAAAAAACGTAAAAGGTAATAAAACCCTTTGTCTTTTTAATTTTTTTTCATTCTCATTTCGTATTCTGTTCCTTTTAGATATTTGAGTTGAAATTAAGAACAAAACATTCCATCCCAATTATCTACTTTTAGGCTTTTTACCAAATTGTAGAAGGTTTTATAAATTTGGAGACCATATATGGCTTACATATACATACCATCATGAAGTCTGTTAGTTTTAATGTTAATTTTTACGAATGTACTCACCCTTAGAATAAGTTAATACACTAGCATAAACTATAACTAAACATATTAGATATAAACCAGCTTCCATCAGCACGCTAGTAGATTACCCTTTTACAAGTTATAAAACATCTAAAGCAATGTTCTGTACGATCAAACTGCAGTGCGAATTTGTATAAACTACTAAAAACCATCAATTATTATAAATTTTGAAAGCCCTGAATACATGCAAGCTAATCATTGGTTACAATTTGCCTGACAATAAAAAAAAAAACCATCGATATTTTTTGTAATTCACTCCTATGTTGATCTAAAGTTTATCTTGATATACATTTGTATTATAAAAACCATTGGCAACAATCTGTGGCGGAACTCTGTGATATTGAGGAAATGTTATTGAAAAGGGAAATGTATTCTCGGAGTTTATCTTTGCATATATATCCTTCACGTACGACCAGAATTTAAAAACTGAAAATACATGAGAAGTTGTTCGCTAGAAAACGCTTAAAATTTGAAATTAAAGACAATTTAATTCTGGGTGTTTTTTCAAAATCAAATACGGAAAACACGTTCATTTTAGGGTGTATTTTTTCGTATTTCTATTAATTGTCCCTACAGGCTGACTTGAGTAAAACATTATGGTCATCAGGTTTCCGTGTCGTCACTCAGTCGCTATCAATTATAAATGTTAAATTTGGGTTTGCGGAATCTAAAGTACTATAATGATTTAAAGGTTCTTACCCAAAATGAAAATGACGTCACGTCTTATGTTGAATTTGCATTGTTTATGACGTATACATATATTCGAACTCGATATTTAGGTGTACACTTTTGATACAAATAGCTGTTTTAATATTCATAATTTGATTAAGCAAAAACACATTTTATGAAAATAATTGTGGATTCAAAAATGGTTTTATGCTTACCGAAACCTCTTGCGTAAATGCCAAAATGATCGCAATCTATGTACTAGTATAAAGCGTGAAATTTAGCTCATTTTTTTTTAAAGCAGGTATCACCGTGTTCCAGCAAACAAAATAGAAGTAGCAAAAAGAATTATAAAAAGTATATTCGATTAGAAACTACTTAATATATTATAATACTTTCAATGAAACACTGGGTTTTTTTTTAATAATTAGTTAACCAATTTCCTACATTTGAAGAATTTTTATATTCCCGTCCGACTGTGAAACAATTACTGGTAAGTTGTTTGTCTGTCAGAATGGAACCGTAAATAATCAAGTTTCTCGTGAGAAGAGAAAAAACCCGAACTCCAAAGAAAATCTATTTGTTTTGGTAAAAAGTAAAATAACCAATATACTGATCTCCGAGAAAAATTCAGAACAGGTGTTCCGTAATAGAATTGTAAATAAAGCTCAAACACATCAAATGAACGGATAATAAATTTCATATTCCTAACTTGATACAGGGAGTTTTTTATGTATAAATTGGTGGATTTAACCTGGTTTTGTACGTTGAAGAACCTTGTGAAAAGTTAAATCACATAAATACTGAACTACGAGGAAAATTTTCATTTAAATGTCGGTTGCCTGTTGCCATATATTACTACCATATATCGACACTCGATTTTAACAGTAACATAGCATTTGTAGTCAAGATTAAGAATAAGATGTGACCTTCTAAAAACAATTGAATAGATCGATAGTTTCGGACTCATATCGTTCACATATTTTGTCAGTTCACATATATTATTTTACTCATAAACATTTACCTAGATCGTTTAAATTATATTCTTTAAATCATTTAATCTCCGTATTCAACGGACATCCGATTGCAAAAACCAGATTTTTAAATTGCGTATATTAGTTTCAACAAGGAAGCTTGCAAATTAATTCTATTGTTAAAAAAAAATCATTCTAAACCACAGTTAATATAATTATATATATAAATTTTTAATACTTGAAATTTTATTTGTTTTTCGTATTTCCTGTTAACTGAAAAATCTAAGTGACCTGACAGCCTTTCAAGCTAATTGAAATATTGATCTCTGATTTTGGTAACCTCAAATGAGCACGCGAGTAAAGATAGATCTGAATTTTACCAAATAAGATTGACAATCTTTGTTTTTGCCCCTTAATCATCGGGCGACAGCATAGATGTGTCTGATATCACACATGGTCAACAATATAACCGTATGAGATTTGTATTCTTATTTAATTACAATAAGATAACAAGATTTCTACTTTTCAATTATGTTTTCTTTGGGGAAAAGAATGGAAATAACTACGATGAATACGAATAATTATATGATTTAAAGATCATAATTTGTTACTAAGTTATACTATTTTTTTACATATTTTTGTAAATTATTTTTAAACCATACGCAGGAGACCATAGGAAATATCAGAATTCCGAAAAGACAGTAGGCATTTCTGGTGTTCCGAAAGACCACAAAATTAACCAATATATGCGCAATAAGTTTATTCGCGTATATACGTTATATTTTAAGGTGTTGTATCTAAACATAATTTATTAACGGGTTCTATAAAGGAATATAGAACTTTGTACATATACTGCAATATGGTATTGTTAATAAACTTATAGATATAGTTGAAATAGTTTTAAGAGTGTTTGAGGTGAAAGAAGAAATTTAAAACTGATGATTGTTGAAGGTGACCTTTTGAAATAAATTTCCATGTCATTTGTCTTTTGATGAGGGTTAACAATCTGAAGGCAGAATGTTTGGAACAGGGAGCCAGTTATTTGCCTCTTTGAAACGCACTGAAATTCATAAATGGAGTGTTGTTCAACAAATGATTTTGATAGCCACCCTGGAATTTCTGATTCATGTTAGGCATTTGATTCGAAGTTTTGCATTTCAATCTCAGTGCCTCATGACTGGCATTTCGTTGCAAAATATTTTGTTCCGATTAATAACAGGGTCTGTAAGTCTACTTACGAGGAGAAATAAAGGTTAGAATTCAGGCATGTTTCTCTATGTCATGACGCCTGATTACATTTAAATTCATCAAAATTGTCACCGAAATACTAACTAGAAAGCCTACCCTTTCAAATAAATCTACATTTAATTACAGAACTTGTATAACAATAACATTACACCATTTTAAATTAAATTGATATTTTTTAAGAGCTACATTCGTGGGTACAGAGCTGATTCACGTCACTAGGATCATATCCCTATTACACGGCAACATTTATCAATTAATCAAAATGATAGTTTAAAAAAAAAATAGCTATCTTTTTTCAATTACCGTGTGTAAGTATAGAAAACATTGATCAAAATGTAATATTTCCAAGTCATCAATAATGATTGCTTCAGTATAATGATTTATTTATAAATTCTATTCCCTCGATTCCATGTTTGTTTTGGATAAAATTCCTTATTAAAACCATTCGCATACGTATGTAGGAATTGTTGAAATCAACAAGAATTAAGCATGATCACATTAATATTATTAATGATAAACGTGGGGACACAGATCAGTCTGGATTATGGATAATATGTTTGAATGTTAATTATTCAATTTCTGAAAGAAAGACAAAAATCTTTGTGTAGAATACCTATTAATAGATTACAAGGAGACAAACGGAAGACAATTGAAGTGTAGAATGTGGTTGTCCCGATCAGTTGTTCTAAGTTTCCAACCATATATTTGCACATTGAAGAATTGAGAATGTAAAGATGTTTAATGTGTTGAATTCTAACATGCTGTCCTTATACGCTTTGTGAACAAAGACGTGTTCTTATCAGCACAAAACATATTTGACACATGCGCACATACTTACTGTTTATATTCCTGTAATTTCATTTCCATCATTATAAAAGATATACAATCGAGATGCTTACATAAAATTAACTATATACTGTTAGTAAAAAAAAAAATATATGTTACCCTGCAATAAGTTTTAGAACTATGAAATGTAATGTAACACTTACACTCAGTGTATATTTGACAATTATAATGCTACCCATGTTTAAATAGACATAGAGCATCACACGAAGAAATTATTTCTTAGATTGCTTTTGACTTGAATGTCATAGGCCAATATTGTATCGTATTTAGAAACACAAAGATAATTTATTTCGTAGTTCTTTTGGGATAATCTTTGATGGTTCTTTAGTTATGTCACTAGATGCTTTTCGAGATCTGATTCTTAGTTGCTTGGATTCTACCTGTTGCTGGTTTACACAAAGCACGCATCTGGCGTATTGAATTATAAGCATTGTACCTTTGATAATTATTTACACCACTGGGTATATGTCACTGCTGGTGAACGTTCGTCCCCGATGATATCACCAGCCGTAGTCAGCTCTTCGGTGTTGACATCTATATCAATTATATGGTCATTTATATAAATTTCCTGTTTACAAATGTATGCAATATTCGAAATATTAAGGATTTTATTATCCCAGGAATAGGTTACCTTAGCCATATTTGGCACAACTTTTAAGATGCTCTTCAACTTTGGACTTGTTATATTACTAGTTTGATCTGAGTGCACTGAAGAGTCTTATGTACACGAATCGCGAGTCTGGCGTATTAAATTATAAGCTTGGTTGCTTTGATACCTATTTACACCATAGTTGTGTTATTATCCACATCTATTGTAATTCTTTCTTTTCGACTTATTTATTTTTTTTTATTTATAAACGATTTGTCTGCATTTTGACCCGTTGAACAGGCACATGTTTCAAATGTTTCTTACAAATGGCATAACTCATTAGATATAGCCAATCAAACATTGAGCATTCATCTGTTTATGCATATTCGTTAAATATTTAAATTACTCTTTTTCCCTAGTGAAGATGCGAGAAGTAATAGACGGTGACAAAAGAAGGACGAAAGATACCAAAGGGACAGTTAAACTCATAAATCGAAAACAAACTGACAACGCCATGGCTAAAAATGAAAAAGACAAACAGAAAAACAATAGTACACATGACACAACATAAAAAACTAAAGAATAAACAACACGAACCCCACCAAAAACTAGGGTGGATCTCAAGTGCTCCGGAAGGGTAAGCAGATCCTGCTTCACATGTGGCACCCGTCGTGTTGCTTATGTGATTACAAATCCGGCAAATAGTCTAATTCGGTAGGTCTTATTAGTGAAAGGGAAGGGGATTGTAGTCACGACGTAAGGAACATATCCGATATCATTCGTGAAACAGTTATTCCAAAACGGTCAACCAACTCGTGATGGCGTCTGTAAAATTTACGAAGGGATGATTTCAACTTCACCATTTGGAACTCTTGGTTTAATAGCTTTCTTGTGAGCAGCAACCCTCTATCAAGTAAATCATGATAGAAAATGCAAGCACGGGAATATCTTTTCAATTGGGAGATATATACCCCGTATGCAGTTGCTGCTGGTATGTTGCTACTTAGAAATAGAAAGTTCACAATTGGAAAGCTGAAATCATCTCTTTTGTCGTAAAGTTTTGTTTTCAACCGACCCTCATTGTCAATTTCTAGATGTAAGTCAAGATATGAAGCCGACTTATCTGTATCTGTAGTATCCTTTATCTCTTGTTCGATTGGATGAGATGCTTTTCACATAGTCACCAATTATTTAGTGAAAGATTATCATCTATATAGCGGAAAGTAGAGTTAAAGGATATTGCTAACTTCTTATCTTTCTTCCTAAAAAGTTCCTGCATGAAGTCAGCCTCGTGATAATAAAGAAATAAGTCGGCAAGTAGAGGGGTACAGTTTGTTCACATTGGAATGCCGACAGTCTGTTGAAAAACACGTCCTCCGAACGTAACAAATATGTTGTCAATCAAGAAATCAAGCATCTTGGTAATATCGGTTTCAGACATTTTTTGTTTGAATAAGAGTGTTACTTTACAAAGTTGGATTTATCTCTCCCTAAGACAAGATACTTATATCTACGTTGGCCATTCTTTTTTATGAAGCAAAGCAATACCAACTCTTTGAATTTGTCTTTTAGTTTGGAATGTGGAATACTTGTGTAAAGAGTAGAAAAGTCAAATGTTTTAATACTGTTACAAGATGAAAGAGAGTTATAATGTGTTTACTCTAAAAGGTCTTTGGAATTTTTAAGTATCCACATCTGATTCACGCTACCTCTAGAATAGGCAGTTTCACAATAGTTTGAAGCCTGTCTGTGATTGCTTATAAAATAGATGTTGATGATATTGAAAGAGGTTTCGTGGAGCACTTCGAAGACCCAGCAAACAATATGGTTGTCATGGAGGTAGTATACGTGTTTTGCAACATTTGGGTCTTTAAAGATTGACGTAGCATTGGCATTTATGAACCCATTCAGTTTCTTAATTCTGATAACTTTCATTACTAAATCATATCGCATATTTAAAAAAAAAATTAATGAAATGACGTTTACACACACAAAAAGATGTTATTTGGGGCTTTATCTGCAGGGACTATAACATATTTGTCATGGAGGTCGGATAGGTGTTTTGCAACATTTGGGTCTTTTAAGATTGACGAAGCATGGGCATTGACGGAACCATTCAGTTTCTTAATTCTGATAACCCTCATTACTAAATCACATCGCATATCTTAAAAAACAAACAAAACGTATATTGTAAACAATATAGAAATGCTTTATTTGTTAAAATTCTAATTGAAAAAAAAATTCCAAGTTTTATGGGACAAGAAAAAACTCTTTTTTTATATAATTTATATACAGTGCAGTTGAAATTCAAAGTTTTTGTTATTAACAATGCAAAAATATATTCAAGAAATATTATTGTATTTCCAGATTAAATTTGATCATTTATAAATGTATCAATCACTTCTATCAAAGATTTGAAATATCATCAGACTGACTGAAATATTTCGATGTCTGGATTCGTGTTGGATTGTTGAAATATCGATAGCATGCGACGTTGGTTGTGTATACCCTTGTTTATACTGATTTTGATGTCTATTTATATTTTCAATTATGTTAAAGTTGAAACCATTCTGAAGTGCAGAAAATGTAAAGAACTGATACCGGAATACTGGTCTGCATGAACCATGCCGTAAAGTTAACTAAGTACATTACAAATGCACCGAACACCAATAAACAAAATTTCAGAAAATTACAGAAATTGATGCTGTTTTAATAATAGTGCATTCTTGGTAAAAAAGCAATTGTCGTGATTGATTTATTTGTTTCCATACAATGTACAATCAACCAATATTGGGACTTCATATTAAATTCAGAGTACGCACAATAAAGATTTTAAATCAAGGAATTCCGAGAAGATACGGAATAACACATATAAATCTTTCATTTCATTAACGTCTAGTTAAAAATCGATATAAGTCAAAAATGTCCGACATTACTATCAAAGCAAAAGGTACGCACAAAACAACAATTGCAACAAATCCAATAGATTTTGACGAGTTTCTGTCATCTGGAGCTGAAGTAATTTTTCGGATGTATTTCGAAGAGGATTTTTTTGCAACTGACAGTTCCTTTTTTATTGCTTCTATTTCATCTGCTAAGAGAACTACTATTTCTTCTTTTGTTAAATTTTGTGACTGGAGATGACTCCGTTTTCTCATCTTTGAACATGGACATAAACACGATGGTATTGTTGTCATCTGTGTTGTACGATCAATTGCACTTGGCGATGCAAGATCAGTTGTCTTTTCTGTTTGCGTCGTAATTGCATCTGTCAAATCTGAAAAATATGAGATGGCAAGAAGCATCCAGAAAAATTTACTAACGTAGTAAAAACATATTACTAGTACATACAAACTTTATTTCCATAATTTTACTTGTAGTAAGACAACTTCATATATTCGCTATGAAAGGTAAAAGCGCCATATGTATATCGACTTTAAAGTAATTTTAATAACAAACGAGACTCTAGTATATTTGTTTTTTATCAATTAAATTGCAAAAATGTAACGATTGTCTCCATAGTTACCTTTTTGATATTGACAGATTTAAAAGCTTTGTTAAAAGTTTGACATTTTGTTCGGCAAATACACTGCTTTTCCTGCTTCTATCCAAACCTAGTTCCGAGTAAAGAATATGCAAACAATTCTTTCTTTTGTTTCCTATCTACACATACTTTTTGTCGTAGCCTGAAGCCTTTCAAGTTCCCGGTGTCTGGTTTGCATAAGAGTCACCCGTTTTCGAAATGGCGCGTACCCCTTAGCGTTGGATTTTTATAGTTCATATAGACGGCAAGAAAAATAAATATCCATTTCACAAAAAAGGCGGGTAAAAGGAGTTGTAAATTTTGGAAAATTCTGAACAAAGTTGAACACAATTGCAGCATTATCTTCTTTGTCGTCACCTTCATTTTATGTGTTGAGAACTGTGCTTATCGAACTCTTTTTGCAACACATACATAATACAGTGTTTCTAATCACTGATCATCAATGCAATACATTAACTGTTTACAAAACTTTTTATTCTTGGAAATGAGTTGGGGTTCATACTGCCCAGTCTTTAGTTTCAAAGTAGTTTATATGAAGACTGCTTTGTCTTTTGTTGTTTCTTATTTTTGCCATGGTTTGGTCGGCATTATCGACGAGTTAAGTCGTAGTTGGGTCATTGGTATCGTCTGTTTCTTTGAAAGATTTTCCAAAACATGATCATATTGTAACATGAAAAAGAATGAAAGGTATAAGATCAACAATCTAATTAAAAACCAATCTCTCAACGCTCCCGTTTTTTTATATGTCGTGTAGGAGATCTAACGAAACCCGCTTTGAGGTCACATGTGAGGGAACCAGAAGTTATGAATTTTTAATGATATGCAAAAGAGTTGACGACCTATTAATAAGCCAAACAAAAAAGTTTATGAATTCTTTGGACTGACGATTTCTTCGTAAAATAAAATGAGTTAAATGCCTTTACCTCACGATAAACTTTCAAGATCGTCGAAGATTCATTTTCATTGGTCAAAAAAGATACACCTACGAGGTCACTCACATGTGACCTCAAAGCGGGTTTCGTTAGATCTCCCACGTGACATGTTTGAAAACGGAAGCGATGAGAGATCGGTTTTAATTAGATTGTAAGATCAATCACTGAACCTGCCATTTCACTATCTAAAGGACTGATTTATTTCATTTTGCATGCACACACAAATAAATTTTCGACATTTTTCATATTTAACTTCGAAGGACATTGTTGACATATCGGTGTTTTTCTTTACGCCATTTTAAAATATTACCAATAATGCAACAGCAAACGGCAAAACAAAGTGTTTGAAAGCAGATGGTTGTAGGATATATTCAAATAACAGTATTGTACTTGTTTCATTCTATTAATGTTTCGTTTTCTTTTTATTTCATACCTTGTTTATAAAATATCCACTCCCCTGGAGTTGAGTCAAACGCAGTGTAAATTCCTGCATTACGGATTGGTCTTAATCCATTCGGATTGGTCCATTCAAGAAATATTGACCAACTTGCAGCCTCCAGACCATGGCCAACATAAATAGTGATATCATTCCAACTTATCCAGAACTCTTTAAAGATTCCATCATCTAGAAAAGTACCTATTATTGAACAGACAGGTCTGCCTTGTTTGGCTGTCCTAATTACTGATCTTGTATTGTTCCAACCACCGATAACTATTTCATAGAGTTGGTCATTTTCAGTGGTTCCAGAAATAAGTGCAAAATGTACGTCACTGTTAACTTTCACTTTAAAGCTTATAAATCCGTTTGTCAGCGTGATGCCTAGAGTGGACAATATGACATATTCATTTCTAATTGGAGTACTATGATGAATTTCCTCACCTGAAATGGACAACATCATAATACAAGTCATGCTTTGATATGAAATGCATTAAATGGCTACGTACATATTTGCTAAGTTATTGACAAACTAACATATTTTTGAATCAATTCACCTTCGATGAAAGGGAAATCATCACTTATGTCATAGAAAAAAATCGCCTTTAAAAACAAGCTCATGGGCCAAGATTAAAATGGAAACCCACAAAACCAACCTAAAATAACACTTGAATATTAAATTAAAGAAAGAAATGGTAAATATATGTCATATTCCGAACTTGGTACAGTCGTTTTGACAGATGTTATCATTTCGTTTGGCGTGTTTGAGCTTTTGATTTTGCTATTTGCATAGGGACTTTCAATTTGATATTTTCCTCGTTTTTTTACTTTTTTCCAAACATTCGTCCTCTTTCCTTCCTTCTTCCTCATTCGCTTAAAAAGATACAATGGTAATTTTGCAAAAATACGATTATTGCTTACCTTAACGTTACCACATGAATTCCCCCTTGTTTCTGTTTTATTATTTTGAAATATTTTCCTTGTGGCTTAAACATATTTTTGTCCCTCGATTTCGCTTTGCATATAACGCTTTCTTTTTTTCTATCTTTCAAACAAAGCCTTGTAAATCTTCATGTAATTGTATAGGTAAATAATGTATAATTATTGCATTCAATCAAATTTAAATTATAGTCCTGGTACCTTTAATAACTATTACCTAGACAACAAAAGAAGGTACCGAAATGCGAGATCAAATTTCATTTGATAACAAAATGAATCCATTGTGCCTCTTCCAACGTCAACTGCTGTAAACATGTTCTTATTAATCGATACCGATATAATAATAAAAAAAAACTATAATTAAAATTTCATTTTTTTTTAAATGGTTATTAAGGTGGTAAGGGAGTAAAGGCTAAATTAAAAATGATAGAATTTGTTCAGAAATTGCTAAAAGGTAGTATCTATTGATATATGTTCAAAAATATCATAAAATTGATAGCTCACCGGCATTTTCTCAACCTACAGAATGTGACAAAATGACATATATTGTATGGATTATACAGAGAAAAAACACCATAATATGATTAGAAGGTAAATCAAATGATAGAATTGTAAAATAAAATACGAGAAGATAGTGTTTCTAAAACGCTTTGAGAATATCAAAAGAAAAGAAAGGGTCACCGTGAGTTTTTACGGCTAAAATACAAAATAGCAAAATTTCTTGTAATTTCCTTCAGAAAATGCACTATTTCAGATTTACCTCCCCTTAAAATGTCAATTTGAAAATATTAAAATTCAAGTAGAACTTATCAACACAACAGATATTAATATTTATAAGTTAAAATCTTATAAACTTGTACTTTTAAATGCAAATTCACATTAGTTATTCCAGCATTCCTGCATCAAATTTGCTAACTTGATTGAAAATCTGGACGTTAGATTCTCTGTTTTTTCACAATCCAAGATGGCGAAAGACACCTATAATACCTTAAACTATTTGATCTGTTTTCAATATTGCCGAAAACTTCTCTTACAGTGCCCTTAAAATAAAATTTTGCCCTTCATGAAAAGTTAATATCCAAAATAATTATATGGTTTAAAGATTTTTTTCCTCGAAGTCCGTATGACCCATGTTTATTCGAGATTTAATAGTTTTGGATATTTACTTTTCATGAAGTCCAGAATTGTATTATTATACTGGACTGAATACAAAGATACAGTTTTCCTTGAATGAACGATAAAAGTGTATCTTGACTAACTAGAAAATCAAGAACACACATCTTATAGATCTGTATGTATTGCATATTCAAGCAAATTCGCAACTTTTATAGCTTGTATTGTGCTTTTTTAAGGCTTTATGTCTCAAAATGATTTCGAAGTCCAAATCCGAAAATTAGCAAAATGTAAGGTGGCGGCCTTATTTTCCTGATGTAAATAAGCAATATGACATGTCTAGTTTGTTTTTATTTTGACGTGTAACATGTGTAAGTATGCGACAAATACAGTTATTTTTGCTACGCGGTTATTCCCGAATAGTTGGTTTGCCTACAGAGAGATTCCCGAACAATGCTTTGCCTACAGAGAGATTCCCAAAACAGTTATTTTACCTTCGCGATATTTGCCGCAGGAAAAGGGGGTTATTCTTCTGGAGATAATGGAAAACATACAGCAATATCTGAATTATTCTATAAGTGGTCGCTATAGTAAAGTATACTGATTAAATCGTACCTTTTTTTATTCTGGCGCAAATGTAACCTGAAATCATAATTCGCAATAGCGATGCACATAAAAAAAAATCAACATTTGGTATACAAATGTTCCTTATCTAAGAATACAACCTGTTTATAAACAATTGTTAGAAATATAATTGAACTAGGTATTACGGTACAATATATCTCACTGGATCGATGTAACTGCTGGTAGCCTTTCCTGTCCCGAGAGTATCACCAGCCCAGTGGTTATTACTTTGTTGTGACATGATTATAAATTATAGGGTCATTTTTAGAAGTTGAATGTTTGCAAAAGTTTGAATTATTCGAAATACTTAGGGTTTCTGATCCAAGGTATACATTACCTATGCCGTATTTGGCACAGCATTTTGGAAATTTGGGTTCTGAATGCTCTTCAACTATATACTTGTTTGACCTGAGCGTCACTGATTTGTCTTATGTAGACGAAACTTGTTGCTAACGTATCAATTGATAAGGCTGATACCTTGAAAATTACTATAAGCTTTAACAAAAAATTTAACAAAGACGTACTCACCCCTAGAATTGAATAATATACTAGCATGTATTAAAAAAAGTATTGAATATGAATTAATGTCCATCAAAAAGCTAGAAGAATGTCCGTTTTTACAAGTGATAAAAAGGCTAAATAAATAGTCTGTAAGATCAGGTTTTATCAAATGAGAAATTGTATTGACTTCCAAATAACAAATCTATAGATAACTGCAATCATATTAAAAATCATTTGGGAAATTAAAATTTTATAAATCGCGAAAACCTACAGTTTATCAAAGCTTTTCATTTGTTGTAATTTGTATGATAATGGAGAAAAGAAACTTCGGTATCATTAATGCGTGTACTCCTATACATGTTGATCTGACTTATATTACATATAAAGTATAAGGTTATAAAAATCCTTGGCAACAATCTATGACAGAACTCTATGATACTTTCGTAAGGTTTCCGAAAAAGGGAAAATTGTGATCGTAATTTTTTTGCAATTTTCGAGAAGAATTGTAGAAATAATTTTTATGGAGAGTAATAATCTTAGTACAAAATCCACTAGCAGGTTTGGTCAGTAGAACGCAAAATATTAACTTTACGTAAAATAATATCATTATCATATAACATGCGCTTTAAAGGATTCTGTATACTTTCATTATCTAAAAAAGCGAGATTTGTCTTCTGTAAGTTTTTTTTACTTCAACTGGACTTTTATACTGAACCCAAGGAGCTAACATAGGTATACAATTATGAGCTGTCGTGTCTTACATTTTTTTTTTTTTTTTAAATATTTTTCGGACCAAACAAACGTGGAACATCTGAATTTTTATCGGAAAACAACTATTTTTAACATTCGAAAATGTTTTATTGCCCATCCAACAGTAAAACAATGAGTTTATGTATGTGATGTATGTATCACTATGGTCAGAAGGAGCCGTAAATAGTCCAATGCTTTGTGTATAGTGAATGTCATGCTTTCTGCACATTAAACAACCACTCTTTACTCTTTTTGCGACCGAAGGAAAAACTATCATTCTTTGACACGATTTAACGAGTTTTCTTCTATTTGCTTTTATCGTCAGGCGTATTAACACAACAAGCGCAGGAAAAATGCGTTAAATGCAAGCAGTTCTTTTGTTTTTCTAAATACGAACATTATCACCCAAAGAAACATGTCAAATTGTTCGATTGTAATCTGATTGATTTGATACGAGCAGTAAATATAATGAATGTTGTGAGAATGTTTACGGTTGATATATAAAAGGGGTTTAACTATATTTCCTGAGCTAGAAACCATGTACATGTATCTGTAGCCCGGATTCCAACTTACAAATCTCCTGTGCTTTATTATAGGACACCAACACATAGACAAATAACTCAGAGGGCACTAGAATCAAGAATTGGAGAACAACGATAAAAAAAAAAAAGAAAGACCGACACTGCAACTCAAAGATCGTGTTATCGCCCAATATTTTGCAGATATCGTTAGACATAGTATTCAAAGTAATTGATTAAACTTATTCTAAAAACAGGGAAGTTGCCTCGTAGATTTATAAACCAACAATTTATTCACCTAAGATAAGAATTCAGTGTTCTGCTGAAAAAGCTATATCTAATTAAATATATTTATGATTAAATATACTCACCATTGGTAAGACACAAAAGTAAGATGACCGACGTTAAAATCATGCTTTATGTTTACGTTGAATCGCTTCAATCGTTAGAGGCTTTTTTTAACAACAACATTTATGATATAAAACAGCATCGATAGAAAAAAAAAACAGCACTGGGAATTTGATAGCAGACTTATTAATAATGAATATACACAAACCATGGGATCGTAAAACTACTTGTGAAATCAGAAATATTAAACGACATAACCCCATGACAAATCGATTTCTTTAGAAGAAAAAAAACATGGTGCTTGACAGAAACTAGGTCGAATGGCCCCTAAGATACTGGATGTACAATTCAGTTCATATTAAGATCTATTATTAAAATAAGTGTATGGAAGTGAACACAAATACCGACCAATTTAAGGACACAAAATAGGTAATTATTTGTTTTTTAAGCATAACATTCAGAATGGAAATGGGGAATTTGTCAAAGAGACAACAACCCAACCATAGAAAAAACAAAAGCAGAAGGTCTTCAATGTAGCGAGAAATTCCTGCATCTGGAGGCGTCCTTCAGCTGGCCCCTAAACAAATATATACTAGTTCAGTGATGATGAGCGCCATACTTGTTTCCAAATTGTACACATAAAACTAAAATTAAAATAATACAAAACTAACAAAGGACAGAGGCTCCTGACTTGTGACAGGCGCAAAAATACGGCGGGATTAAACATGTTTATGAGATCTCAACCCTCCCCCTATAACTCTAGAAAAGTAAACGAATAACAATAAGCACATTTAAAATTCAGTTCAGGAGACGTCCAAGTCTGATGTCAGAAGATGTAACCAAAGAGAATAAACAAAATAACAATATTACATAAATAACAACTGATTACTAGCAGTTAACTGATATGCCAGCTCCAGACTTCGATTAAACTGATTGAAAGATTATGATTATGATTATGATACCCTGTTTTACTCCCCCAAACTCCATTGGTAAAGGAAAAGATGTGTTTGCTGTCAATTAGAATAAAACAGCAACACATCATTTTATATTGGACAGGACGGGAGGTGGGATTAAAAGGATTTTTCTTTGCTTTATTGTTTCATTCTTTATTTCTGAAAATATATTTTATTCTATTGAAAGTAATTGAACACCATTAATTTAAACAAATAATGTTTTAATTGCAAAATTGGCTATTCTTAATAAAGTCATATGACATATAAAAAAAAAAGTAAATTCACAAAAAATACCGAAAACACCGCAACACAGGAAAATTAAAAACGAAAATTCAAATATCAAAATTGAAAAATCAAAAGCTTTAATACATCAAACGAATGGATAGCAACTAAACTGTCATATTCCTGACTTGGTACAGGCATTTTCTTCCGTAGAAAATGGTGGATGTAGTCTGGTTTTTATAGCTAGATAACTCTCTCACTTGTATGACAGTCGCATAATATTACATTATATTGGCAAAGATGGGTGAACAACACAAACAGAAGAAATAGGTAAAAATGTCAAAATTGTGTTACAGTAATCAACATGGTATTATAATCTTATTATCTTAATCATTTAAAAGCAAAAAAAAATGTAGCAATCAAACATCAAAATGCATATAAACAAGTTTCATGATAATTTGACCACTTTTCTATAAACGCTTATATTTCGTAACATTTTTGACATCTGTATCGCCTTGTGCTAGTTGTTAATCGGAAACTGTGACTTGACAGAGGTACACCCACTTAAAATGAAAAACCAATTTTATCACTATAAGAAAATTGTTATATGTAGATTTTCTATTATTTTGTCATTAGAGAGTTGTAACTTTCTCGTATTTACAGATTCTCAATAATTGTATATTCCAATCAAATAACTAAACAGGTTTATTTTCTTGTGTGACAAAACATAACAAAATCATAAAATTCCACTCGAATATTTACTTTTGGGGTTTTCAAACACCTATCATTCATCTTAACTTATGTGGGATTAGTGTCTGAGTACAAAGTTTATGAACCAGGGGTGTATCCAAGAACGTCTCGTTTTTTTTCCGAAAAAGTTCATCGGAAAGACTAAGACGTTGTTGATATTTATCCCATATCATTGACAACTTCTAAAATAATACACAATGGACTTGACGTATATATTATTGGTACTGACGTTGATAATCGTCTTGATTACGTGTTATAGTATTCTTTATTTGTCTTCATAAATAGTAAGTTTGCTGTTTGGTCTGTTTTTTGTGATATCTAATTGACGTGGCTTTGTACTTTTACATGCTGTCATTGTATTGCTGTGCTATAGTCAATTTTTACATGCCTGTCTTTCTTTTTTGCTAGTATGCTTTGTTTATATAGATTAAAGAAAATGTGATATTATTGCCAATGAGACAACTCTTCTTCCAAGTCACAATGTATAAAAGTAAGCCATTAAAGGTTAATGTACGGCCTTCAACAAGGAGCCTTGGCAAGCTACAAATTGCTTCCAAAATTACTAGTGTTAAACTATTCAAACTAGGAAAAAAATGAGAAATGAGAAATAAGAAATGAGAAATGAGAAAAGTTATGAACTACATCAATAAATATGTTTTTCATTTTTACTTATGATGTCTTCTCGGTTTTTTTAACACATCGTTGTCAATACAATGGAATTGATGCGACTGTCATACTAATAAGACGTTTAGCTAGCTAGAAAACCGGGTTTAATCCACATTTTTTTACATAAGAAAATGCCTGTACCAAGTCAGGAATGTGACAATCGTTTTCGATTCGTTTTAGCTTTCAATTTTGTCATTTGCTAACGAACCTTCCGTTTTAAATTGTCCTATGAGTTTGGTGTTTTTGTTAATTTACTCATTATTCACATGTATGTATCACTCATATCTTATTCATATGAATGTGCTAGTGAATGTGTTCGAATGAATAAAAAGAAATCGAAACTGCTCTGGTTCTAATGAAAATTCTGATTCATCTTATGCATATCTGTTTTTAAGTTCACATACAATATGTAAAACAAAATAAGTATTATTAGAACATCTTTAACTAGATGATAACTTTTTATTATTCTAATGTCTTTATCGATTAAATTATCCTTTAGGTAATGGATTATATTATCTCCTGTAAAGCTTAAATAAAAGAATAATTATGATGATAAAAAAACGCTTTCTTTAATGTTTTAATTGTAATCTCAAACCAACTAATTAGCTTTCTTTTTAATAGATATTTCAGAGAACTATTGGTATACTCAGTCGCTTTTCTGTGGATATCAATTCCTTATCATATCATTTGGGCAAACAATCTTGGGTATATATCAATTGTTTTATTTAAACCTTGAGACCAGTAGTGTCGATAAAATAGCAAATAATGGAAAACAACTAATGTACTAAAAAAAGTATTGCAAATGGAAAATGTTTGATCTTGGGAATTGAATGGCTTTTTTTAAATTAGTTACAGCGCTTTACAAGCCATACATCTTTATATAGTCTACAATTGTACATCATATCTAGATCATAGTTCACTAATTGAAATCTGTGGAAATTCATCAATTTCCTAAAACAGTTTTAATACAATTTATGTAGAATTTGATAGTTCTGGAAAAGATGGAAACATATTTTTATATACAAACCAAAGGGACACGAATAATGATCTAATCGTTTAGTGTAGTCGAAATATAATTTAAAAATAATATGTGGTATGATTGCAATAGAGCGTTATATAAACATATTGTTGATGCTACTAAAGAAATGAAGAGTTCACAAAAGGAAAATGTGGACCATAATATATGAAAGTGTGAATACTGTATACACGTCAACGATCCCCTTTTCTCGGCCAGTTAAAATGTTAATGTACTGTCTTTATCAAATTCTCTTTTCATTCCTTTTAAAGGTCAACATTCTTTATTTCTTTGTGCATAACCATCTATTGTGTTATATTTGTTCATTTCATATACATTCTTCATGTAGATGGAGACATTAATAAATTATCATTTGTAGGGATTTATCGCTGAAAATGTCACTTTCGCTAACTTTATAATATGGGTACGTCATGCTATCTCACAATTCATAAAAATGTATTGAAAAGAAAAAGTCGAACGCATCGTTTTCTTACATCAATAATGATCCCCTCTTGATATGCAATATCTTTAAAGTGATTATTAATGTTCTCATGTTTTTCTGTAAAGGAAGTATACGTTTTTAAAGAAAAAGGAAAACTATAAATAAATTATCTTCAGAAAACTATTGTCTTATACTTTATATCGTGTGACATTTTACATTATGAGCTAAAGTAAACATGCCTATGTCTAAATACATTAGCATGTGTAAATGCACTTACTACATTGTCCTTCAAATGATTACAAGTTTTGCAGGAAAACTATAAAATTGACGGCCTTTCAACATGTGAGTTAACCAAAGTGTAATTTAATGAGCATCCCATACATCAAAACAAAACAGAACAGAAAGGTATCAACTAAATTTCGGACGAATCATAACAAATAGTATGCTGTATTTGTATTTAAGAATTTAACAAAATCAAATATTACTACATTTAGATAATTAGTTAAAGTTTAAAACCAAATTGCGTTACAGCAGCGAGTACAAGTAATATGAAGTTCCTGCGAATATCGGAACAAAGAAAATATTGTAATTTGACTCAATAATTGTCAGATATTCGTACTTAAAGTTTGACTCGCTGTATAGACATCTGTCTTTTTAATTACTATATTTTAACGGCTTCATGTTTCTAGTGGGTTGCAGTTTTCATATGATTTTGTAATACAGAATATAGATCTATACTTGGAGGGTTAATAGTAATACACACAGACAAATATATTGCTGATATCAAGTAAAACCTTGAGTATCTGTTCTAAGTGAGGAAATCAGGGGTGGTGTTCTCGAAGCTATCTTAGGATTAGGACGTGTCCTAAGTCTATCTTATGACAAGTTTTTGTCCTAAGTCGTATTCTCGAAGCTCTCTTAACTTATGATATATCTATTTTTTCGTCCTAACTTTAGGACACCCAATAAGGTGTCTTAAGAGCATCCTATCTTCATCCTAGTGTAATAAAGTTTGAATTTCACTTTTTGCTCATTATTTTACGTGAAAATGAACATGAAATGAAACGCACCATCGGTTATTAACTCGTATATAAAGAAATTGTGCATGATTTTAAACTTTGAACTTCGTGTTTCACGATACGATTACACTACAAATGTAATTCTCATTTCAAAAGAAATTGTTTTCCAGTTTAGATAACAATCCTTTTTTGATATAATTACATTGGTAATTATGCATTTAATTCTGTACATGTTATTATAAAATTCGTAAACAATTTCGTCATTAATAAATGTTTTACCAAAAAATTACTTTAACGATTTAAAATTTCGACTTAGGATATGTTTAGGACGTCCTAACATAAGATTCGTCTGAGATAGCTTCGAGACACAACTTAAAAGAGTGTCCTAAGTTAATATTAAGTCTATCCTAAAATTGGTCTAAGATGTGTCTTAGGACGAATCTTAGGATACTTTCGAGAACCCCCACCCCACCCCCACTATGTCTTGATTGTGATGCGACAATGAAAAACAGTATTTTATGAGGTCGATAGTCTACTGTTAATATTTCAAAAAAAAAAGAAAGATAAAATAGTAACCCAACGCATGGGTGTTTCGGATTCGGATAACTGAAAGTAGTTGCTGTATTCATATTGTTTAACGTATTATATTTTGTACATAAATCGGGTAGTTATAGATGATTAGTTTTCTCGTTTGAATAGTTTTATATTTGTCATTAAGGGGTATTATATTGTTTGCTTTGTGAGATTGGTTTGGCTCATTGTTAAAGGTCGTACTGTGACTTATAGTTATTAACTTCTACATTATTTATCCTCTGGTCGATGGTTAACTCATTTGCAATCATACAAAATATTCGTGTTTTTATACAAAATAGTAGCTAGCTGGTTGAAGAGGCTCGAGGATGTTCGCCGAAGGTTTTCAATCTTTTTTACAATATGTATAACCCCTCAGTGACTGGTATATGCAATACATAAAAAATAACTCTTTTTATACAGTCAGTTTAAATATATTTTTACCCATACGTTTACTATGATAGCAAAAGAAGCACCCATTTCCCTCTAATATACATAGTTTTTTTCAAATGTTTGTATCTCAAAAACAACACAGACCTTTTTGTTCATTTTTTGGGTATATTAATATTTTTTTCTTTTGCAAGAGATACATTTTAGTTTGAATTTCTACACCGGACATACTTCATGTTAACTTGAACAAAATTTTTATCGAAAACGAATTATGTGATGGACGGACATGACGTAAAAACACTTTAATAAAACATAATTAAGATATTTATAAGTTCGATAGACAGGTATTGATTAAACCGTTATTCTTTTTATCAGTATTGATTAGTAATGCATACTTTTATCAGTTATATATAATGCATTTTGAAATTTGATGAGAACACTTATATTTACATCCTTCAATTTGATCAGCAAATGTAACTCTTTTTTAAATGAATACTAGACTTTAAAAGGCGGAAAACTCCATTCTCTTATATACAAAATTTCAATCCTGGTATCTAGGATGAGTTGATTTACAACCAATGGGTCGATGCCACTGCTGGAAGAATTTTTATTCTCCGAGAATATCACCAGCCTTGTAGTCAGTATTTATGTGTTGACATGAATTATTGTTGATATGGTTATGATCATAAACTATTGACAAAACTTTACATTTTTGAAATACTAAGGTTTTTCTACCTCATGCAAAAATTACCTTAACTGTATTTGGTCAAACTTTTTTTATTGGTTTGATTTGATTCAAGCGTCACTGATGGGTCTTTTGTAGACAAAACACGCATCTGGCACAAATCCTGGTTTGAATGATGAATCTATTTCCTGGAATATAAATCTTTTTGTTCATGTTTCAATGAAAAAAATACAACTTGCAATACTGGAAGAAATTTCGATAAGTGTATTAATATAAAATGAGAACAGTTCAGTTAATATATTCTTACTTAAATAAAAATGATAAGTTATGAATTATGTCATGCACAATTATACCTCACTATAAAATACATTGTAAGTTCGTCGTCAAACAAACCTCCCACACTCAATTATTCAATATCTATAGTTTAACATGTATCAATCTCCCATTACAAATGTTTTTTTGTGGAAATATTGACAATACATACTGATAGACCTTTTGAAACTGAATTAAACGAACAAAATTATGAAATAAAAACCATTAACAGTTTTAGCATTAATACATTGCCTTTTTTCTCAATCAAACTTATCTAATATGATTTATTAGCAACGACATCCTTTTTCTATTTTTTTCTTTTGTGGTTATATAAAATCCCATTAAATGATGTTTTAATAGTTAAATGTACAGTAAGATAATTAATGGTAGATCAATAAGTGTCATCCTAAAATAAGAAGCTAAACATATATTGGTTACATTAGACATTATGCCAATCCGGATGAGATCTGAAATAACATATAGTTATAATGACGCGTCACAAACAGTTTAAGCTTACTGTCCTGTTTAAGAAATTTATTGTGCATGAATAATTTCAAAGATTCTGTTTAAATCATATTAAACACTTAAATTATTTAGGATATTTTGTATTGTTTTTTTTTTGTTTTTTTTTTTATTGTTATAGATTATACATATATGCAATTTGATAATATCCAAATCTATATCCGTCCGTAGTGGACTGTATTCCCGTCTGAATGGTTTTTCACTTGTAATTGTGTGGCCCTTTATAGCTTGTTGTTCGATGTGAGCCAAGGCTCCGTGTTGAAGGCCGTACCTTGACCTATAATGGTTTACTTTTATAAATTGTTATTTGGATGGAGAGTTGTCTCATTGGCACTCATACCACGTCTTCCTTTACCTATTATGTATTGTCGGCAACATATAGCAAAGAAAAACCGGGTGTATCAAAACTTGCAATGAGTAAAAAAGAGTTTTGCTCCATGTTGTGCGGCCTCATTGTTACTTTTAAATAATGAACGAGAAGAAACACACTGCTCCTTTGCTTTATGTTAAATAAACTCCGTAAAGAGTCTGTTTGACGGCATTAATAAATTAAAATGTTTGTCTTTTTCATTTTTAGCCATGGCGTTGTCAGTTTTGTTTTAGATTTATGAGTTTGACTGTCCCTTTGGTATCTTTCGTCCCTCTTTTATAGTCAACAAATTTAGATTTTTACTGCACCAGATGCGCATTTATACATTATGATGTTTATTCAGTGATGCTTAGGGATAACACACCAAAGCCTATAAGAAACGTTGACGAGCTACTTTAATAAAAAAAAAAAGACAAATTATATGAAGGCCCAAACCTAGCCAAAGACATACAACTATGCAAGAAAAAGATACATTCCATGATTTATAGGTTTTACCAAAATAAAGAAATCAATACTAGTATGCAATATTTGTATTCTCATGCCACTACCAAATAACTGAACTCCAGAACTGGTGATACCCCAAGCAGAGGTACGATGAAGGTGTAGTAATCACTTGAAGCATTTAACTGCACCAAACGGAAATTTCTGCATTTATTGCAGCTCGATAACAAAGTATTAAATATAGAAGGCTCTTTGTCAAAGTTTTTACTTAACTAGTTTAATATGATCAAGAAACAATTAAAATCATATTATTCCACTGCATGTTGATTTTGTAGCGAAACAAGCATTTGATTGGTTGAAACTATCACACGTGACGCCGAACACAATTCATATTCCCCTCTGAACGTCGGGATTGTCTTGTGCGACGTTACCTACGGTTAATGTTTAAATAAAATATTTCGATAGGGTTTGTTTTAAAAATTATTTCAAATCTAAAAACAAATAGAAAAGAATAAATAATTAATTAACTTTGAATCGGTATTGATTTTCAGTGTGTATGTTATGTTCAGTTATAAAACCAAACGGATAAATAAACAATCATGTTAATTTTATATTCGGAAGTAAAAAAATATAGGCAGTGGAATAAAACACTCATTACCCTTGGCTTCGTGAGGTGTGAAGATTTGTTCACCCTCGAAAAGTCATATTTCCCTCGGGCGATGCCCTCGTGAAATATGATTTTCTTGGGGGAGCAATTCTTCATATCTCCCTCAGACACGAAATATAAATGTATATTGTAGAGTCCAAGAACTGTTATTATAAAAACAAAAAAAGATAAACAAATATTGCCCACCCATGTATAGAAGACATTGACATATTATATAGACATTTTTCTATTGTCAAACATTGTCTTTTGACCTCTTGATGTTTATTTTTCTTTTGTTTTCTTTACAGATAATTAGTTTCTGTTTTTGTTGTCTTTTTTTGAAAAATAAATAGCAAGCAAGCACTCTATCGTATCCAATAAACCATATAAAAATACGGGCTTAACATAAAATGTATTATTATTGTTAAGTTTCAATTTTATACGTCGGCTAATTTTAAAGCTTTGCCGTATAGCCAATACATTTTGATGCACGATGCAGAATCAATTCCAATACGAACATATGTAGATGGCGTATTAAATATGTAAAGTTATGATTTCTGCCTCAGAACCAGTTGAATGAATCTAATCCGTTTGTTTTCTCCTACTATCAAAAAGGTGTTGTCTTAACAATTTTGAAGAACTATTTGTTTAGATTGAGTTTTAATTGAATTTGATAAGTTTCACGGACGTCATCATGTGTTATTTGACCATTGTTGAATGACTTTACTTGGATGACTACGGATATGTTCCAATTGTCTTAGCACTACTACTGTCCACATTTAGAGACGGATTTAGGGGAAAGGGGGTCTTCCCCATCCCTTTTGTGGAATACATTTTAAGAAGATAATATAGGGAATCACTGAGGCAAGACTAGAGTGAGTTCTCTATTTAGCAGTCAGTGGACCCCTAGTATGAAAATTTCGAGATCCTTCAACGTTATTTGGCACAACTTTTTGGAATTTTGGATCCTCAATGCTTTTCAAATTTGTACTTGTTTGGCTTTATAAATATTTCGATTTAAGCGTCACTGATGAGTCTTATGTAGACGAAACGTGCGTCTGGCGTACTAAATTATAATCCTGGTACTTTTGATAACTATGTAAACCACTGGGTCGATGCCACTGCTAGTGGACGTTTCGTCCCCGAGGGTTTCACCAGCCCAGTAGTCAACATTTCGGTGTTGACATGAATATCAATCATGTGGTTATTTTTATAAATTTCCTGTTTACAGAACTTTGGATATTTCGAAAAACTAAGGATTTTTTTATTCAAGGCATAGGTTACCTTAGCCATATTTGGCACAACTTTTTTGGAATTTTGGATCCTCAATGCTCTTCAACTTTGTACTTGTTTGGCTTTATAAATATTTCGATTTGAGCGTCACTGATGAGTTTTATGTAGACGTTACGCGCGTCTGGAGTACTAAATTATAAACCTGGTACTTTTGATATTTAGTCTTCTAATGTGACATCCCCTAATAAGACTCAATACCGAAAATCTGCAAATATTTCCGGAGCACCCGAGATTGCACCGTAGTTGAATTTCGTGTAGCTGTTTTTGGTTTTGTAGGCTGTTTTCATTTTTATGTCATGATATTGTCAGTCTCTCTTCGTCGTATGACATTTGATGCTCCCTCTTTTTATAATAAAAGGTAGATGCTGGTGTAAGTACTTTATATTTATAGTGGTCATAAAATCTCACCTAAAAATGGTAAAAATGTACAGAAAATAAAATTAATATTTGGACAGATTACATATGCATATATTTTTTTCTGATTGTGCTTTAATGCACTTCTTACAAAATTAAAAAAAATATCAAAAGGGTTCGGGATCTACAAAATAGTCATCACAGATAAATTTACGTTTTCTCACTGCATAGTCTTACACATTCACAATATTCTTATTAAAAGTTTGTTAATCAATTGCTCCAAAGATACAATCTAAGTGTCATCTTCTTTGAAGCAGTTTGAATTTCTTTCGTTTTATATAGGCATACAGTTTCATTATATCCGATATAATAGACAAAATAATTGGTATTAATATTATACAAACTGCAATTGATCCCATGGATTTTGATGATGTTCTATTATCCGGTGCCGAATTAAGTTTCCTCAAATATTTGGAAGAAAACTTCTTATCTATTCGAAGTGTATTTTTTATCAATTGTAATTCGTCGTGTAAAATGATCATCAATTCTTCCTTGGTAAGATTTGACGAGTCAATATAACTTGTATTATGTATACATGGACATATACATGACGATGCAGTCGTAATCTCTATTGCTTCTGTGGTTGTTTCTGAAATAAATTCACAAATTGGGTTTTGAACAAAAAACGTCATATATTGCTTAAATCCACTTGATTTGAACTTTGGTGAATTATTGTCTCTTTGACAATCATACACATCTGCTTTCTGTCAGGAAATAAGGTCAACGCTTTCGTTGGAAATACTTATTCTGTTGATACTTACCACTAGGTTAAAAGCCGAATGGTTATGTTCTTTCATTATAATATAAATATGGAGATGTTAAATAATTACAAACTTTACATCAGATACCTTATTTTATTTCTAGTTTTTTGTCATAATTGTAGGAAGGAATGTTTGGTGCCCAAGTATATGTCTTACTCCCCCATTGTATGCGCCTTTCCAACAAAGCCAGGAGCCAGCAGTTGTTTGGGTTTGTCACTGTATATTTGTTTTTCGTTTATTATTCTATACATAATTCTGGCCGTATGTTTTACAATTTTCTTTCGGGCCTTTTATATCCTATTATGCGATATGGATATTATTACTTGTTAAAGGACGTAAGTTGACATGTATATAGTTGCTAACTTCTACGTCAATTAGTCTATTGGTCCCACTGGCAATCATACCCCATTTTCTAATATTTCTAAACAGCATACTTTAAAAGGTTAGTATCGGTGATATTTTTTCAGATACTGTTATCTACCATATACAATATACCTTGTGTATAAAATATCCACTCCCCTGTTGATCCAAATGCAGTATAAAAACCAGAGTTCAGAATTGATAATAATCCACTTTGAAGAGACCAAGTTAGAAATCCAGTATTATTAAAAGTCATTACGCCGGCCCCTAATGTAATAGTTATATTATTCCAAGATATCCAGAATTCCACGAACTCGTTACAATTTAGATATGACCCAGACGATTGAGCGACAGGAGATCCTTGCTTGCTTGTTCTTATAACTGATTTCGAATTACCCCATCCACCGATCACTATTTCGTATAAAGGATCATATTCGGTTTGTCCAGAAATAAGAGCAAAGTGGACATCATTACAAGACTTTACTTTAAAGTTGATAAGTCCATTAATGTTAGTTATGTTCAAACTTGACAATAGAATATATCGTTGGTTGTTTGGACTGCTGTAAGAAATTTCTCCACCTGAAATCGAACAAAATATTTATGACTAAACAATTAATTTTATGAGGAGTCAAGTTGCTTGATTTGACACATAGATGATATGAGGAACTTGGAATGACATATAATATGAGCTAATCAAACAAAAAACAAACAAAATCATGTGAGTTTGAATATCCTTTTGGTAATATTCATTTCTCTTTTACCACGGAAGTGTCTTGTATTTGGTTTTTTTCTCAATCGATTTATGAGTTTCGAACGGCGGTATACTACTGTTGCCTTTATCTATATATAACCTTTAGGTTACAAATGTTCATTAGTATCCAACACTTAGACTTTACAACATGTTAGTATGTCGTGCATGTCTTAAATAGTTAAACACATGTTCCTATGTGTCGCTCTTCTTCAATTTTGCTACGTGACAAAGTCACCTTTGAATTGCAATGACAAAAAATCACAAAAATACTGAACTCCGAGGAAAATTCAAGACGGAAAGTTCCTAATCAAGTAGAAGAATCAAATGATAAAACACAGCAAACGAATGGACAACAACTAACATATTTATGATTTGGTACAGTGCCTGGTTTTATAGCGCTAAACCTTTGATTTGTATAACAGTCGCATCAAATTTCATTATATTTACAACAATGCATGCGTGAACAAAACAGACATTAAAGGTAAAATTGTCAAAATAGGGTACAGCAGTCATCAGCGTGTCACAATCTCAATTACAACAAAAACTAACATTTAATGGGAATGAGGGTATACATGATAAAAATACGTAAGCGATATTTTGAACAACGATCAACATATAAATTCCAGTGGTGTAACTTATTATTAGATAACATTATGCCAAATGTTAGTTAGTACTTTTATTGGTCTGAAAACGTTGATTGTCTGTAACCTTGTGCTTCATTTCAATGACAACCTCTCGTAAGTCCCTTATAGATGCGCTTCGATCCGTACGTGTTCTGATTTTTTTTTTATTAGAATCAAAATAATTCTTTAGTGTCATGTTGTATGCTCATTTACCATGATAAGGCCATAAAACGTTTTTAACCTTTCTTACCCCTTATTTAAAAATATGTACTTATAGCATGTGACCTTGCTAAAATGAGCTTATAGCATGACATGAAATATTTCTTCCTTAGATACTTGACATTTGTGTTACAATACATGAACTACAGCTACATATACCAACTTCATAGAAAAACACGCTTCAAAGCCATCAAAGTCATTGATGCGATATCTGTGTTGAAGATAGCATAGGATATATTTTCTAATGCACAATCTAGTCAATATTGTCTTCTTTTGAGACCTCCACTAATCAGATTGATGAACGAAAAGTGTGCTTTCATTAGAAACACTAGGAGTACGAATATGTTTACCATCCAACATCATCCGATTTCACCAAAAATGTTTAGTGTTGTTTTTGTGTTGCCAAGTCTTTAGTTTTCAATGAATCGTTTTGTTTACTTGTCTGTCTAGGTGGTTTTTGCTATTGCGTTGTTAGTTAATCCCTACGAGTTTTGAATAAAATAAAATAAAATAAATAAGGTTAATGTAAATAAAGAATTTTCTAAGATTACCCTCATGGTCTTTTCTAATGAAATATGAAGTGTGACTTCGTAGTAAAAATTACAACGTTATTTCTATATAAAGACGACTCATGCCTTCTATAGGCCAAAAGAAATTTCCCCAATTTCACAAAACATTCACACGTAACAATAAAAACTCATCTCTCTATGACTTAATGATCTTTTTATAGCAGGAATGCATACTTTGCTATATATAAGTGGTTCTTTTGTCTAACCGATTCAATATATTACAATTGTGAATTCAATTTCGTTTTTAATTATTCATTTATTTATCGACATCTCCTTAGTTTCTATGAACATTTATCTCCGGAGATTAGATCGGTAATTATATATAACAAATATCCCAGTGAATTGATTTTAAAACAAAATACTGGAAAGCCTTTGCTAATGAAGTTAGACAATGCTTGATTTTCTTCTTATTGTTGTTATATTTCATATATTGTTGAAATCGCATGCCAACATTAAATACGCTTTGAACAGACTCGGATTTCTTTCTTATATATAGTTACATACGTATTTCATAAATACAACGGTGTTCTGTGCATGTTAAATAACAAATAATATTGACACTATTTAAAAAAAAAGTATATACATAAACAAAAGATAGATTTATAGTAATTCTCTGTCTTTTTCTCGAGCTACATCAATTTATAATTATTATAAATATATAAACACATTGATTTTCTCAACACAACACACTGTAAATGTTGAATGATTACAAAGACGATGTATTCAAAGGTTAGAAGGTTTTTAGAAAACTATGCAAAGCATCATTGACTTGTTATCTACCTTTAAACCCTGTTGTAACAAACCCATTCGTCAAATTGAAAATATTTAAGATAAGTATCAAGTTACCATGTGATTAAAAAAATATAACGATTAAGATTGTATTATTAGTTACATGGTGTGTTATTGGCCTATATGCGAGATATATGGTGTCAGTAAATTTCTTATGGGATGAGAGCGAAGCTCGAATCCTCATATGGAATTTAATAAACCCGTGTATCTTGTATGAGGTCACTAGCACACCGTGACACGACTGTCTTCACATGTGGCATTTTGACTAACGGCCTATCAAATAGATCAAGTCTTCAATACTTAGTATTCAGATCCTACTTCCATTTGTCTCTACAGAAAAAAAAATGCCAATAATAGCAACCTTTTAGAAGGGGCATTAAGGCCTTAGCTAGTTTTGGCCCAAGAAAATAAAATTTTTGACAACCATTTCAAATTGGCACATAATCACAATGCATCGGGTCAAGAAATATCAATGAAGAACATAAAGATTTTTTTCTGATGTCGTCACAATTACGTCATAATATGAACTGTTTTCTCAAAAACGATGATAAAATACAGAATTTATGCAGTTTTCTATCTTTTTTTCCGTTGTGGAAACATCCTGCGCAGCTGACAACAACAAAATAATTTAACAGAAGCTTTATTATAACTATTGGCATATTCTAACCAATAAAAAGTTGTTTCCTGGGTGCGCACATACTTTTTCTAGCTAAAATTTACCTAAAATTTGATGTAAAAACAAGATAATTAATTTAAAATAATATGCAAATTAAGTCATGCTTGTTTGCCAATAACTTGTTTGATGTCAAATTTGTTTTGTTTTTCTTAGTACCTTACACCTTAGTCAAATTTTCAGTTATTTAAGAATATGTATGATAACTTTTGAATTCTCAGTATTTTTTGGGTCAAATAAGGGTCTCTTTTGTTTTATGAATTAATTACTTTTGAATGTATAGTATAATAAAATGAGCATTATTCATAATATAGATTAGACCGTTGGTTTTCCCATTTGAATAGTTTTACATTAATAATTTTAGGGCCCTTTATAGAAATTAATGAGATGTCGATAAATCAATGAATAATTAAAAACGAAATTGAATTCACAATTGTAATATATTTTTATGTGTTTACTTCACTACATTGGCAAGAGGTATAGGGGAGGGTTGAGATCTCATAAACATGTTTAACCCGCCGCAATTTTGCGCCTGTTCCAAGTCAGAAGCCTCTTGCCTTTTTTAGTTTTGTATGATTTTTAATTTTAGTTTCTTGTGTATAATTCGGAGTTTAGTATGACGTCCATTATCACGGAACTAGTAAACATATTTTAAGGGGTCAGCTGAAGGACGCTCCCGGGTGCGGGAGTTTCTCGCTATTTTGAAGTATGATTATAAGTCATCACAACACCTTGCCAAAGTAAAGTCCATTTAATTTTACGGACAAGTTGGTAATTTTTTTAACAGGAATGAATAATTACTGTCTTTTAAATTCTTGTAAAGTATTTTTTTGAAGCGTTCCGATCCTGATGAACGTTATTCCGACATGCATTGTAAATGGTACATTAATCGAATATGAAAACTTATTTACTTGCAAATGTATACATGTGAATATGACACTTTTTTACTTTACTTACAGCACTAGTAATTGAATTAATTAAAATGAAATTCAGTTACGACAGAAGCTAAGACTTGTTTGTCTTATTTTTTACTATAGTTTAAGCAAGGTTTTAAGATATTTTTAATAGTTTTCACTCACCAAATATTTCATACTGCAAATATGTAAATAATATAAGTCCATTTCTAATAGTACAACCCTCCAACATGATTGCATTAGTCCTGCACAAATAAAAAATAACACTATCCTAGCAGGCTGTTGAAGTAATGGATATTGAAGTAATTTGTAATCCCTACTGTAGGAAAAAACCTATTAAGCCAATCAATATAATATATTTGTATGCGTACTATTAAATAGATAAGAATGTTAAGGCGTTTAAAATCAGATACTTCGAGAACAGATGAAACTTATTCATTGATTCTTTTAACCTGCATGAAATAAAACAAAGGGTATGTCCAATATAAGCTTTTAGTTTATTTTGGGTTTATTTTCTATTTTCTCACCAGTTTTGTCACAAAATAAACTAAACGTTTGTTACAAATAAATAATAAACAAAACATAAGAAAATGCATGTACCAAGTCAGGAATATGACAGTTGTTATTCATACGTTTGATGTGTTTGAGCTTTTCATATTGCCATTTGATTAGGGACTTTACGTTTTGAATTATCCTCAGAGTTCAGCAATTTTGTGATTTCAATTTTTATTTAAAGAATGATGATCGCGACGATAAGTACATATTTACATCATACTGTTATTCAATAAAATACGAAAAAATACCAATTCATTATATAAACAACTGTTCCTTGTGACAATGTTATGACAGTTTTGACAACAATATCATATATAATGTTATTATCGAAAAGATAGATTTATGCATTTGAAATATATTTTCAGACACTTAGAAAAAATTACCATAGTCTTTTAGTTTTAGTTTCATTCTGGGCATATACAGATATGTCTTGAAAGGATATTGAAAGGATATACACACATGTAAATCATTACGAACATACATTAGTTTCAGGCAAAATTTTAAATATTATTATTCCATAGTGTTACACATGTATGTGTTCTGCAATTTATGAAATTGTAAAAACCATTATTTTTTTTAGTTTAGTCCACATTATTTGTTATACGATAATCTTGCAACTCATCAGTTTCATTCCTTGATAGTCTGTCGTTGTAGCTACTAATATTGATTTTTACGCCACAGCTACCTCGGAGAACCATTGTTTGAACTCACAAGTTCCTGTTGATACCAATAGTCTGTTTACTTTGACTTATGACTTACCTACAAGTTCCCGAGGGTTTTACCAGCCAAGTAGTCAGCACTTCATTGATATGGTCATACTTATAAATTAAACTGTTTAGAAAACCTTGATTTTTCGAGAAAAAAACTAAGGCTTTTCTACGGTAGGAATATATTACCTTAGCTGGATTTTGCAAAACTTGGCCTTAAGCTTCCTACTTTTTTTGGCCTTTAACAAATTCGAGCTTCACTGGTGAGTCTTTTGAGACAATTATACAATTTCAATCCTGGTATCTATAGTGAGCTTATTTATATATAAATATATTGTTAATTCATTTTTACACTTTTAGTTTGCATTGTTGGGGAGATCGATTAAGTCATTTTTATGAAGCACCATTTCAGCAACGCCTGTATACGGAGTATATAGTTATAGATAGGGGTTGCTGCTTAGGCCACACCAATTTGATTCGTTGATCGACGGACCCGCCCGCACCTTATTTTTTCAAAACAGATTTTTTTTATTTTTTTTATATTCCCGCTTCCCGCTTCCGGAAATGTAATCATGTCCATTTCCCGCACCGTTGTTTTTGTAAATATTATAAAAAGATATCGACATTTGTTTTTAAAATCACAGTCTAACCTGTATTTAGCTATTTTAAACACGAAAGCACCCCACCACACTGTGTAAATATCTGTTTGAATATATGTTTTGGCATGAAACCGATTTATCCAAAGCGGGAGTGCTCCGATATAAATTTATCACAGCCGGAAATACCTGTCAAGAACAATGAAATTGGTTTCTTTCCCCCTTACTTCTATTCCCTATCAAAAAAATGTTCGTTGTTAGAATAAGGTACAAAGAACTTCTGAAGGATTTGCCTTCAACTGCAATTATATTGTTTGCTGGCGAAACAAAAACTATCCATAGCTGCTGCATGTTTATGCACCTGTCCTGATTGATTCAGGGGCCTGTCGTTCAGCAGTTATCGTTTGTTGATGTTGTTCATTGGTATTTTCCCGTTTGGATATATAAATTAGATCGTTGGTTTTCCTGTTCGAATTGTGTACGCCAATAATTTTGGGGTCCTTTATAGCTTGCTGTTTGGTCTGTATCAAAGCCCTGTGTAAAAGGCCGTACTTTGACCTGTGTTTGTTATTAGCAGGTTGAGTACAACCCTCCCTCATACAAGGGGTCATTTTGCTGCTGTAGAAAAGAAAATAGAAATACCAAAGATTTTTATAGTTCTTCTATAAACCCGCTTTGAAAACTTAGAATTTTGTACTCAAAAAGAGGAGATTTACATCATATTTTAAACAACTTTTTCGAGGGGGTCCACTTATTTGGAATAATATTAAACTGTTAAGTAAATGTGTTAATTCAACATGGTTAAAGTCCAGGAATATTACCAAATTCTTTGACATGTTTTGACCATTTAATACCAGACAGATTTATAGTTCTTTGAGAAAATATGAGCCCTTTTGTACATACAAATATATTTTAACTTATATTGATCCCTCATAAAACATGTAAAAGTGATATTTATCACATTAAGGGGTTGCCCCCAAACTGAGTATGACTTGGATAGAGAATTGTCTCATTGTCAGTCACACATACATAGACCAGATTTAATTATTTCTTGGTGAACAGGAAAAAATACTTCAGAAATTAAAGAAATGTCAAAGTACAAGTGATAATTCAAGTTTAAATATTGTCAAAACCTACTATTTTATGTTTACAAAAACAAATATAATCGCTCGCCTTTACTTTTCAAGCCTCGCCTCAAAAATTTGCAAATTAAATATTTTTTGTTAAAATTTTCAAATCGCTCGCTCGCCCCAAATTTTGGAGTCCAAAAATCCGTAGAACAAGAAATTAAATTGGATGTGGCCTTACAGTGAATATTAAAACTAAAGTTCTAAGTGGTTAAGTTGAAATCATCTATTCTTACGTTTTTTAAAATCCATCACGATTTGATTGACCGTTATTGAATAACCATTTCACAGATGATAATTTTATCATATACTTAGCATTGATATATAGCTTTTGTATATGTGTAATGAGCGAAAGTACACCTGGGCTGATAACCCATTTCAGGGCATCTCGTGCACAAAACCCATAACAGTGCCTCTCGTGCAAGTTACTTCCGATCTTTCCAGAACCGTTTTTTCTCTTCCATTGTGACGTCAGATATTTTTTTATGACAACGTCAAAATTTACGAGCACTTTTGTAGGGATAGTTAATTACTTGCTAACAAATGTCATTGACAATTATGGATCATTTTAAAGTTCAACAAATCAGAAGTAATAATAATCATGAAACTCTTTCAAAAGGAAAGTAACATAAAAAATATATGGGAGTGATGTCATTGTTGGGCAGTTGTAGTGTATTTGTTTGATTCATAATAAACTTTTGTATAAAGTTTTTGACTGTTTTAGTTATTTTATTTGTTAATTTGCCGTATCTAAAACAATTGTTGGAAGTATATGATTAAGAGATTAATACTTGGCCTTTTCCATATCCGCCCGGGTATCATCCCTCGACCCATATCAGCACCTCGACTACGTATCGGGCTGATATGGGGGTCTCGGGATAAGACCCGGTCCGATATAGAAAAGGCCAAGTATTAATCTCTATATTACAAATATGTTACATATATCATCATATTAAGTATAAAGCTTAAAACTTCCGAAATTATTCGTTCTTGAAATCCTTTAATCTTATTTTTGTCAATAGAATTATTGATAAGGGTTTAGCTTTATTGTTAATAATGATTCATAGCGAAGGGGCATGTTGTCGTGTTTAGCCTACTACGATGTTTATGATATCAGAGAATATAAAGACATGATGTCATATCAGAATGTTAAGCACCCTAATCTTACTAACAATAACTACTACTAGCGTTCAAGACTATATAACATAGTTTCGTTTTCCTTTCACCTGTACTTGATATACTATTTTATTCCGTTACTTCTTTGTCATTATTATAATCGTACGTTTTGTGTTTAACATTTTATATAATCTGTTGAGCGAGATGAAAAACTATCTAGAAACCTCAAAACGTAGTTTTCCATTAATAACTGATTTAAAGCGAATCAAATTATAAAAAATTTACCATTTGCAAATCAATATTAAAAATTAAAACAACTGAAAGTGAACTTTTGACATTTTAAATAAGGAATTAACGTCTTTCATTGCTCGAGTATACAATATTTCTAAGTGCATGTAATTATGGTTTTGAATGAGTAGATCATACAGATAATTGTATAAGATTGTTATCAACAATCAGTTGTGTACATTCCCATATTATAATCAAATAAGAGCATAAAAATTTAATTGAAAACTGATGATATTCGAAAGGTCCATGAAAAACAAATTTAATTCCAATTAGCAAAAATCTTATAACAGCTATAAAAAGTTAACATTTGGATGTTCCAAGGTTAAGATTAACGTGAGTGTAATAGTGTGATAATAAACAATACAGAAGGAGTTGTATTAAGATGTTTGTTAAAATGGTTCGAACAGATAAGTAAGCTAATAAAATCTCAATTGAAAAGATCAGGTATTTTTTTCTAAAAGGGTACCAATATTGAAAAATTAAAAAAAAGCTAAAAGAATTTAAATTGCAAGTTTCAAGCAAATAATTCGTCAAAATTTTAACCAAATTTACTTGCAAATAGTACTCTTTTAAAAATATTCAAAATACAATACAAAAAGGGCTTTTCGTACTCAGCATATATTCATGTTTGAAAGAACGAACATACATTTGATCATTGCGTTTTATACCAGAGACCCTTTAGATGAACAAGAACCATGTTAAAAGCCACATTTTTTATAAGTACATTAATACATAAATACACATTTGATAGAGAGAGAAAAAAGGACGTCACAAACGAAGAGACGTATAAGATATTTAAAACAAAACACTCATCAAAAATACCTAGCTTATAATTGGTACGCTGGACTAGATTTATTGTTAACAAATGAATCATGGCTGACGCTCAATTCAAAATGTTAAAAGACGAACGAAATTACAAAGTTGTAGAGCGTTAAAGAACTAAAATTCCGGGAGGATTGGCTTAATGCTGTTATGGCAATCTATTTTAAAACGAAAATCGAAACGATCCATTCAAGCTTCAACCTTTACGTTTTAGAAAAGGATTAAATGCCTACAATTTCAGTACCCAAATGCAAGATGGATTTCAAAATGTCTTTGAAATAGAGTTATCAATATCGATAAGTGCATAGAATGGCGTTTTGAAAGAGTAGAGAACAATAAGTTTTTCTAGTTTAATGCCATCGTCAACAATATGAAGAGACAATCTAATGGTAGAAGCATTAAAATTAACTGATAAGTTTTGACATTTGACATTCCATGGAATATTTTTGTTTAAACCATCCGATTTATAGGAAAAATAATTTACCAGAAAATTGATAATTGTCATTTGAATGCTTCAAGGTAATGCAACAAGGTATACTAAAGTATACTAATGAAGTCTTTATACTAAGTTTACAATCATATATTTTCTAAATCATAATAAAATGTCATTAAAAAAGATCAGGCAATATTAGTATCATGATACAATACTGCTATGGATTGTACACTTCTAAAAAATGTAAGTTAGATATCCTGGGGAGATTATTGTTTCAATTATATTTTAATTCTCGTCATCTGTGGTAAAGAAAAGAGTCATTAGTTTTTAAGCTTTTGTTTTGTCATGAAGTTCAGTATAATGAATCCGATTTCCACATTGTAAGCATGGGTTATCAAGTTTATCAAGATTTGTTTATATTCAACTCTCTACACTGAACTTATTAGTTTGTCTTTTATTATGCTATCTTCTGTGGCGAGCTTAATTGACCAAAATGGACCTTAGGACGAAAGCCAATAATAACTGATAGTTACTTCAGTTATGAACGTTAAACTTTACCAAAATGAATAGTACTAATTCATACAGTCTACATTACTTTCATTATTTATAATGTTTCTGAACGTATTCAAAATAGATACATACTTCTTAAACTAGCGTACTTGATAACGTATTCAATAGACGATTTATGATATCTGATGTACTTAATTTATGGTACATTAGTTGTTGTGTCATGAATCACGTGGATGTAGGGGCATTTACGCTGTTAATCCTTGCATTAAATAAGTAATGAATTCTGTGGCACACTTCTCAATAAGATCATCATACATGTAGATACATTGTACCTAATTTAAATTGTATGTAGGTATCACTTAAGGTAAAAATGGATGCTAGTTGTAAAACAAAGGAGTTTTAATACAACAGAAAATCATGACAGACAAGAAAGATAGTGGATATTCATGGATGATTTTGATCGGTACGTTATTATAACTGTATATAAGTGTATCTAATTGGACAGCGGTACACTAATGTTGCCTTTATAGATATATACTTATGAAATATATATATAAAGATATGTGGTACGTATGATTATCAATGATACACAATCCAACAAAAGACAATCTACCCAAAATTCAGATATATAACTCGCTAACTTGTTTCTTGTAAGCAGTATTAACTCATATATATTTATATTGTTATTTAATTGATATATAATTGTTATCGTTTATCAGCGAAAGATTTGTGGCAATTAAACCAAACAAAGATAAGATAGTACAGAAACTCTTAAGTAAAAGTAAAATCACATAAATACTGAACTCCAAGGCAAATTCCAAACGGAAAGTTCTTAATCAAATTGCAAAATCAACTGCTAAACACATCAAATGAATGGACAAAAACAGTTACAAGGTATCATTTTAATGACAGCAAAAAAGACACAATTAATATTTGATTCCAAATTTATCACTCCAAAACATCTTTAGAAAGTCTTACTGCATTTAGACAATTTGAGGCAATGGCACTTTTCCCGTCTTATAAAAAAAAATGAAAGACAAGAGGATAAGGATAGACAAAACTACTTCTCAACGTACAGTCTTCATAAAGCTTATGACATTTAGGGATACACAGCTATAACAGACGACAAACAACTACAAATGTCACACTATTGGGCTCCTTTCTTATGACAGACACGAGCATATTCAATGTAGCGGGTTAGATAAAGGCAACAGTAGTATACCGCTGTTCAAACGTCATAATTCGATTGAGAGAAAAATCAAATCCGTATAACACACTTAAATTGAGAGGAACACATCGACTAGAAGACGAAAACAACGGATCAACAGAAACACGGAAGTGCAACAAAAACAAACGACATCGTAAGTGGAAAGGTACTATTTAAATAACAACTGCCATGACTTTAAACAGGACGTCAACATTTTAGGAAAGACATGTGGATTGTACCTGGTAATAAGGCGAACCAACCCTCCCGCTTATATGGCAATGTTAACAAATATCGCCAAACAAGTCTGTGAACAAGTCTGTTCCTATCCTGGATGTGTCGTATCACAAAACAATCATAGAACAAATTGTAAAAAACGGTTAGAAAGGGCTAGGCATACAAGATCGACACTAAGCGGGAAAATGACCACTTGAGAGTCAAAGACACAGATCATAGATCACAGGGCATTCATATAAACAAACGCTAGTTCAGACTACTTGTCTCAATGTTAACAGTCTAGTGATACAGCAGATGAACTATTAAATAAAGGCAACAGTAGTATACCGCTGTTCAAAACTCATAAACCCATGGACAAAAAGCAAAATCGGGGTAACAAACTAAAACCGAGGGAAACACATCAAATACAAGAGGAGAACAACGACACAACACCAAAATGTAACACACACACACAGAAACGGACTAAGCACTAGACAAAATCCTATAAGAACAACAAATATAACATCAAAACCAAATACATGAATTTGGGATATCAAGACATCACGGTCACGGAAGCCTCTAATAAGTTTGAAAAGTAATTGAAAATCTTGTAAGAATGGAAAGGGTAAATGAATGTTTAATATCCAGTGGCAAATATAATGCACATCACAGTAATGTACCACATAATTCTTGAATACTCGTAGACTAGACCAGTCTTTGTTTTATTCTTGAATACATGTGTGAGTATTCCAAACTAGCTTGTTACATTATTTAACAGCTAAAGTAGTTATTGATTGTGACTGAAATACAATTTTAAATGCACCACACGAAGAATGTTTACTTTTGTCATTTTTAATACCTTAATTGTTTTCGCGTTTATCTTTAACATTAAGTGGTTGCACTTTTGACCTTTTTTTACTGTAGTACTTTTCTATTCCTGTCATAGTTTCGAAACATTTATTTTGTTAACATAAATATTACTTTAAAACCTCAGATTTGGTCACAGTAAGTTTGCTTCAAGCAAGTGTAAAAATTTTGGCGTTAATCTATTGTTTGAAAATATCTATTTGTTTTGCATACATGTATTATATTTAATTGAAATGATTGAAGACTATATATGGATTCAATTATGCTTTAAGCAATTTTTGCAACAGACTAAATAATGAAAATGGTTTTGAACTGAATCCAGAGTACTTACAATACTTTCAATAACAGCAATCAATGTTTGAAATGCCTTTATCTTTGTCAAAGCAGGGTTATAATCAGATCATGTGGATCGTATCTAAACATTGATGACGTGATATCCATATAAGACTATTATGACCGTTTTTTTTGCAGATATTCGCTGATTTCAAGTTTGAAGCCCTATTTCAAATTTTTTAGATGCAATGAAATACTATATATATAAATACTGATCCCTGTAACACTACTGTCTTATACACATCTAGAAGATAAAATTTGATTGATTAAATTTGGTTTTTGATTGTCGAATTTAATGTGACCCAGATTGTTGCTTTATAATAACATTAGTTTACACTACAAATGAATACGCATGCAATGCAAAGAGCACAACGTTGCGAGCACACACGTCATCAACATTATAACATCTGAATACTATTAAGTCATCCAAATTATATGCTTTTCTTCGAATTTTGATTGATAGTCGCCTTATTAATAATTTACATTGCCCCACTTTTCATTATTCTCATATCAAAGTGGCAAATATTTTTATTGCAGGATCGAGTATTAATTATTTCATCTCAGTCGGCGTAATGAAGCTGTTCGGAATGCTTTATTCAGAGCTACTAGAAACATATGACAGCGCAGCAGGAAGAACTGCATTCATAAACAGTCTACAGATATTCATTATGGCAGCTGTCAGTAAGTTAATGTAGAATAGTTCAAAACAAAAAAAAACACACACACACATACACATGCATACGTTGAAATTGAAAACAATGATGTAAATTCTTAGATAATCAATCAGTAAATAGTGTATATTTAATCATATGACAAAATGATAAGTTTATAGTACCTTGTCAGTGCATCTTCAATTATTTATATTGTTTTCACGACGGGGGCTCTCAACATGTGTTTTTGGTACAGATGTGCAGCTGGGATTTCAAAAACATCCCTCATTCATATATTGTAGTCTTGGAAATCCTGACCCATAAAAATATTTCATGGCAAAATCATAACCCATTCATATATTCCTCAGTTATTAGATATTAATTTTTTTTACATCTTGATTGATTTCAAAATAAAATTGATATACTTGATGTATTAAAAAAAAAGACCCATTCCAGTGGTACATCTGTTCATACTTCATATATGTAGTGATACCCCTCCCCCTCCCGTGGTTTTCACCATGGATTGACATTGACTTACTCGACTAACGAAATCATAGATCTATATTTAATTACATTGAAAGCATTCGTTCTCGTAAACATAATATTTTCAAGACCGTTTCAATATAAGATTTTACATTTTCATAACTTTTTTTTTCTGTTCCAGGTCCACTGGCCGGACTTCTGAGTACGACGTATTCGTTCAGAGTCGTCACTTTACTGGTAGTATTATTGTTGGTTTAGGTATAACCTCAGTGGTTTTACAACAAATCCTGATATGTTATACCTTACATACGGTATAATTGCAGGTATATGAAATGATATAATGGTTGAGGTGGACAACATATCATATGATTAAAGATCTAAAAAGAATTGGATATAATTTCCAATTAATTTATGATGTTTGTTATGTGCTGTCCCACTGATCCATACTAAATATAGTCTATAATTTGTACACACATACAAGCAGAAACATATTGAAATGCAGCTTTAAACAATACAAATTCTTCCAGCAGGAATATCAAATGCTCCGGAAGGGTATTTGTATGTGGGTTCAAATTCATCGCCTCAATTATTCAATTTCAGCTCTCAAATAAAGACATGGAGACAAGTAATGAATATATTGAACAGAATATTTCAAATATATGCAGCCGACGTCAAATTCCTTTTTACAAACACGAGAGAAATACCGGAGCAGCACTGAAAAGTTCATCGAAGTGAATTAACACATTTTATACAAGTTTTGTGAATTTCATTTCATCTTATCCGTAAATTATTCCATTCTAACAGATGACAAAACAAATTATCCTTTTGTTTCAGTGAATTATTAATGTCATGCCCTTCATCCCGAAAAGATTAGCTAAAATGTACAATTTGTTTACCTTGAGCTTTCCCGTCCATTAGCAAGATCGTTCCTATTCCGTAAGGTTAGACGCATCCGTATAACCATGAAGGTAAAAAAAAAAAAGAATGGAAATGGGGAATATCTCAAAGAGACAACAACCTGACCATAGTGCAGAAGACAGCAGAAGGTTACCAATGGGTCTTCAACGAAGCGAGAATAATCCCGCATTCGGGGTGGTTCTCTGCTGGTCCCTAAATAAATACGTGTATCCGATCGTACAAGCGATATTCAATACATGACATATTTTTGAATAATGTCGCGATCTGTTTTAGAAAGAACTTCGAATGAATCCATCGGTAACCTTTTATCAGGATTGATTTATGTTCCTACCAAATACATTCTTATAACCTCAGTATCATTCAAAGCTAATGGCCTTGTCCACGGTCAAGCACCATCTGTTTTGATATTTTGTTTATCCAATTCATTTCATTTTCATTTGCTTCATATATTTTTCGCAGGTTGTGAATTACCTAAACGAAGTCTGTCAAGACAGATTATATAATTAATGGATGTAGCCTCGGAGTCCCATGTGATATGCTAATATACAAAAACTATCTTCATTAAAGACATGTATCCCTCCTATCTGAAAATGTAAAGAATATTTAAAGAGTATATTAACTTTGATAAAATACAAATATAAAACAATACACTTTATCGCTATATGTAACTAAAAATATATAAGAATGCCTTTTAATTAGAATAGAATAAAATAGATTGGGAGTTTGCCACTATCCATGTCTTGTCGGAATACTAATTGTATTAAGCAGACCGATTTATCTCATGAATAATAATAAAAAAGATGTACATGTGATTGTCAATAAAACAAATCACCACAAGAGAACCAAATGATATAGAAATTAACAACCATAGGTCACCTTATGACCATCAATTCAGTTTAGCATACCAGACACATTGTATGTTACTTAAAAGCTTTCAGAAGTTTCACTGTAAAACAGAAATGAAACTCAAATATTAAGATGATTATTTTAATAATTAGAGTTTGCTTATTTTCCAGGGATTGGTTTTGGATTTGTTTACTCTCCATCAGTGACAATTGTCAATTATTATTTCCACAAAAAGAAAGCTTTGGCAAACGGTATAGTTGGAGCTGCAAGTGGGGTCTCTACAATAGTTCTTCCTGTTTTGTACAGAACTGTATTTGATGTATACGGGTTACATGGAGGTTTAATTGTTCTTGGTGGTTTTTGTCTAAATCTTTGTGTTGGCAGTGTTATATTCAAGCAGCCTGAATTATTTTTAAAAGTAAACAACACAAGTGTGCATAATTCTAAAAACTTTACAACGTCAGCCAGTATTTTAAGTAAAACAACGAGTTGTTTCTTTGACTCCATTAAAATTTTCAAATCAATACTTAAAAGTCGAACATTTATATTCTATGCATTTGCCTTTTCATTTGCTATTCTGGGATATGTTGGGAATTTTGTGATTATTCCACCACATTTACGATCACGAGGTGTTGAAAATTCAAACATTGTTAAAATATTAACAACTTCCGGTGTTGGTGAGCTGACTGGTAGAATTCTTGTTGGTTTGATAATAGACAAGAAATACGTAAAACCGGAAATTCTTTTCACCGGAAGTATGATTATCAGTGGCATATTTTGTATTGTTTTCCCGTTTTTTGATGCCGTTTGGATGAACTATTTCTACTGTATATATTTTGGATTAGTCCCGGGATCAGTTGTAACGTTGATTCCATTAATGATAATATCAGCAACAAATTTACAAGTTCTGACACCTGCCTTTGCGCTGTCACTTTTATTAAACAACACATTTTGCCTACTTGGATTTCCTTTGAGTGGTAAGTGTATATATATGTAGCTTAAAATGTGCCTTTAAATCGTAGTATTTTGCTCTAAGAGAAAGATTTGCAATAAAGTATATTCTATATGAATATAACAATTTCAAAAATACTATTGATTTATTGAATGAATTCTTTTCTTCGTCCTACATTGGGACCAACAATGTGTCAACGGTCATGAAGTCTATGATAAATGGGATATGTTCTGGATAAATATATATTCTTACATTTATACCAGTGGATTATCGGATATTTCTTTCGAGATAGTTTAATTATCAATTTTAAAATTTATAATTAAACTATCGAGATTGGATAAATCCGATAATCCACGGGTAACTATGTAAGAATCTGTTTCTCTAATGATTAGAATAAATTTTATGTTTTGTCAAACGAAAATCCCCATCAAGTGTCTTCCACACTCCACGAAGTTGTCAATTTCATTAAACCTGTTAGCATATTTTGATTCTTTCAGTTCGCTGTTAAAGGTTATGACACTCAAATTCATCCAATCGTCTTCTGAGATCACTGGCAACCCCCAAGTTGATTAAATTTGTTTATACAATGGGTTCGGAAAGGGGTAAATTACCATAGAATTAGAAAAACTAATTGTCCAAAAGGACTAGGCACGCTTATGTTGACCGTGGTGCGATATATTTTTTACCAGGTCATGTTAAAGAAACTGAGCAAGAGCCTCGTTCGAGAAACTGGTCAATTTTCATATTACCGACTCTACCTCCGTAATACGTTAACTTTTCGACAGGTAACCTAGTAATCTGTTGTAGGACATCCCTTAATATCAACTAATGCTAAACAGTGAAAATATAGGTGCAATTTGGAGGCTGTCAACTGTTTTTCGATACTTTTAAAATCTACTGAATACATAAAAAATGGTTTGAACTTTTGCAATTTTTGTGTGGCAAAAGTGTTGAAACCTTTGAATTGAATGAAGACAAAATTTAATTATCGGATCTCTACGTTTGGGTGAATACAAATCAATTAGATGTAATTATTCAGTTGTCCTAAAGTTCACGTATTAGGTCCGTTGCACGTGGATTTATACTTGCGATTGACGTATATTTCGTACTATTTCATACCTCCGAATTACGAATGTGTTTAAGTCTTGTTGTTTTGTATGAAAAAAAATTTCCCGTTATAAGAAAATCTTATTTTTAAAACTGTCAAGAATCTCACGTTGTAGCAATATACATGTTATATGTTTGTCTTTTGCTTACATTGTATCTTTGGCACATGTATCCGGTTACGGTTAAATATTTTTGATATAGACAACAAGAAGCGGCAACTGGCAATTCGCCGTTTCATAATCAGACATTTTTTGCATTTTTTTGAAAAACGTACACCAAATAGTTGTGATTGATTTAAACTGCCATAAACAAAGGAAATGCAACCAATGATGTGACGTTATTTTTTATTTTGTTGTACGAAGATTACCCATAGTTCTATAAATTCTGTAAAGCGAAATTATTTACGCTACTATTTTTCTCTTTATTTACAGGTTGGTTAGAAGACATGACAGGAACATGGGACGCGTCATTTTATTTTCTCGGAGGCTCACAAGTGATGGCTGCTGTATTTGCATATACTGGTTTCTCATACTACTCAAAATACCAAACTAAGGAATCACATAATCCAGGAGATTTGATACTTACAACAGATGACGACAAAGAGAGCATTCCCATGATAGAATAATCGAATGCTATAGTCTAATATAATTATAAGCCCTCTTTCTGGAGAAAGCTCTTTTTTACAGAATGTTAAAATGCCAGAGCATTAATGATGAGTTAGTAAATAAAACCTTAATGATTGAAATATTGTTTAACATGTTTAACTTATGACCAAAATTAAGTTTTGAGAAAATTGCGGTGGTCGTAACCAAAGCTAAGCATTGCAGTAAAACAGAGCTGTGTGTGTGTAATCATTAAAAGTGAGAATAAAAACATCACTTAATGAAAATATTTACAACTGTCTAGTATATTTGTTATAGTAATGGCAGCCATTAAAATAAATTTTTAGTGGTCATAAAAGATGATAAGGTTGGTTAGTAAGAATCAACGAATTTATTCGCGTTGGCATCATAGATTGCAAAAATTAAATTAAGTATTTCACCAGTTCTGCTCTATTTGAAATCACAGTTCAGTTGCTTTTCATCTTTGCCCAAATTACCCGAGATGCATCACAAACGTTACAAGCGTACATATGATTCTGAATACTAAATCTCGACATTACGTATTGAATTCTGCTCTTCGGAGAGAGCCCCAACCTTAATCTGCATGATCAATTTGCCACTGGACGAGAAGCAACAAACAATAAATCTGAAAGAGCCAAAACAATTTTGAGAGCTTGGTCTAGATATAGAAATATAGTTAGTATGTTTGAAAAATTTGAAAAAAAAAGAATAACCAGATGACAGATTTCAAGTTTAAAGACAATAAATGAAAAAAACATAAAGAGAAAAGACCAAAACTAAGACATTAGCCATTAGAAAAAGAGGAACAAATACATAGTCAACAGAATTTAATGCACCAAAGTATAAATTATACTCTCTCAAAACTTGTAAGTGTTGTGAACTTTATTATGTACTCTTAAACATGTACCGAAAACCACCCTCTAATAAAAATGTCATTCGAATCATTCATTTAACTTTTCAGTACATGTATAGTGTATCGTATAACACGTGTTTCATATTTACTGAAATCAATCTTTAGTCTTAATATTTTAAATTCTTCATTTACATATATATGTGGACCTTTAAGTACATTTCAACCCAATGACGACAACTCTTTACAAGAGACCAAATGACACAAATATAGGTCACCGTACGGCCTTCGACAATGAGAAAAACCCATACCGCATAGTCTGCTATAAAAGGAACACGAAATGACAAATGTTAAACAATTCAAATTCTTGTTCTTATTCATGCGATATTTCAATGACAGTACTTAGTGTATATATGCTGCACCTCTATACTTATGTGACATTCGTGGAAAACTTGACTTAACTAAAAAAAGTAAAATCACAAAAAAACTGAAATTTGAGGAAAATTCAAAACGGAAAATCCCTATTTAAATGGGAAAATCAAAAGGTCAAACACATCAAACGAATGGATAACAACTGTCATACGTATTCCTGAATTGGTACTTGGTATTTGTTAGAACCTTTATATTCATTATTTATTGCAGATTCTTGTTCATGTTGTTGCATGCTTGTAGTTTAAATTCATGTGCATATTTACATAGATACTTAGTCTATATCAATAGATTATATATACATAATAATGTGTAAGACTATTCATATCACTGTGTAATATGATTTATAGTACATTTGAAAGTTTAGTAAGGAAACATTTAATCTGTTGATAGTTTCTTGCTGCACTAGGTTGACTTTCTTAATGTTTTTCTTTTAAATGAATCTGTTTACGTAAGATGTATTTAAATCTATATATAAATAAAAGCGTCATAATTCGGGAAACCAAACGGATATAATAAGAGGGAAAATGTGACGACTTCATATTTTGTGTAGGATGATAACATATAATAACACGAAAAATGTCTTATCATGTGAGTATATAAAAGTCATGTAAAAATGTAAATAAGATTCGATTACACAAACAAAATTAAGAAAACAAATATTAAGTTTTGTTTTCGACAATTTAACGTTGACGAAAATGGATAATTCGACAATGCACATGTGTCCGGACTGGCTTTATAGGATAAAATGGTCCAATGAAACTACAATTGAGGATATCAACCAAATCTTAATGACCCGAAATATTCCTGGACTAGTTTTTGTGTGTATTCTAATGCTAACTGGTTTCCTTGGAAACGCTATTGTATTGTATATTTTCTTCACTAAATTCGCTCGGTCGAATTATCGGACTTATGTGCTGTGTCTCGCGTTACTTGACGAGATCAGCAGCTGTTTCCTAATGCCATTTATAATTATTTACTTGTTGTATCCGAAACATTTTCCGGATAACATTCTGTGCAAATTCGGACATTTTGTTGGATATTATACGAGCACGGCATCTGCTTTTCTTCTCATCTTAATTGCGATTGACAGGTACAGGAAAATATGTCAACCAATGAAAAGACAGATTTCCAAACTCTTTGCCAAACGGAGCTGTGTTATTATTAACATTGTAGCAGCAATTATATCAATTCAATCAATGTTCATATATGGAACGACAACTAGACCGACTGGATTATTTAATGTCACCGAAACAATTTGTTTCATGGAAAAAGATCCGTTTCTTGCGACATATGGAAGAGTGTTCTATATTCAGCTTCAAATATGCTTAGCTTTTGTGATTGTTTTTATAACAGTTTTATATTTCAATATAATGCGAAAACTCCATACTCACAAAAGGAAATCAATGCAACGTTTACGGCTTTCGTCATCTTCCGGACCAAAAACTGTCAGGACAAGAAAAACGACATTAACATTTATTGTAATTACGTTAATTTTTGCTATTAGTTCCGAAATTCACCATGCGTTAGCCATGATATTACATTTTGTTGACAATTTAGAATGTCATATGAATAAAGCTGAAGGAACGGCGTTTTATATATTCCTTTGGGCAGTTTTTATAAACAATGTATCTAATCCATTCATATATGGGGTGTCTGATGACCGTTTTAGAAGCCATGTAAAAGAGATGCTGAAGAAGAACCAAGATTACAAACCAAATAACAGAAAAGATTCAAAAAGCTCAGTGAGCGAGTGAAATTTTTAACAAAATTAATTGAAAACTATGTTGTTTATCGTGTATTTAAAGATATTTACTCAAAGTTGTGTTTATACCCGTATATTCGTATTGAATGCTGATAAAATATCCGGCTTATTATAAGGGGAGGGTAATTAGAACATGGGGAAAAATACTAAAATATAATTTGACATACTGTTAAACTGATTCATAAGATATAAAACCATATCTGTAATTACAATATTTTAAATCTCTCTGTTGTCATATTGTTAGTTGTAATAATGTTTGTTTAAACATTGTTTGATGTACATGTACATAATTTGTGCTATACAGAAGTGGAAACTAAGTTATTCTGTATATGGTTTATTGTTTGTTACTAACGTCCAGAGGTCAATAATGTCATATATGTTCTGCTATCTTATAAAGAAATGAATTGTTATTGATCTATCATAATTATGCTATTCGCCAGTGGCTTGTCTCTTTCTTGTGAAGTGTAGTGTGCTATTGATTGTAAAAAAAAAACCGCAATGAACGTCAAGTCAACTCCGAAACAGCGGTGACGTTGATATGCTAAACTATCACGTGATTGACAATTGACCATTTTTTTTTTGTAAACTTATTGTTTATAAAACGTTGAAATATTCGAAATATGTTTTAATACTTTTTACATTTATATTTTCGATTTGGCTTTTCAACAGTTTTGATTCAGGTCCAACTGATAAGTCTTACATGTGTCATTTTCGGGGCCTTTTATGGCTGACTATGTGGTATGGCTTTGTTCATTGTTGAATGCCGTACGGAGACCTATAGTTGTTAATTCCAAAGTCATTTGATCGCTTGTGGAGAGTTGTCTCATTGCTTTTTTATACTAAAGTATGTAGATGTTCCAGACCACGTGATTATTTACACGAATATAGTTCCTTTTAATTAGAGTGTATTTTTCCTTAATTGTTTTTTCTTTCCCTTCCTCACTCATTTCTTAGATTTGTTTGGGTGGAAATGAAAGAAGAGAGGTGAAATAAATTTTTGGATGTTGTATTTAAACTGATTTTGATATGGAATAAGTGATTAGGCCAAGTGCAAAAAGGTAATATTTACAGTTTTCGGAACATCTCTTGACTTGTCAATAGGGGTACGGATGTGTATTGGCTAAATTTGTAAAAGTTATTGGTTCAATCTTTCTGAATTTGGACTAGAACTAAAAATTACACACACACAAAATTTGACAAAATTGCATGGTGCAATTTTTTTAATGATGCAAAACGTTATAAAGAACTGATAGAGGAATTAATTGTGGTCTGTGGCCATCATACGCGTACGGTCCAGTACGAGCTGACCATATTGAATCATATGGGTTAAATTTCAACAAACATTTATCAAAATCTTTATTTTTAGTTTTACAAATTTTTATTTTAATTGTTAAGTGAACAAGCGAACAATTGAAATTCAATCTTTGTTTTTGATTGTATATCTGAATCCTATTTTGGTACTCTCGCCAAAGGTGACACTTGATACCACAAGTAACGAACGCCGTAATATTTATTTACATTTACATGTTTGCAGTTCATGCATGTTTTTAAGAATTTGCTTTTTTTTTTTTAAAGTTGCTAAATTTTCTAAACCAATTGTCCTCCCACAATATGTTTACTTCCGATAACTTCAATTTCAGTAAGCATAATTCAATTAATGTATTACTGATCGACATGCTGAATATTTATAAGAGATTAACAGATTTGATTAGCGTGACTTTTTTAAATGGTTAAAATGTAAAGTTTTATTTCAATTACAATCGAACCTTTTTATATGTAATAGTTATACACCGAGGGAAAGGTGTGTCTGGATAAGAAACCCCGTCGGCCGTAGGCCAGAGGTGTTTCTTATTCAGACACGCCGTATCCCGAAGTGTATAACTAACTTACACCCCTTTCTAAAATCTATATTCATTTGTTAACATTGATTATTAAATGAAAAAAAACCAATAGCATATATTTTATTGACAGTATCAAACCATGATTTATAAGATTTTTTTTTATTACATGAAACCCCAATAGTAACCTTTTTTGGTTATCTTCGTTCAAACTTTGACAAGCGATTATATTTTACCAATGTCAAGGTTGTTTTGCATATTCCAATTAAATCCTTAGGTTAATATGCAGTGGCGGATCCAGAGGGGGGCGTAGAGGGCGTATGCCCCTCCCCTTTTTGCTTGGACTTTTTTTTTTTGTAAAAAATATTAATCAGACTAAGACTTCGTGAAATTTGCCATTTCCCGTGTATTTTGTTTTTATGCGACATTTCTTAACTTATCTATACTATTAAACGAGAAGACCTCATTTTTGGTGTCGCTTCTCTTTTTTCCACAATAAATTAATCAACACGCCTCTGTGTCCTATAGGTACAGTGCATAGTCGCATTTGTCATCCATTCATATGATTATTCAGATTGAGTTATTTTAGGAGAAAAACGAGAAAAAAGGCATCCGGGTATTGTCCCGTCATTGTACGAAATTTTAAGTCAGATTAGACTTCCGGTTTGCGTTTTTCTGTATACTTTGAACATACATATACTACGAATAAAGTGTATTTTCAGAATTTTATCTGCTATCATTTTCAAGTTTACTATCCACGGCAGTCACAGAGTTTATTAAATAGAGAGGGTCTGTATACTATATCAATGATCCCCATAGATCGATTAGTAGACTTAGAATTGAAAGTAAATACGCTTTATTTATATAGTAATGAATGTCTATAATATACAGATAAGCGCTAAAATATTCATGTGAAGTTTTGATACCCTTTCTGAAATTCTCCAGTCATTAAATCTTTTATAAAATTCATTGATTACAAAAAAAAAAGAAGATGTGGTATGATTGCCATGTTGAGACAACACTCCACAAGAGACCAAAATGACACAGAAATTAACAATTATAGGTTACCGTACGGCCTTCAACAAAGAGCAAAGCCCATACCGCATACTCAGCTTCAAAAGGCCCCGAAATGACAATGTAAAACAATGCAAACAAGAAAACTAGCGGCCTTATTTATGTACAAAAAATGAACGAAAAACAAATATGTAACACATAAACAAACGACAACCACTGAATTACAGGCTCCTTACTTTAATAAATGTTCATAACATACTAAATGTATGTTCATATTGAAATTGATAGAAAACCAAAAATTGGGAGTTTTGGAAATAAAGGTGGAGGGTAAAAAAAACATTTTCTTGTCCCAATAACCTATGACTTATGATACTTTTGCTGAAATTCTCGTCATTCTGTATTTAACAAAATTCTTCCAACAACACTTTACATACTGATACTTTAAACTACGCTCTGAATGCCCGCGATTTCGCGGGTGTGTTCTAGTAACGATAATTATTGCTCGTATTTACTGTAATATATTATTATTTATGTCAACGTCATGTGATTCGCTACGGCGGTGTTAACCAGTGCGTCGAAAAAAACCGTCATTCAGTCATTTTGAAATTCAGATTACAGTAACACTTGCTTATGATGAAGGTGACAAGCATGACACCTTCAAAGCAACAAAGGATTGAGCAAGAACGTACTGACTTCTATTTCATAATTCCACCAAACAAAAAGTAATACTCTATTACTCTCTCGTGAAAATTCCATAGCAATATTATGTATCTAAGAAAACATGTTTAATCCCAAAGGCCCCAGCCTATAAATGAAATAGCAGAATAATGATCCCCAGTCAGTAAGCTCTAGATGAATTTTATGTCTTTTAAAAGTATGGACTATTTGATTTGAGGGGGCAATGATCTGAAATGTTTGAGAGAAAAAATCTTACCCTGATTTTTGTCTTAATCAAAAATTCTGGTCGTATATATCTGGATTGAAAACATTAATTTTGTCCACTTATTTGCTATTAGAAACAAAAATTTCAAACATAATTATTTAGCATAAAATGAACATGATGAATAATAAACGGGTGTTATTTTTTGTTGCCGGGGTTTGCATATAAATCCCATATCTGACCGGAATATTTGTTTCGCCGAACTGATATATATTGAATTCTTTTTTCAAGGCCCGATTGCAACCTACATGCTTGGTGTGGCCATTATGTCTCCATTTGTCGACCGTCATCCTTAAATTCGTTGTCCTTTCAGACTCATTCGTAGATTTTGGTTAATTTGGAACCCTCACTTCCCTTGTAGGCTGAAACATTTCAACCAAACATTTGGACACAAAAATTGTTTGTTTGTTTCTTATCTCGTGTCGGTCTATTGTAAATTTCATCGATAGCCTGGCATCTATCTTGTTTACAACAAATAATTGTGAGGTTTTACTAAATAAATAAACGAGAAATTTCCATGTCCATTTTTTACTGCCAACTCCAACATCAATTTTCGATAGCTTTCGATCTATCCAATATTTTTATAATGGGAGAATACACTTTACAGCAACTATAAAATATGCATGCACAACTTCAGGAACCGTGTAAAAAGTTCATTGTACACTTATATTATGTTTTTTAGCCTAAAAAGGTAAAAAAAAAATTCGCCTCGCTCCGCTTTGCGAAATCAAATTTACTTCGCCCACTCTTTCCAAAATCCTGGATTCGCCCCTGTACTCTGACACAAAATAGTGCTTTTGATGTCATTGTTTACCTTAACAAACCAACAAATATGCAGAAATGAAACTTTTGGTGAAAGGAAATATATTTAGGCCATTTTGAGTCAAAATTCACTTGTTTATGAGTTTGCGTTAAAAATTCAGGATTAATGCGCTACATAGTACACTAATTTAAGATTTCCAGAAAACCGTAGTTTGGTAGTACCTGTGTTTTCAAGATCAGAAATTTCATATAAGACTTTAAACATCGGTTGAAAATTGGCATGTAGAAAGGTGATACATGTACAATTCAGGATATATCTGGTTTCCTTGAAGTTAAACTTAAGGTAAAATATCTAGATAGTTGTGAAAATTGCAAGATTTGGTTGAACAGATAGGGTTTTTTTAATTGGTGGTCTGACACCTTTATTTTCGTTTTCCTCCCAAAATAACCCAAACTCATGAATAATCATAGGATAATCACAGAGGCATGATGATTAATTTATTGTAGAAGGAAGAGAATCGACACACAACATGAGGTCTTCTCGTTTATTAGTATAGATACTCTAACTTTTCTTTTACAGTACTTTGTTTATTCCCATCCCTGTTTCAGTTGAATTAATATCAGCTTATTCGAATATGTGCATGTTTTCTGGCACGTTTGAAATAAATGCAATTCATCGAATGTTCAGTTGAATGTATATTTACACAATCATGTAATTATAAACATTTAGAAAGTTTTAAAAAACAGGAAAAAATGTTTTTTAAGTGCAACACACGGTATTTTTGGACAAGAAATCAATTTTTTTTTACACTTTTAAAATTCAAATGAAGTAAAACAAGAAATCAATCTGGTTGACGCTACAATGACAATCTGTTACACAGAATAATAGTGGTGCATTTCTTTCCAGTGGGTCTCAATCAACACTGATTTACAGAAATCTTGGTAAGAATTCAGTCTTAGATGCTTGATTTTTTTATTAGTTGTTATTGGCTTTGAACAAGCTGTCTGTAACTGCGTGCAGTGGCAGATCCAGAGGGGGCGAAGAAGGCATATGTCCCCTTTTGCTTGGACTTTTTTTTTTTGTAAAAAGATTAAAAAGACTAGATATCGTGAACTTTGCCATTTCTCGTGTATTTAATTTTTATGAGACAATTCTTTACATATAAAGATTTATTTTTCGCCAGTATTTACTGATTATGTCAAAAGTAAAATTACAAAATACTGAACTCCGAGGAAAATTCAAAACGGAAAGTCCCTAATCAAATGGCAAATTCAAATGATAAAACACATCAAACGAATGGACAACAACTGTCATATTCCTGAATTGGTACAGGCATTTTCAAATGTAGAAAAAGATGGATAGAACCTGGTTTTATAGCGCTAAACCTCTCACTTATATGACAGTTGCATAACAGTAGAGTGATTCGGTATGATTGAGTTGACCAGTTCGTCGAAAAAACGTCACTCAGTCATTTTGAAATTCAAATTACAGGAACACATTTGCAATTCTGAGCATGAAAAATCATGACACCTTCAAAGCGACAAAGGAGTGAGCAAGAACTTATTGACTTCTATTTCACAATTCAACCAAACAGAAAGTTATACTCTATTATACTCTCATGAAAAAAAGTTCCACGCTCGCGCCTATCTTAAAATAACATAGCTGAATAATTATCCCCAGTCAGTATAAAACTGAAATCTACCTGCTGGGTGTGGCCTTTATGTCTTCATTTGTCAACAGTCATTCATAAATTCGTTGTCATTTCAGACTCATTGGTAGCCTTTGGTTAATTTTCAATTTTGTTGGGTAAAACATATCAACCAAACATCTGTGTTTGCCTTTTTTAAGTTGTGTCGCTCGTATTGTTAAATTCATCGAATAGCGCCGTGTATCTTGTTTACAACAAGAAATCTGTGAGTTTATGCTAATTTAACATACAACAAGCGAGAATTGTCCATGTCTATTTTTTACCGAAAAGTCCTACATCAAATATATCAGTTCATAGCTTTTGACCCATACTATCATTTTATGATAGACAATTTATGGGGAGAATACAACATCAAAAATGTTCAACCCTTATACATAACAGCAACTATAAAATATACATGCCCCACGTCACGAACCGTTTAAAAGGTGCATTTTACACTTATTTTATGTTTTTTAGTAAATAAAAAGTCCCAAACATTTAAAAGAAAACTTCGCCCCCCTCTTTGCAAATTCCTGGATCCGCCCCTGATATGGATCAGCAGGTCAAGGTTGACCGTATTGTGTATTCATATTACAAACAAAAATACGTCATGCTCCTTGTATGCAGTTGTCAATATGGAAGGGTATGAAACGAACGACATTTGTTTGCAAGCGTTGGATTTGGTAGAAGAGATTAAAGATAAAGGCAATAGTATAACTGAAAGTACTTACTTGTATCAGTTTAATAAAGGTTATGCTAACTATATTTTTTATCTTACGGTTTTATAGAGAAAAAAAGCCCCCCCCCCCCCCCCCCCGCCCCCCATTTGTCGAGAATTAATGAACATTCATATTCGAACCTACAAAGGGATAAGTGCGTCTGCAATAGAAACCCTACTACCAGACACGCTCAGCATACAAAGATACAGATTTAATATTCTGTAACTCTCTCTTTTGAGGAGAGGGGCTGATCCAGTTGTAGCTGCGAAACCGTAGCTCATAGGTCCTTATGTTATCTTTTGACTTTTTGCGGACTACTGTAACTCATAGGTCCTTATGTTATTTTTTTACTTTTTGCGGACTATGGTGGTCCGCAAAAAGTCAAAAAATAACAAAAGAACCTATGAACTACGGTTCTGCAGCTAATCCAGCTGGGGGTTCCCAACTCAACAGAAAGGGGCTGGGGTTCCAATCAGTCAAATACATTGGTCTTTTAAATCGGGTCCAACCCGCGGAACCCCTACCCCGGATCAGCCACTGGATAACGAGGGTGTCCGAGACTTTGAATCCCCCCTTTTTAATAGAAACATATTTACTGGGATACAAAATATTACTTTCAGCAAAGGAGTTATTAAAGGATTTTTTTTGGTATTCAAAATAGATGCTTAATTTTTTTTCGGTATTGTAATTTTCTAACATGTTTTTTTTTCTTAATATCTTAAAACAGTTTGTAGTGAGCACTATAAGTAATTTCTTATGTTAATGCTATTTAAAGAATTATCAATTTCTATTGTTACGGATAACAATGGACTTTATTTGCGGGATGTAGAAGCAGGGATTTCCGGTAATCCCTGCTGTCACAGCTTGTGGTCAAAATCCATTGTTATTCGTAACAATTATAACAATAGATCTATTCAATTTACACGTGTTTCAAAAATAGAAACTATGAAGTATAACAATAGATCTGGGGTGTAATAATTTGAGAATAAAGGTACTATGTTGATCTGTTATATGCATTTGTATCTAATAAACTTGACCAACTTCTTAATATTAGTCAGACCGTACGCGTACGGTCCTACCGTATGAGTATTTTGAAAAAGTACATTTATGGTCCAGACCGTACCCCTATGGTCCTAATACTCATACGGTCTGGAACATAGACAAACCAAACGAGCGTCTGGTGTACTTTTGATCTCCAATGAGTTGATCGAGTTTTATGTTCAAGTGAAAAAAGGACATGTGGTATGATTGCCAATGAGACAGCTATAATTCATCAAAGAGCAACTGAAGTGGATGTAAACAATTAAAGGAAACCATATGACTTTCAACAATTAAAGGAAACCATATGACTTTCAACAACTAGAAAAGCCCAGACCGTATAGTGGGTTAAAAAAGGCCCCGGCATAAAAAAAAATATGAAACCATTCAATTTTATTTTTACATGTTATTTTTTTTACGCTAAACACTTTAGATACTCACGACCTAATTATTATAACAAAACAGTTTACGGGACATGCACATATAGAGAATGGATAAACATGGTGTATGTGCAAAACGCAAAAAAAATCTATGCGAAACAATAAAAGAAAAAATAAATATGAGAACCAGCCAAAAAACGGCTACCACTTAATTACAGGTTAGGCATATACACTTTATTTGGCCTTTTAAACTTTTTTTGGATTCAAGCGTCACTGCTGAGTCTTTTGAAGACGAAACGCATGTCTGGCGTAAATACAAATTTTAATCCTGGTATCTAAGATGATTTTATAGACTATGACGGGATACACATGTTTGAAGGCTCTAACCTTGCTCTTATATGAGATAGTGTAACAGTACAACATAAGAAAAAAAGCGATAAAAATCAATTGAAAAGGGCCTAACTCATCAGATCGATACAAAGCAGAAAAAAACTAACGATTTTTAGCTATTAGTATCTTAAAAGTTGTTAGCGTAAAAAAAACTAAATTTTAAAAGATAAAATCCCCAGATTACATACATTATTTGGATATGTCTGTAAAAAATCGTAAATTGTATAGTTAAATTTGGGAAGGTGTATTATTCTTTACATACCTTTTTTCTCGTTTGTTCCGATTTTACATCATCCAATCCAATTTGAATGACTGAATATGGCTATAATTATGATATGATGTAAAATATATTATTTACTATGCTTTGAAAATCAGCGAAATTTTACGAAATAAAATTTCCTCTCGAGTGCTTTTATGTAAAATGAAATGAAAAACTTTATACCTTTAATTAATTTTTTGTGCAATGTTTAATATATCAAGAGAAAAAAAAACGAAATATGTTAAATACATTAGTATATTTGTGATTTGTTTTATGCTATATGACAGATGTTGATTATGTGACATATGCGAATACATGTAAAGTAATCTTCGTTGTATTCGCATATGTCACATAATCAACATTCGTATATGTAAATCATGTATGTAAGCCTGCTAACGAGGCTTAAATGAGGAAATACAGAAAACTGAAAAGCTCGCATCAGTTCTTTTAAAATTTCATTATTTGCAAGACTTATTGTGTACGTGTATTATGTGACACTGTTTATATTTATAGTTCATATTTCAACCGAAAAATTCGGTAAGTTTTTCATTTCTCAATGTTAAAACGTTTCTTATACATGTAATATAGAAATTCCTTAGATATTTTATTATGCTGTTGAAAATATACACAATCTTATCTGACCGGTCACCTAATGCAGTTTTTATTAACTGTTAAATTAAATTGGATTGCACAATTATGGTTTACTGAAGTAGAAAATTTCCTCTAAAAATATTAGGGGTGATAGATCATAGATGTTCTATTGAGGAACGGAAGCAACGGTATGAGATGCAACTCGTTGCTATAGCGTTTACGACAAAAAGTGTAACGTGTTGTTCTAATGTACAATACAAGCCTGTTTTGTGTCACCCTAGAGTATGAGAACGATTGGTTACGTAATAATCAAGGGTACGCGAATAATCTTTTATGAGTAGCTATAGCATAGTCAAGCATGCAGATAAGGTATGAAAACTGATATTGTAATCCAAGGTTTTCCATACTTTTGTTTTGTTGACTAGAAATTCAACTCATATTTATAAACCAACAATTAAGTAAATTAATTTAAAAGGAAAACATTTATTTTTTTTACCTAAAAACTTGTTTATCCAAAAATTTACTGAGTTGCCCAGGATACAACATACCGTTCCCGTTTATAATAAGCCAAAACTGTTAAGGAAGAAGGAAATAGGAAGTAGAAAGAAAATGTTAGTTTTGCTTGTTAAAAACGAAATTCATTCCATTTAGTATTCACTACATGAGGAAATACGCTGAATTTTAAGTGATTATTATAGATTATAATCTCAAGGAGATTAAATTTCTCGCTTGAACTGGTACGGCGAAAGTGAGAAAAGCAATCGAGTTGCAATGACCAATGATAATCTGTTGATCGCTATTTTACCTCTGACGACGTTGTCATATTTACCTCTGACGACGTTGTCAATTTCATGTCAATTTCATTGACAATGTCACATGTCTCCTTAGTTTCTAGCGATTATTTTTCATATCACTCGACTCCGATGAGAAAGGAAATTATATGTTAGCAAGATCAAAGGGAAGTTTTGTAAAATAGCGATAATATAATTTCTCTTAATTCTTTGGAAAAATATCCCTTTCCGAACCCATTGTATAAAAAAAATTAATAAACGTGTGGTTGCCGGTGATCTCAGAAGATGATTGGCTGAGTCAAAGGGTCATAACCTTTCTCAGCTCCCTGAAATGATCAAAATGTTCTAACAGGTGTTAATGAAATTGACAACTTCGTGGAAAGTGGAAGGCACTCGAAGGGGATTTTGGTTTAGAAAAAAGGAAATTTATCTTTTAATCATTAGAGAAACAGATTATTACATAGTAACGCGTGGATTATCAGATTTATCCTATCTCGATAGTTAAATTATAAATTTTAAAGTCCTCGCCGAGGCTCGGACTTTAAAATTGATAATTTAACTATCTCGATTGGATAAATCCGATAATCCACTAGTCTTGTATCAATGTGATAATCTATATTTCTCTGATTTTTTAGTATTTTCACTTTTCTTGAGCAGCGTGAGAAAAATATTTCTCCTCCCTAGTGATAAATATCTGTTCTCGGCAAATGATTAGTCTAAATATTTTATTATGATGTCAAAATTTCTTGGTTTTTGCTATATTTTTCTTTTGTGACGTCATGAAAAAAGGCGACCATGCCTGATGACGTCGCATTTAAAGAACACAACTTTCTGGAAATCTTTAAAAAAGAAGAAAACAAAACATTAGAGAAATAGATTCCGACAAGCTCGGCAAATCTTGCTCTTTAAATAATAAAAGTTAACTGTCTCGAGTGGAGAAGTATCGTAACACACGTTTTGCAGTGTAGGAATCTATATATATATATCAAGGCAAGCTACATCACATTTGACATTTTTATTCCACAACATAACTTTTTTTATCAGTGTTCTGTTTAAGGTGGTACCTAACACTACAGGGAGATAACTGTAAAATCAGCTAAACGTTTTAATTACGTTGTGTCGTTTAGGGAATATTAAGCTTCTCAATGATCAAAATAAGTGTTTGTCAAACTGCTATATAACCAGTGTAATTTTCTGATAAAACGGTTGGTTCAAATTTTTTGAAATTTTTATATTTTTGTAAAAGGGTCAAAGTAAATAATTTGTCAAAAGTTTTATGAAAATCAAACGAGCCAAATTTATTTTAGTGAAAGTGTTGGGTACCACCTTAACATTCCTATATGTCATCAATTTTAGTTTCATAAAAATATTAAGGATTTTCAAATAAAAGAACGGCTTTTTCGTGCAATGTTCTTTTAATACTCATGTGGTTCTTATATCAATGGAGAAACATTACCAATGAACTCATCATAGATATCAGGATCAAATTCTGTATTTACGCCAAACGCACGTTCTGTCTACAAAAGACTCATCAGTGACGCTTGAATCCAAAAAAGTTAAAAAGACCAAATAAAGTACGAAGTTTAAGAGCATGGAAGACCAAAATTCCTAAAAGTTTTACGCATGGAGAATCAATCGTACTATAGTAAGTAACTTTAAACACATAATCTCGAACTACTTTCATCATTCATGTCAAAAACACAATTCAGTTCAATAACATTAGTTTATTGCACAAGATTCGAATTTTGACCATTTATGTATCTTTAGTACGATTGATTCTCCATGCTAAAATCCCCAAACTCGACCAAGATGCAGGGTCTTTCTTTCATCATTCAGTGATATGCAGACTTTAAAGGAAAGAGAATGTATAACGTTTTTTACGACCGGACTATGAATGGATTTGATTCTTTATACTGGTAGTTATGATTAAGAGATTGATAATTTACGTTCCATAACTGAGTTTACCATATTTAGTAGTGCTTAAGAGATTGATTAAGTGCTCTCCGCAACTGGGTTTACCATGTTCAGTTATGATTAAGAGAACTGTTAGACTATCAAATATAAGGTCAAATAACCTGATCAAAGATATTAGTGTAATATATTGTCAAAGTATTGTTTATGCCAGACGGACTTTCATGTCTGTATAAGAATTTTTTTTAAAAAGTCAAAAGCTTATATAAAGTTGAGGTGAATTGAGATTCAGAATTCAAAATATGTTTCGTAAAATACAACGGCATCAATTCAACCTTTCAGTTCAACCGGTTACAGTTCGAGGTATCTGTCAGTTCGTTATCTCGTTGTTACTGGCTTTGACATCTAATAGATATTTTTGTATCACTATTAATGTTATTTTCAATTTTAATCATGTTCGATTTACTGACTAGTTATTGCTTAATATCCCATTGTTCTTTTGACAAAAATAAACTTTAAATTTTATTTATCTATTATTTTGAAAGTAACGGAATGGTTATTTGACTGGGATAGTATGCGTTTAATTTGTCACCCTTTGATGCAAATGGTCGAGTGAGAAATTATCAGGTCAACTGCGTATCTTTTAAATGGATTTGGAATAGCTTTTATAGTTTGCTTCGGACCCATGCCATTTAGTACTTGTTGTTTTCATTGTTAATCACGTGACACATCAGTCGTCTTGTGTGTGATCGTAAACTTTCGGTCAAATTTAGAACAGAGTCATCGGACATTCAAGGGGTATGATTTCCCTTGCTGTTGTCATGTTTAGGATGTGATTTAAGTGGTTATCTATTTTATCTTATTTTAAACACATTTCAAGATCGTAGTTCAAAAAAGAATGTCAAGTGAAATTTGATTGTAAAAAAAAAATCACCACACACTTACTTATAGTTACTAAGTGCATAAGTATTTGTATCTATATTAACCAGAAAATGATTTTATTAATTTGTTTTGCTGTTTCTGCATTATTTACAACAATCCTTTTGCATATTTCCCTTTTTTAATATTCATATTGACAAACAAAAATAAATGAATGAAAGAATTATCGCCCTTTAACCAAGGTCTAGTGGTGAATAGCTCTGATGAAAAATCATAAAAATTGTATAGTTATAGAAGAGTAAGACATTAAAACAATGTCTAACAATCAAACAATGATACCAGAACAACAAAATGAAAGCAACAAGCAAGATTTAGATGGTAAACAACCAGAAATTGACAAATATTCGTCCGGTGGTAGCGAAAGTATTTCGGCGCCATCTTTCTCCAATGTTGTCAAACATCATAGTGCAAATTATCAGGCCTACAGTCATCCTGAACCAAAGCTTACAGGAGTCAAACCTATCTTCATTAAAGAATCAGACTTGTTTGGCAACGATTTTCTCCACCAAAAGAACTTTGGATAACACTTGTTGAAATCTACAAAGCACTTGAACACAAAATCAAACCGCAGTTTGTAAGAGGCATACAAAGAATAAAACAAATGTGGAGAATATATTTAGACACCGAGGAAGACAGAATGCTGTTGCTAACAGAAGGTATCACCCTAAGAAATAAGACGATACCCCTGCATTCTCAGAACCCATACTATCAAAAGGATCAGTGGTTAACAACAACAATAAGAGTTAAAAACATCCCACTATCAGCAGATGACGGTCAAATAGACAAAGAATTAAGACAAACAAAAATAAATGAAATTTTTAAAGGGGCACTAGCTGTCAAGTTTATGTTCACAGGTTTGACTCAAATTCTCATATTTGATTTTTAACCATGTAAAAAGTCTAAAAATAAACTATTTACAAGGCATGGCTTCGATAAAATGTAGCTTCGTTTCGTGTGTATTTCAGTCTTGACACCATCTAATTAACTATCGAGTTGACCTCCGAATACTTCTTGTGGTCATATAAGCAATATACACATAAATATAGATTTTTTTCAGAATATCTTATTTAATGAAAGAAAATCCTAACAAGCTTTAAAAAGAAACCTACTGGAAAATAACTTTCAATTATCCACATATAACCAACACACAGACCAACGAATAGATTTATTTGTGGAATATTCAAACTATTGACACAACAACCTGACTTTAAGGTGGTACCTAACACTACAGGGAGATAACTCTGATAGACAGCTAAACGTTTTAATTACGTTGTGTTGTAAAGAAAATATTAAGCTCCTGAATGATCAAAATTGGTGCTTGTCAAACTGCTATATAACCAGAGTAATTTTTCTGATAAAACGGTTGGTTCAAACTTTTTGAAATTTTCATATTTTTGTAAAAGGGTCAAAGTAAATACTTTGTCAAAATTTAAGAAAATTAAACGAGCAAAATTTATGATGTTAGTTAAAGTGTTGGGTGCCACCTTAAAGGGACTGCAACTGCTTAATAAAAACAGACAACATCTAAAGGTTGTCACATGAACCTGGGTTAGTATAAAAGTCCAAGCATTAACGCATGCAAATGTCAGCAAAAAATCTCTAATATTTTAAAACACATTTTCCTCGAAAAATTAATATACTTACAAAAGTATTCTAACAACAACACTTAGTAAACTTTTTGTTTAGTAAAGTGCAAATGATATTTATCTTTTAAGTACAGTGTTGTGTAAATCATATCCGATGAATTTCCTTTCTCAAGTTTTTCAATTACAGTATATACTATGAATTATGTATTAAAAGTATTATTAAGGTTCATGTGGACCCTATGGCTAAAATGGCCGTATTTTCACCTCAAAATTTACTCTGAGTACAGGCAAACCTGTACATCTGGGAAAGTTTTAAGGCATAGCATGCCCTAGATAAATAGAATTCAAATGCAATGTATGATTTAGAAAATTCATAACTTAACTGGATTTTGCCGTACACTTTTTTTCGTCCCTGCAGAAGATGATAAAATTAACAAACAGTTGAGTTTACCTTGATATGGTCCACTCAGGTACACAGTTTAAATAACCAATTATTGTCAGGTATCTATTGTCCATCTCATGTCCATGTCAAGCAATACAGCTCACTTCAATTATTACCTGTGGGGAAGTTCTCAAACCTGTTTCCCAACTTAGTTTATTTTGGCACCTTCTGGAGGAATGAAAAAAAGTGCACGGCAAAATCCTGGTAAGTTTTTATTTTTCTAAAACATAAAACATATTTGAAATTTATTTATCTAGGGCATGCTATGCCTGAATTTTTTTACAGATGCGCTGGTTTGTCTGTACTCGGAGTAAATTTTGAGCTGAAAATACGGCCATTTTAGCCATAGGGTCCACATGAACCTTAAGGTGTATTATGACTAGACTTAAACATCTTGAGTATTTTATAGATTATTTAGTAACATTATCTCATCGTCTTTATAAATTCACGAATTGCTATACTTAGTTGTCTATTTATTTAATTTTAATTTTTGATGTTGTTTTTGTTGTATTTTATCTCTAAAGTCAAAAATAAAAATTTGAAAAATAAATAATTTCAATATCAATTATTGAATTCTGAAAAAAAAACTAGATGAAATTGCTAGTTACTTTCTGACATTATGTATTACCCATAAATGACGATTAGACCCTTTGTGTTCTGGGCAAAAGGTGTATATGATAGAGAGAGACTATAAAACAGAAAAAAAATCAACAGAAAGAGATTATGGTCATGCAGTATATTATTGTCTTCAATCTTGGTTACTTTGAAAATACAAAAATACCTAAGTGTGTGATATAGGCACTTAAGAGCCAGCTATTTAATTAACTTCTGACATAAGTTAGAAAAACTATTGTTTTCAATATAAAAAAGGCCACTAGTAAGATAAAGGAACAAACTATAAGTCATAAGATTACATTAACTATGTTAAATTGAGGGGGTTATTACAGGAAAATTTAGGTTTTCCAATTCGTTACAAACCAGTGATGTCTTTTATTATTTGTATTTTTATTAATCAATTGGATAATTTGCTACATGTAATGTCACAGAATCAATATTTTATAAGTTATGCATGTCATTATGATATAAAAGAGCAAAAGAACAAATATACTTAATATACTAAATGGAAGTCACGACAGCTTATTTATTTCTTCGGCAACATGTTTGAATAACAGTATAACATTCTGCATCTAGTCGGATTATCAATTCAAATGTATACGCTATATAAATATGCAATAATTAATAAAAAAAAAAGAAGACTTTCTTATATATTGCAATATCATATCCTAAATCAGTGTAAGTATATGAATAAAAGTTTAACAAAGAAATAAAATCATGTATTAGATGTTTTTAAATTGAAAGCTATACCTGATATATTTAAAGTTCAACTAAACTGCCTGCGCCCTCTATGCACTAGCTCAGTCTTTTATCGCAGTTCATTCATACCTTTTAACTTCATATAAGTCATTTTAATACATTTTCTTGATACTGTTTATAATCAAACACTCTAATGCTCACATGATTTATTTTCAAAGTGAGTAGGAAGGTTTTAAATCCGCCCTCCTAAAAAATTCAGTTACTAAATCTTATTCAGTAAATTCAATACACTAACACGAAAACAGAAATCACTTAAATACTAGACAGTTAAATAGACCACAGTACCGACAACACCAAAAAGAATAAACGAAGAAACAAGGCAAACGACATCAAACACATGGTTAAGATAACCGGACTTCACACAAAATAACAGCCTGAGGTGTATTTACCGGATCTGTAAGAACATTAGCAAACACGACGGGTGCCACATGTGGAGCAGGGTCTGCTTACCCTTCCGGAGCACCTGAGATAGCCCCCAGTTTTTGGTGGGGTTCGTGTTGCTTAGTCTTTAGATTTTTATGTTGTGTCTTCTTTACTTTTATTTGTCTGATTGTCTTTTTATTTTTAGCCATGGCGTTGTCAGTTTATTTTCTGTCTATGAGTTTGAATGTCCCTCTGGTATCTCTTGTCTTTTCAAAATATGTTTTAACTTGTATATGTTGGCAGTTGGTAGAGCATGCTTTTACCAGTGACAATATATCACATTTTACAAAGATTTTTAAAAATCTAAATCTTTTGAAACCAACCTCATATTTCAGTTTCCAATTATGAACTATTATTCAAATTATATTAAGCAACAATTTAACAGCGCGTGCGCATCATCGAATTATTTAATCAACAAATTCACCGAGCTTTTTTTTAATATAGGAATTATTTTCATCTCAGTAACACATTAAGGAAAAGGAAATATCGTAAATAGTAAATTATAACCAATGTATGTCTACCTTGTGTTTTGTATCTAGATATCTTTGTTAAAAACCAACGCCTTATATTCTATTGAATCTTCCCATTTTCCTTACACAATGTGTATTTAGGAGATAACTGTATTGTATTTTAAGCTCCGACGGCATCAATTGGGGATTTGATGGTCGCAAATTAAGTTTACTGGCGACGCGTTAGCGGAGACAGTAAACGGGTATTTGCGACCATCAAATCCCAAATTGATGCCGTCGGAGCTTAAAATACAATATTGTTATCTCCATTCTAATGAAACTGACAGAAAACAACGTTAAAACATGTATTTAAAATCTGTCATATGCCGTCTGCGCTTGCGCGTACGTCCCATAGCATCAATTGTCAATTGATGCTATGTAAGAAAGTGACGTTATCCAATCAAAATGAACGTTACAAACGTTGTTGCATTAGAATGGTGATTACATTACACACTAGGTAGTGAATGTAAACGTTTCTGGTATTGTATAATATTTGTGAAAATGGAATCTTAAAAGAGTAATACCACCATTGTTTTGTCCCATTTGTCTTTCTTCAATTTGCCCTTTTAAAAAATTGTACAGACTTTATCTTTGTTTCAAATAAAGAGACAAAATTTCACATAACATTTCATTGCATATAAGAAACTGAAAATAACCATCACTTGAAGTTAACCAATTTAATGTTCACCATTTTTTTTTTACCTGTATTCAAGCTTTAGTGACCATGTAACCTCAAGTTTCCGAAATATTTTATAGAAACTCAAAAAAAAAAAATTATGCTTTAAAACACCCAAGATATGTGTTTATGACCCAGATTTTTTTTACTGAAATGAACTGTACGACTAATAACCTTAACTGTCAAATTCAAAAGAATATTTTTTTTCTACCTTTTTTCGTATGTAACCGGATGTGACGTATTAAAATTTGATGGTATTACAACTAAAGAATACTTTTTTTTGTTGAATAAACACTAGTAATACTAGTTATTTCAAGCATTACTGTAAATTTTTGTCAAAATGAGTTCAATAGTTCAATCTAGTATAACGTTAGACGACATTTACAGCGATTCGAGCAAAATTTCTTCGAAAATCAAAATCAAGCTGCATCATGATAGAATACACTACTGGTTCGATGCTACTGCTGGAAGACGTTTCGTCCCCGAGGGTATCACCAGCCCAGTAGTCAGCACTTCTGTATTGATATGAATATCAATTACATGGTCATTTTTTATAAATTACCTGTTACAAAACTTTGATTTTTTAGAAAACCTAAGGATTTTCTAATTCCAGGAATAGATTACCTTAGCCGTATTTTGCACCACCTTTTGGAATTAAGGGTTCTCAATGCTCTTCAATTTTGTATTTGTTTGGCTTTATATAACTATTTTGATCTGAGCGTCACTGATGAGTCAAGTAGACGAAACGCGCGTCTGGCGTATTAAATTATAATCCTGGTACCTTTGATAACTATTTACACTACTGGTTCGATGCTACTGCTGGAAGACGTGTCGTCCCCGAGGGTATCACCAGCCCAGTAGTCAGCACTTCGGTATTGACATGAATATCAATTATATGGTCATTTTTATAAATTACCTGTTACAAAACTTTGATTTTTTTAGAAAACCTAAGGATTTTCTTATCCCAGGAATAGATTACCTTAGCCGTATTTGGCACCACCTTTTGGAATTTTGGGTTCTCAATGCTCTTCAATTTTGTATTTGTTTGGCTTTATATAACTATTTTGATCTGAGCGTCACTGATGAGTCAAGTAGACAAAATGTGCGTCTGGTGTATTAATTTATAATCCTTGTACCTTTGATAACTATTATGATCCTCCTTAAATTACCAATGTTCAGTGTGTCTACAGTATCCTGTCAAACAATGTTAATACTCGATAGTATCTATCGGGTACATAGAGACCACTCACAGACACAGAAAATTTAGGATTCTGTTCATTTATTACTAGTAGTTACTTGTATGCAAATGTTATAGATATTTGATTCGTCTTAAATAACAGCCCAACAATGTTAGATTTGTAAATTTACGAGAGTAATTTTTTCTCTTACCTGGCCGGGATTCGAACTCATGCTACTAAGAGATCATAGCACCTAATCGTATTGAACTATGTCCGACCTGACCACCTAATATATATATATATATATTATATTCATAAGTAATATAATTATTTTCTGTGACTGTATCTTACATTAATTTGTAGGATCCTTTACTTTAGATAATTGAGCTGATCTGTAACAATAACATCTTCATGCCTTATATATCATGTACTGTAGTACGCCGCTAGATTAAAACTGACGTGGAAAGGTAACACATGCCCACCGAAAGCTCTTTTTTGAGAGCCCAGGTGGTCGTGTGGTCTAGCGGGACGGCTGCAGTGCAGGCGATTTGGTGTCACGATATCACAGTAGCATGGGTTCGAATCCCGGCGAGGAAGAACCAAAAATTTGCGAAAGCAAATTTACAGATCTAACATTGTTGGGTTGATGTTTAGACGAGTTGTATATATATATTATATATATATTTTCATTATAGTTTTTTTGTTGTGAGATGGCTTATTTTCTATTCTTAATTTCTAAATTAGATAAAAAAATTAGTAAAAATACACGGCAAACTGATGGTTAGTGTGAACATAACCTTGAATTTGTTTCGTTTCTCAGTAATTTTACGATTAGATATTAATGAAGATTGGGAGAATAGCAACCTTATGCACCTCAGTATATGTACGTGTATGTATGGAACCAAAAAAACAATGAGTCATGTCAAAATGAAAAGACCTGGCTATGAAAATGTTTTTGGCACAGTCAGGACTTGAATTTATCTTTATATGCGGTACCCGCTTTTGTAATTAAATATATATTGTAAAGCACATATCTGGAGTATGCTTCCCCGGTATGTGATCCTCACCACATTACCATGACACGTGATATAGAGCAGGTACAGAGACGAGCAGCTCGCTTTGTTTATAGTTGCTACCAGGGCAACTCTCCTATATGTGTGACAAAGTTAAGGGACCAACTTCAATAGGAATCACTGCAGCACAGACGATTGAAACATAGTCCTATGCTGTGTTACAAGACTCAATATCAGTTGATTGCCATTGATCAAACCAAATATTACACATCAGGTGACAGTAAGACCAGGGCAACTACAAAATTAGACAAACTAGAGTGACGAGGGTGTCTACTATCAATCATTCTTCCCAAGAACAACAAAATAGGGGAATAAATTCTCCAAAGTCCGGATCACTAGAGGACTTTGGGGCCAGAGTAAATAACATCTCCTGAACCTAGCCACATCTGAAATAGGCAGTAGGATGGCCAGTAATTATTATTTTATTGTAAATACCATCCAGTTTCTCCTGGACTATTACCTTTGACCAGGGAATAACCCAGATTTGATTTTTTTTCTCAATCGATTTATGAATTTCGAACAACGTTCTACTACTGATGCCTTTATTGGCCTCCTGTCGGTTTGAGATGCACACGAGTCAATTAACTTAACTACAGAGAACAATTTCTTGCTTTAAGCAATTCAAAAAACATAGCTTTTCTGGCTTGTTGTGCCAGTCTAGCCTTGTTACTTGAAAAGTAGAAAACATCATGCCAAGATAATGAAATTCACTCATCAATAACAAATAAAAGTTTATTATTGTTTATACAAGAGCATTTTCAGCCTGTCTACATGGAATTTATAGGAATACACATATATTAGTTTATTTCAAAAAGATTTTGTCAGCGTTTTTCTTTATTTCTTTATTTCTATATAATATGCACTTTCCATTCTTTTTTTAATAATAACAATATTTGTGTTATAAGGATCAATACACTCTAGTCACTTCATCAGTCATGCTGGCATCGTCTGTTTTACGTGAAAATTTGAGCTCGTTCGTTTGCCCATCGATCTTGGTTTTACAATACTAGCTAGTAGATTCGTTATCAAATCTTTATTTCAGTCGTTAAATTTAGTTATATTTTGTTTTAGTTTTGAACCTTATACAGCTACTAATGATATCTTAGTTAGAAGCAGATTTTAAATCAAATTGAATTCCCGCAAATTTTTGTTCAACTAGATGGAGAGTTGTCTCACTGGCACTCATACCACATCTTATATCTATAGAATATCGATTTGCTCTGATAATTTCGAAAATAAGTTATATACACTTATATATGGACCATGGAAACAGATACAAAACTCCAGAACTTTCAAGTGAAACAGTGTAATGTAGTGTTGAAAATAAAACAGCATTGTTCTTCGTATTGTACAGTCATGGTATTTTTTCGACCTCAAAGTTTGGTTGTTAGAAATGATTTTTACATTGAATTTCATTCAGAAATTGAAAATCTTTTAAATTAATTTAATCAAATAAATATAAAAAAAAAATAGGCGAATGATACTAAAAGGATATTCAAACTCATAAGTCGAAAACAAACTGACAATGCAAAAACAAAAAAAAACGAAAAACGACCCAAAAAACAAACAAAGTCTACCAAAACAAACATGGCAAACTAAAGACAGGGCAACACGATCCCAACCAATAACCATGATTCATCTATGGTGCCCGGAAGGGTATGTAGATCATGACCGGCATTATATTGTACAATGGGTACTGCATGTTAAGCATATGTCTTTCATTCCGGATAAAACACAATATTATTTTTGTGTATTGGTCATTGTTTTACTTATTTATGTCACCTTACCATAAATGCTTTTCCTTCATTTTCCATACACCTGCATTTCTTGCGTAAATCGTTAAAAATAGATAGCCAGATTAGATATCAATACAATTGATCGCTGCTGAGTTAAATGCATAAAAAGGTTGTTGCAAGGAGCATTAGCTACGAGTTTTATAAAAAAAAAAAAAATGTGATTTTTTTTTTTTTTTGTAATTAATCGTTAATGGAAGTGATAAAGTGAAATAATAATTCAATTTTAGGAATAGACAAACTTATTCTAAAAGGTTACCAATTCAAAACTGTTATTAGATCTATGAATATTGTTTTTTTGGTATTAATATTGATTTTTTTCAACAAATTAAAATCAAACTGAACATTATTGTTATATACATTATGCATTGACTTTCATTGATCTTCAACCTTTTAATTTGTCGATATCTGTATCTTGCCATTGCACAAAGTCATATTTTTCTCTGACTGTTTATGACGTCTTTAGACTGAATGCATTGGATGTTGGATGCGTACTGATCGATTATTTAGTCTTAGATCACCGTGTATCATCGTACAGCGGATATAGGTACTAACCAAGCGGGCGTGAGCGATTTTGATCTTACACGGTAACGAAAATCTTTGTTTTGCTTAATCAATATTACCTATATCCGGTGTACTGATGATACACGGTGTAGATGCATGATTTCTTTTATTAGTTGTTATTGGCTTTGAACTAGCTGTCAGTAACTGCAAGTATACTCTCAGATTTGCACGAAGAGTCTTTTTGTCGTTGGGATTTACAAGTGTTCGGCCACATCCACTCTGTGTTTTTGTTATCTGTACATTTTGTATTTCTATTTGTATCCATCTAATGAGTTAAGCCTTTTTCGAGTAATCTTTCAGTTCGTTCTTATGTTGTACCGTCAAACCACTGACACAGGTTAGGAGGGTTGGGATCCTGCTAACATGTTTAACCCCGCCACATTCTGTATGTATGTACCAGTCCCAAGCCAGGAGCGTGTAATTCAGAGGTTAATTGCCGTTTGTTGGTGTGTTACATATTTGTTTTTCGTTCATCTTTATGTACATCAATTAGACCGATTTTTTTCTCGTGTGAATAGTTTTACATTAGTCATCTCGGGGCATTTGTCGCTGGCTGTGTGGTATGTGATTTGCTCCTTGTTGAAGACCGTATGGTGACCAATAGCTGTTAATTTTTGTGTCATTGGGTCACCTGAGAAGAGTTGTCTCATTGGCAATCATACCATATCCTTGTTTTCTGTATACAAAACATGCATGCAGTACATTAACCACAACATAGAAAACTGAAGACTGAGCAACACGGACCTCAACGAAACCTGTGGTGATCTAAGGTATTCCGGAAGGATTGGCAGATCCTGTTCCACATGTGGCACCCATAATGTTGCTCATGTTATATGTAAGATCTGTCCTATTTACAACAAATAAATTAAATCGTCACACACAAAAAATGTTTGAGGCTATTAACGTACTACAATTTCAGCTATATACATTAAATTTGTGCACTAGATTTCATTGCATGTATGGAATCAATATGAACACGAATATGTCCATAAAAAAGATTTTCAGTTGAAAAGTGTAAGTGGTTTATAAATTATTGAAGAAATAATAGAATTGTTTTAAGTGTTTTTTTTATTTGATATGTTTGTATTATCTTTATAGACTCGTTTTCATAATAGTGGGGACGAGATTATTTCTCGGCGCGCTCGGGTTATCAATTGACTGATTCAGATTGGATGAACGTGATTTTGTAACGTTGGATTATCACATCGTTCTTGTTATAGACTTTTCACACTGGTGTCTCCACAGGTTTTTAACGCATAAATCAAATAATACGAATAACTAGTAGAGGACTTACTATTGAGTGTTGATTTTAATGTTGAATCCTTAAACATTTTCTTTTTTTTTCATGCATATGCTTAAACTACTTATTAAAACCCCTACTGGAAGACTTGAAGACCTCTGACAGACTGAGTGAGCGTAAAATCATTGTTATCGATAGCAATACAATCCCATTCCCTTTTCACGAATATGACCTACCGAATTAGACTATTTACCGGGTTTGTAATAAAATAAGAACAACACGACGGATGCCACATATGGAGCAGGATATGCTTACCTTTCCGGAGCACATGAGATCACCCCCAGTTTTGGTGGGGTTCGTGTTGCTTAAAGTCTTTATTTTTCTATGTTGTGTTTTGTACATACTATTATTTGTCTGTTTTTCTTTTTTAGCCATGGCGTTGTCGGTTTATTTTTTTTCTATGAGTTTGAATGTCCCTCTGGTATTTTTCGCCCCTCTTATTTTAAGGGTAAACGACTCATTATTATTACAATCATAAGTATAATATTGCGGTTGTCCACATTGTTACGGTGTTAACTCTATGTCACCGCTTTATACAGACACACTGATATGGCTATTTTAACGCAGTAGCTAAAAAGATGATAATTCATAGAACAACATTTAAAAATACCGTTGAATAATATTCTGCCCAAAGCAAGTGAAAAGACTACTTTTAGGAATTCTGTATTGTGGTGATTGCCTCTTTCATTAACATCACCACCTGTTCAGGGCATTGTTGTTATAGAAATCTACGCTCTTCTCTAGTGAGGGGACCTCGGTGTCCGAGTGGTCTAAGTAGATAAACAACTGTATTACATGTACTACAATGTAGCTGTTGTGAGAAGGATTGTCAGTTCCTGACGGAGATCGATGGTTCTATCCGGTTTCCTTCAACAATTAAAACTGACTACCACAAAATAGTACCACAAAGCTCAATCTAATTAAAAACCGATCTCTCATCGCTCCTGTTTCTGATATGTCGCGTGGGAGATCTAACGAAACCGGCTTTGAGGTCACATGTGAGTGAACTAAAAGTTATGAATTTATAATGATATGCAAATGAGTTGACGACCTATTAATAAGCCAATCAAAAAAGTTTATGAATTATTTTGACTGACGATTTTGTCGTAAATAAAATGAGTTACATCCCTTTACCTTACGTTAAACTTCCAAGATCGTGGAAGACTCAATCTCATTGGTCGAAAAAGACACACCTACGAGGTCACTCACATGTGACCTCAAAGCGGGTTTCGTTAGGTCTCCCACGCGACATATCAGAAAACGGGAGCTATGAGAGATCGGTTTTTAATTAGATTGCACAAAGCTGAAAGTGGCATTAAACACCAACCAACCAATCATCAATCATTGGTTGGTGTTTAAAGCCACTTTCAGTATTGTGATGTTATTTTGTCGCAGTAAATCAATTAATCTTGCCGAATGGAGTGAGTCGTAACTAGTCTCCCTGATGGAGGATATAGTGCAACTCTTTTGTTTTAGTTTCACTAATTTCAATAAAAAAATAAGAATTTCAATATTGGATTTTTTTTCTCCATATTATTAAATTTCAAACTAGTAACATTTTTGTAATATTAATTGCCAATAAATGTATATGGAAAAAGCTTCAATCATGGTCTATTCTAAACATATCCCTCAGCGAGCAACCATTTAACTTCAAAAGGGGGGAGTTATGTTCTGGGGTTTCTTTTCACAGTCCGAAACTTTTTTTTATGCGCAAAGCGTAAACATATTTATTTACTTTTCCACCGCTATTAAACAAATCATTTTTTTTATATAAAAAGCATTGACCCTACCGCGCCCACCCCCTCCCTGGAAGGTAAACAGTCGTTCCAATAATTCTACACTTCTCCGTTCTTTTTGGTGTTATATTTATAACTATGAAGGTACAAATTTGTTTGAAAAGAGGTACATATTTTTGAATTTATTTAGCTATTCAAATGGATCCAAGTAAGGAATAATGAGATATGCGTACTACTGTTCAGAAAGAATGTTGCTAAGATTTGACCCTAGTTAAACAATTGTGAAAAATTATCCAGGTGTGTAAAACGCCCCTCTTTATTGCATTGGGGCCTTTTGTAATTTGTATCCGATTATACTTTTTTTTCTCATTGTTAAAAGCTGTACGCTGGCTTTAATTGCTGACATCACTTTTCAATTGAACTTTGGTGGAAAGCTGTTTCATGGACAATCATGTGACATCTTCTTATTGAGGTCCACATAGAACTGTATCAAAAAAATATTTAAAAATAATTTTTAAAATATTTAAAAATAATTTTTAAAATATTTAAAAATTAAAAATCACGACTATAGAATATATAACATTATAAACTCATGATAGATACCAGGAATGAAATTTTGTATATATATATGCGTTAGACTGGCATTTCGTCGGGCTACAAAAGACTCATCAGTGACGCTCGAAAATCACTATAATTTAAAAATCAACCTTTGCCATGTTTACATTGAGATACACTTCCCGTATATAATTTCTATTTTAACTGAAATATGGAAAGAAAACCCCATGTTGGTCCTGTTGTTAGTAATTTTATTTATGACGTCAAAAGAGAAGTTATGTAAACAGAGAAACGCTTTCTACATAGGTAACTTTGTTGGTTTTTTTTTCATATTCAAAGTAATTTTTAATGACGAAAAACGAAAATACCATCAGCTCATCATTATGTATCATTATTTTTTCCCAAGGATACACAAATATTGCCTGATGAGGCTATTCAGAATGCATTGTGACGTCACAATTTTCATTTTAAAAGTCTGCATAGTAATATTTCATATGACGTATGAAAAAAACAAATTCGTATTTCGTATGATCTGACGATAGTTTCTCTAAACCATATTATTTGCTTGATGATGATCTTGATAATCGTTTACTTTTATGAATTTATGTAAGCACGCACCTTGTCCTAATTTGTCCCCCATGATATTACTGGACATCACAATGGTTCCCGAAAAATTTTGACGTCATTATAGAAAATAAGTAATGGTCTCTAGTGCCACAATACTCCATTGATACTGATTGTTGTATGAATTCAATAGTGCAATAGGCGCAGATTCCGTCTAGATTAACTTTAAGTTAATAGAATAAGAGGGAGGGTCTTATAACGTATAAGAAAAGAAAAAATGATCACGTACACGAACAGACGCTGAATGAAATGAAAATGACGGATGCTGTTTTTGTGTTACTTTTTGGACGAGCAGAAAAAAATAATTTGGCCTTGGTTTGAGTGAAAATAAATACTTCTGACCACATAAAATTTACCACATGTTTGGTATCTTTCACCCCTCTTTTCCAAATGGTAAAAACATGTTGAAAAAGTGGTTGTCGTTTGTGTATGTGTTACATATTTGTTTTTCGTTATTTTTTTATACATAAATTAGGCCGTTAGTTTTACATTTCGGGGCCTTTTATAGCTGACTATACGGTATGGGATTTGCTCATTGTTGAAGGGTGTACAGTGACTTATAGTTGTGTGTAATTTATGTCTCTTGTGGAGAGTTGTCTCATTGGCAATCATACCAAATCTTCTTTTTTTTTTATAAAAGTTTGTTCTCAATGTTTGATTTTGAGTCTATTAGTGTAAAACATTTTTCGTTTTATTTGCTAGTATGTCAGCTTCTATCGTACTATCGAAGTGATTTTTGTTCTACCCCGAACTTATTTGACAACCGAAGTTGGGTTTTTTCTCCGGACACGCCTTCCTCGACCAATACATGTACCAAATTGCCGCCAGTATATAACAACCAGATTCGCTGCTGAATGCTGATTACTATCTTGCAAACGTCATCAGTCGCGCGTGTATTTAAAATAATTTTGAAATATCAATGGAAAAGTATTTTCATTCCTGGAGCTTTTTCTAGATATTTGTTGTCCATGTGTCATGTCTAATATACATTTATTAAGCCTTTATAAAAGACAATATAATTTTTTTATATCCAGTTTCAGTCACTTCAGTTCACCCATCCATAAGCATTGAATATAAAATCTATTCTCATTAACACTCGCAGCTATTTAGAAAGAAAATTTAGATTAACATTTGTAGGTAATTATGGGGGGGGCGAGACCATTTTCGGGACGCCGGGATTGGCCGATTTTAGCAACGGGAAATTGGGATTGTCTTGTTTAAAGATCGGGAATTCGGGATAGAAAAGCATCGGGATACGGGAAACCCACGTTTTTAGCCATGGGAAATCGGGATTTTTATGTTGAAATATAACGGGATTGACAAAAAACTCTACCTTGGACAGATAAAAGTGCCATTTTCACTATACTTCAATCAGAATCGCATCTAGAAACAGAGTAGATCCAGATCTTATTTTATTGTTATTTTCTGCTCGTTTTTTTTTTTAAAGTAACCGTAGCCAGTGCCATATTTAATATCCACTGTACGCGAATGAAATGCTAGAACCAAAATTCATGATAAATGTCTAAGCTCCTTGGTATTAGTGTCGCTCTGATTAAGAGGATCAGTATACCCAAAGAGGGTGGTAAAGGGTTTTTTTCGTGCAACGTGTTTTGCCATTTTTAATTTCAACCTTCCGTGAAAAAAGTTCGTGCTTCATTGTGAAATTGGTAAAAACGGCAACGTGCAAGCAATTTTTTTATTTTTCGTTCATCGTGAAATTGGAATTTTATTTCGCGTTTGTCCGTGAACATAACGCCTCTTTACAACCCTTCCCAAAAGTTAGACTTGATTTGGATATTTTCAATAAGAGTAAGATTATGTAAGACCTAAAAGAAAACACATGTGTTTCCGGTACCCCTATATATATCTACCCTAATTTTAAGTACCTATAATCTAACTCTACTCTTAAAAGGTTTTTGGATGTTATGTGGACAAGCACTTATAAAGTCAGAATTTTTCTCCCATATGAACCAGTCAAAAACGTTTGAAAAAAAAACTATTTTGCTTTCCTACCGATCCTAATTTTTTAGGGGATGTAACCTGAAACATGTATTTTTTTCTTGGCCTTACTACACAGATAATTTCACAGACACAGTCTTCTCTATAATCGAATATCATATAAAAATATTTATTGCATTCTGTAATTTTGAAGAAAACAAATACCCAAACTTGACGTGTTTAAAATGTACGTACTGAATAAATTGGTCAAAATGCACAAATTGAAAGCAAATAATTAAGAACAACATTACTCAGAGGGTTTAATTGTCAAAGTTTACCAGGACGGCCTCCTTTAAAAGTTGTGTCAGATGTGTCTATTCGTTACCTAAAATAGTGGAGGACCTCTTTAATAAATAAATGGTGATTTCTTGTTTATCGGGATCGGGATTTTTAACAAAATATGTCCGGGATTTCGGGATTTTCTGATATTAAAACCGGGAAATCGGGATGAGACCCCCTCTAGCCCCCCCCCCCCCTCAATTATAAACGCTTACACGTGAGATCCATTATATCCAGAAATCAGCGCCACTTTGCTTATTTGAACAAGAGAGCACACACTGAAATGTCTCGCCTTCTTTACTAATCATTGATATTATATTGATAGTCCTTAGTATAAAGCTTTATTACAACGGTCAAATAAACTTAACATTAACCAAGATAGCTAAACAAAGACCAATGAACCATGAAAATGAGGTCAAGGTCAGATGAACCATGCCAGGCAGACATGTACAGCTAACAAAGCTTCCATACAACAAATATAGTTGACCTATTACTTATAGTTTAAGAAAAATAGACCAAAACACAAAAACTTAACACTGTGCAATGAACCGTGCAATTGAGGTCATGGTCAAATAAAACCTGCAGGACTGACATATAGATCATAATATATTTCCATACACCAAATATAGTTGACCTTTGACATACAATATTAGATAAAAAGACCAAAACTTAAAAACTTAACTTTGACCACTGAACCATGAAAATGAGGTCAAGGTCAGATGACATCTGCCCGCTAGACATGTACACCTTACAATCACTCCATACAACAAATATAGTAGACCTATTGCATAAAGTATGAGAAAAACAGACCAAAACACAAAAACTTAACTATAACCACTGAACCATGCAAATGAGGTCAAGGTCAGATGACACCTGCCAGTTGGACATGTACACCTTCCAGTCCTTCCATACACCAAATATACTAGCCCTATTGCTAATAGTATCTGAGATAAGGACTTGACCACCAAAACTTAACCTTGTTCACTGATCCATGAAATGAGGTCGAGGTCAAGTGAAAACTGTCTGACGGGCATGAGGACCTTGCAAGGTACGCACATACCAAATATAGTTATCCTATTACTTATAATATAAAGAGAATTCAACATTACAAAAATTCTGAACTTTTTTTTCAAGTGGTCACTGAACCATGAAAATGAGGTCAAGGACATTGGACATGTGACTGACGGAAACTTCGTAACATGAGGCCTCTATATACAAAGTATGAAGCATCCAGGTCTTTCACCTTCTAAAATATAAACCTTTTAAGAAGTTAGCTAACGCCGCCGCCGCCGCCGGATCACTATCCCTATGTCGAGCTTTCTGCAACAAAAGTTGCAGGCTCGACAATAGTATACCAAAGAAATCGGATACGGGTCACGAAAACTTTATATTCAAATGATAGGAAATTTTGAAAAAAAAAGATGTCTGTTTTAACTTTAATTTAAGTGATAGACAGGTTGCGAGGACAGAAAATAAATATACACAACAATATACACCATTTAAACAAAACATGATGACTGTCGTTTAAAAAATCAAGGTTCCTGAGCTATTTTAGAAATCGAAGCGAGAGGCTTTTAACATTGCAGTATAAAATACAGGCTTAAATGACTGAAACGTGCAAACTTCGTGTTGAAAATTGGCTAACAAGGTCATTACAAAAACAGGTTGCGGGGATGAAACTTGAAACTTGAATTTCCAAAGAATAAGCAGTGGTGGATTCAGAGGAGGGCCTACGGCCCTCTACGCCCCCCCCCCCCCCTTTTTGCTCGGACTTTTTTTTTTTTTTTTGGGAAAATGATTAATCAGACTAGACTTCGTGAACTTTGCCATTTTCCGAGTATTTAATTTTTATACGACAATTCTTTACTTATAAAGATATTTTTCGCTGGTATTTACTGATTGTCAAAGTCATGTGATTTGCTATGGTGGAGTTGACCAGTGCGTTGAAAAAACGGCACTCGGTCATTTTGAAATTCAATTTACAGTATTTAATACACATTGCTTAGGCTGAGGATGTGATGACAATCAGGAAACCTTCAAAGCGACACAGGATTGAGCAAGAACGTATTGGCTTCTATTTCACTATTCCACCAAACAGAAAGTAATAGTAAATTCTCTATAGTACTATTACACTCCTCATGAAAAAAAAAGTTCCACAATATTATTTACCTACGAAAACAAGTTTAACCCCAAATGCCTATTTTATAAATAACAAAGTTGAATAATGATCCCCAGTCAGTATAAGCTCCAGAAAGATTTCAAGTCTCAGGTACGAACCATTTGATTTGAAGAGGCAGTCTGAGATATTTGAGAGATAAAAAAATTGACTCTGATTCTTGCCTTAAACAAAAATTCTGGCCGTATCTGGATTGAAAACAATAGTCTTGTCCACTTTTTTGCTATTAAAAACGAAAATTTCCAACAAAATTATTTAACATAAAATGAACATGATAAATAAAAACGGGCGTATTTTTTGTGGCCGGGGTTTGCATGTCTGACTGGATTGTCTGTTTCGCCGGACTTATATATATTGAATACTTTTTTCAAGACCAGACCTGCTTAATAGGTGTTACCTTTATGTCTCCATTTGTCGACCGTCATTCACAACTGCGTTGTCATTTCAGACACTTTCGTAGTCTTTGATGGATTTTGAACCCCTCACTTCGGTTCCCTAAGTTATGTTGGGTGAAACATATCAATCAAATATTTTGTAATAACTGCTTGTTTGTCTTTTTTAACTCGTGTAAGTCGTATTGTAAATTTCATCCAATTTCCATGTCTATTTTTTACTGACAAGTATACATCAAATATATCAGTACATAGCTTTGGATCAATACTATCATTTTATGATAGACAATTAATAGGGAGAATACAGCATAAAAAATGTCAACCCTTACACTTTACAGCAACTATAAAATATACATGCCCCAAGCCAGGAACCGTTTTAAATAGTGCATATTACACTTATTTTATGTTTTTTAGCCAAAAAAAAGTCCCAAATTTTAAATCTTCGCCCCCCTTTACAAAATCCGCATCCGCCGCTGATAAGCAAGTCCAAGTTGTATGTGTAGTCGTTGGAACTCTAGGTTCCCACGTTAAGTTATATTGTCCCTATTGCAAGAAAAATAAATCCTCGAAAACACGAAAAATTTACCAAATTCGCCTTCATTGTTTTGGTTTTGACCGCCTGACAACTTTACAGAAATATCAGAGTGATTATAAACAAGGACTCTGTGACGGGCAACTTATTATATCCGTGTTTTAAAGACTTTAATGATACCAACCAGTCCAGTTCAAACTATTATCACGTGGTACAATTCTCATTTACATATCAATATTTAAATTAGCAAAAGTACTTCTATTTTCTGGCTATGAAAAGAATAGTACAGCTATGACATCCTCCTGATATGGCCAGTGGCGGATCCAGAAATTTTCATAAGTGGGGGCCCACTGACTGACCTAAGAGGGGGCCCGCTCCAGTCACGCTTCAGTGATTTCCTATATAAGCAACCAAATTTTTTCCCAAAAAGGGGGGTCCGGGCCCCCTGCCCCCCCCCCCCCCTAAATCCGCCTATGACGGCATCATATTTTGAGACATATTGTTGAAATCTATATATTGAAAGGTCAGCAAAGTTTAACGCTCTTCAGAAAATAATTAATACCAAGCTCAAAGTTGATATATTTATTTTTAACAACCAAAAGAGCTGAACTGCAATTTCACTAAAAAGAAATATTGGTCATTGACAGATTCAAGGCAGGAAGTGTTCTTTTTTTATTAATCTTTTTATTTATCTGAACGTTTCATGATGTTCCGGGTACTGGAGTCCTACGTTTTAAAAAGTAGCTGGATCCGCGGCTGTTGAAAATACCATCACATCACTTACCATGTTACTGACTTACAATAGGCACATGCACATGCCAGTGGTGGATCTAGAATTGTTCACACCGGGAGGGAACAATGACTACCTAAGAGAGAGCCCGATCCAGTCATGCTTCAATGACTCCCTGTATAATTAACAATTTTTTCTCACGGAAAGGGGGGGGGGGGGGGGGGGGGGCTTAATCCGGCTCTGCATGTGTCAGGGTTAAAACTAGTTTTCTAATATCTCAACCTTCGACAATGTATGCAATAACAGTGGAATGACATAGGATTGATACTATAAAGATCAATAAAATTGAAACTGGAAATGGGGAATGTGTCAAAGGGACAACAACCAGACTATAAAAGAGCAGAAAACAGCTGAAGGCCATCAATGGGTCTTCAATACAGCGAGAAAATCATACACCTCGAGGCGTGCTTCAGCTGGCCCTTAATGTCTTTATATATTTTTAGTCTCATAAAACCAATGTATTACATCAGTACAGAGATAACAACAATAAGTATTTACAATATATACAAAACAAGGAGAGAGGTTACAGAAGTCACTAGCCAGGAGGACAAACAAAAGTACTAATATTTTTTATAAATAAACAAAGTTTCTTGAGGACTGGTTATCGTGTACTCGACATAAGTTTCTAGAATTTGAATGTATTATGTCGTTGTACAAAATAGGAGGATAAATACATTGATCGAAAAAAGTACATTCAAATATAAAGTGATATTCAACACCAATTTATCGATTTTTACATAGATGGCAAACACGGTTTTCTCTCAATACGTTTTGCCACCTTTATGTTTCAATCGGCAATTTGTTATTTAAGGGTGCACATATTAAATGTATGAAAACTCTAGAGAGAAGAATTTCCCGCCATTTTCCAATCTATTATATCTTGAAAACAAGGACACGGACCTGTCATTTTATTCTACTTTTAAGTTTCGTTATTTATTTATATACTATCAAATTAAAACAATCTTGTTATTTTGAGGAGCGAAAATAATTAAAATAATGTGTATCTTAGATGACCTTGGCTTTTGGTGTGTCGGGGTTTTTTTTATAACTAATTGGAGTATAGCTCTCATCTAATTCGAATGCATGTGTAATTAGCCTATAATGGTTCATTTATTAAATTATATATAATATACTACTATTCACTTTCCTTTTGCAGATTGAGTGGAATTTAAACCGATTATTTTCAGAGAAACATACATCCATGAAATTGTTGACCAGTCATATTATTTAATATTAATACAAGTGCTGTACTTGAAAGAGGATACACAATTTGCATCGGTGTCATTTCAATTGAATCCTTCGTTAACCATCAGGGAGGATTAGTTTCAATATTATAACAAATAACTCAAGAAAACAATCACGAAATGTCGAGTATTCGTAAGCATGAAATAAATAACCTGAAAATGATCGATTCTTTCAACTTGATTACAAATAAATGTATCGGCTGCTCAAGATATTGGAAACACTACTGTTATATGTCGGTGGTGTTTCTTTGTCTGGTTTATCTGTCTTCAATATGGCATCTTATTATATTACAGCAGTCCAAATCAGAAGCTGTTCAATATAAGTCTGTACTAACGGAACATGATTCTCTACTTGCAAACAATAGACATTTAGTGGACAACAAAAGGACAACTGCAAAAGGTTTTAGTCAGATCTTGCTTTCTCATACAAAATTGACTCGAACGAAATCAAACCCTCGCACAATTGTGAAATATGATTCATTGTTTTCCAGTAGTGATTTTCAGAAGCTGTCATCTGATGGTACTAAACTTTCTTTTATAACATTTCCAACTCCGAAAGTATATTCAGGAAACAACATAATAACTCGTACTATGCTAGCGAAGAATGCCCCATTTATCTGGGATAATAAGAAACCGAGTTGGTACAATGTAACTTACAAAGAACTACCTCCATATGATTCCAATCTAGTGGGAGATATAACGATGGATCCGGAAAATATACATAACCTTAAACAGAATCACAGGGAAAGCTACAGAAGGCTTAGTAACATTTTAGCCCAACATGATTTACAGCAATTAAAGTTATGGTATGGTTTTGATGGTGCTAAAAACCATGTTGGTAGAATTGCAAAATTCCAAGATGTTGTTGTCTCTACTGATGGTTGGATTGTGCATACTAAAGATAATTTAGCAGTACGAAATGGAGGCTGTGTTACTTCAGGAAACTTATCGTTACGCAAGATTTCACTGAAACGATATAATCTAGTTTTCTCGATCGCTCTCCACTGGAGTCATGGCATATGGCATTTCCCGATGGAGGCATTAGTAGGGTTAGCACTATTGTCTGAATCGGAAAAACAAAACAGTTTTATCCATGTGAGTCAGAAAAATCGATATGTGATGAAATGGCTAAAATTGGTCAAAGTTGATGAAAAAAATGTTATTGATGGTACTATAGTAGCAGACACTTTATTTGTTCCTGAGGTAGGATTATGCGGCAGGCCTTCCATGGAACAGATTCAGTGGTTACGCAACACTATTCTGCCAAATGTTCATAGGACTAGTATTAGACATTATGTTTTACTGATAAAAAGGACTAAACGCCGTGTGATGCCTAACTTTAACAAAATTCAGATATTGGTAGAAAATTTTGCAAAACAAGCTAACTTAGACTTCATTGTTCATGATGATAGATCATTGCCATCTCTGGAGATTCAGTTGGAGCGTTTTGCAAATTCCTCGATTGTGATTGGTCCTCATGGTGCCGGTATGGTAAACTTGATTGCTACGCAAAGGGGAACATGCGTAGTTGAATTTACACCTGTTGAATCAAATGTTTGTTACATGAGTTTAAGCTATAAGTTAGGTCTAAATTATGTTTCTGTTCCGTTGTACCGGAATCAAACAGTTAACATTTACAGAGTTCAACAAGCATTAGAGTCTTGTCAACAAACTCGCACGTGATTTTTTTTTTTTTATTTTGTTGCCCGGTGAAAGGATGTTCGAATGCTGTGCAGTGTGGTAATCATTGCACGTTTGTAATCCCTGTCTATGCAATACATTTGAATATGCCGTGTTAGTATTAAACTGTTTTCCTTACAGGTGTAATACCACCATTGATTTCCCCCTATTATTCTTTGTTAAATTTGCACTTTTCAAGCATTGTTCAGAATGTATCTTTGTTTCAAATAAAGAAATACTTGGCATGAGTAAAGTTTTGTCTTGTCCAGTACTATAGAAAAAATTTCACATAACATTTCATTGCATATAAGAAAATAATTATCACTGAAAGTTAACCAATCAAATTTCTCTCCCTTGTCTAACCTGTGTACAAGATTTAGTAACCAGGAAACCTCAAGTTTACAAAATATTCTATAGAAACCCCAAATAAAAAAAATGCCGATCAGCGATAGCGCATCGCATTTGCGCAAATTAAAACAAATGCAGTAATTCATTTGCGAGATTATTTTATATTTAATCTTCGCCTAGAATCTATACTTATTTAAAACACGTAAGTTGTAAGGCCAAGTAGAGGTTTCCCGATTTGCTACCGTACCAACCGTAGAACGAAGTGGGAGCCGTCATTTAACTTTTGGAAATTATTGATGTATACACTTAATATCAACGAATGTTTTGGGAATCATATGCAGAACTGTATTGAGAATTTTTAGCTGTAATTTGGGACTAAGTTCATGTGTTTACTTCTTGTATTCGTAGGAAACAATATTGCGTGCACTCGATTATGCTTTCAAGCAACCGTTGCAATATACCGTTGGTGCGAAAGGTTTATAGTTAAGAGTTATTTCCCCGTCACTGGTATTAAAGAGATAATAGTAACTGCAATTACGATTATCCCAATATGGCGACGGTAGATATAGGTAAAATCTTTACACTCATTTTTCTTAAATGTAGCATGCTTTTGTCAATAGTTACTCAGCTGCAAGGTTTATCTATACCATTACATCATATTTGAATCGTAACGGTGCACTGGAATCGTATGAGCGCTTTGAAAATTGCCGTTGAAAAATTCGGTATGATAATCGTAACTCTATGGTATTTTTCTTCTTTGATAATCGTAATTTTCTTTATCGGATAATAGTAACTGAAACATAATAAATGTGTCTTTCAGCATTTCAATGGTATTTTGTGTGTTAAAAATGCAAATGTCAAGTTTAACGATGACATAAACGCATATAAAAATAAATGAAGAAACTTACAGGTTAATATCTAGGACAAATTTACCTATATATAATATATACAGTCATGGGACTAAAGTGAGTTCCCAGTAAAAAAAAGTCCTATCATTTCAACTTGTATATCTATTTATAACTGACAACAATATGCATAACCTTTTAGTTTAAACATATTTTACTTGCAAAAGTAGCAAAAGGGATTGGACACAAGTTATAACAACATTAGAGACGTCCTCTCCCAATATAAATATAAACACAAAGTACATTAGATAATGGCGAGAAAAAAAAACACAACATAGTAGTAATGCATGTAATACATACTTCAAACAAAAATTAGAAATAAAAAGAAAAAAGAAAAAAAAATACAATATAATAAGGAATAATAATGAAACAACTAGACTGAAGTGAAAGGTTGTAAAGTAGAAATTTAGAATGTTAATTGACTGCTTTAAATCTTTGTGTTATTCTGATATAAGATTGTACGGACTCAAAATGTCTTTGTTTTGCTGAAAAGAAAGGTCACCGTCACCAGCTAAAAGAAGCTCAATGGATATAGCATAACTTTCTAATTTTGAAAACAGTATTTCTCTGGCTTCGTTGTGAAGAGCGCACTGTAAAAAATAGTGTATACTATCCTCAACAGGGTGGCCACAGCTGCATGCGGGACTGGGTTTAATATTAACACGATGTAAATCTGAATTTAAAGAACTGCACATATTTCTCAAACGTGTATGAATGATATTGATTTTCTATCCCCACAACTAAAATAGGAAGGTGGCTATATCAATTTGGACTTCATCTTTCGTTTAAAAATATTTATGTTTTGGACGTACGTATGTCGGGGGGAAGGCTATTCCATTCAAAAGTAGTGGATGGGAAAAAGGATTTTCTAGTTATGTCTAGTCTATAACCGGGGTACTACATAATTATTACTGTTTCGCAAATCGTAGTTAGATACTTGACCAACAAGCGGGGGCATTAAATCACAGAGATAATCAGGGGCAGTCTCATTATGTATAGAATAGAACATATTGAGCATTCTGGATTTTCTTCTGTTCACAAGCAATTGCCAGCCAGTTTCAAAATATATAGCTTCCCGACTAGCAAACACGGGCAACCCAGTTACTAACCTCCCTGCTTCTAACTGAACATGTTCTAAATTGTCGGCTTCTTGTTGAGTACAACCATCCCATAACTCACATGCATATTCCATAACGGGTCTTATAAAAGTTAAATATATACGAGCAAGATAATTTCTATTCAATACATATTTCAATTTTTTAAGAACATTTAATCTCGTGCTTGCACACTTTAAAATATTTTCTATATGTGTATGGAATTTATCATTGGAATCAAAAGTAATCCCTAAGTGTTTATGACAGGACACAAATTCTACTAATTGGTTTTGAAATTCTATTTCAATATCATCTGGGGAAGTATGGCAGGAGAATATCATAGCCTTTGTCTTATTAGGGTTAAAGTTAATAAGCCAATCTTTAGACCATACTGAAATTTGTTCTCAATCGCTGTTTAAGACATCCTCTATAGTGTAAGGGTTATTGCTGGAATAAGAAAGAGATGTATCATCAGCAAACAATCGAGTTAGACTTGTCAAATTATCAGCTATGTCATTTACATAAATAAGAAATAGTAGGGGACCTAATACAGAGCCTTGCGGAACTCCTGCATTAGTATTATCAAAAGGCGAATAGGCATTTGAAACGAAAACGCTTTGTTTTCTATTTGAAATATAACTTTCAAACCATTTATACAGATTTCCATCAATACCATACGCTTTTAGTTTTATTAAGAGGCCACTATACAATACCCTATCAAAAGCTTTCGAGGTATCACATAATATAAGAGATGTTATACAGCGATCATCAAGTGACATGCATATCCTATAATAAATTTCTATTAGCTGGTGAACCTTTTGATATATACATGTACCTGTTAAAGATACGGAAAATGAAGCAGCTGTCGAGACAGCTATTGTGGTAAGTAGATATTTTGATTTTTTTCAAAGTTGCAATGTTGTGTGCGCGTTTAAGTCCGTTTTTGTTTGGTTTTTTTTAGGGGGAGGGGGGAGGGGGATTAGCTATATCCCATATCCCAAAAGTGCAATCCTTTCAATTCATTGCTCAAAATGAAAGTCACGTATACCACATTTTCATATGTCATATATATGTTTTGCCTCCAATATCAGGTTTATATTAAAATTCTGCGCGAAATGAACAAAAGTTTCCGTCAATAACTTTATAACTGCATTATCGGATTTAACAGTTGATACCTTTATCGGTAGATATGAGTGTTCATATTTCCCTTTTCCTTATAATTCAATAAATATAGCCGTCCATTTTTTCCCCTTTGATTCCCTTTTTTTCTATTTTATACTGATATAATATATGATTTTAAAAATTTACTTCAAATGTTTTGATGAAATACCCATGTATTTTAGGACGTTTCTTTAAACAGTGTGTATGGTAAAGGATCTAAAATAGTTACAGTTTAGTGTTACTATTGTTTATTGTTACTTTTGTTTATTGTTACTTAATTTTGTTTATAGTTACTTTTGTTTTTTGTTTTTTTAGCCTTACCTATAGTCTGAATACGAAGCACTTGACGGACTGAAAAAAACACCACAAATATGTATATTGATAAATTACATCAGAAGGCATAACATGTACATCATCACAGTCGGAACTTGTTTAATTACAAAGATTTTTATAGATTTTACAACAAATATTTTGTGCTTCAGAAAAATACATGACAATTAGGTTAGGCTAATTTTTGTTTTCATTTAATAGAAAATAACTTATTGTATGGCAAGTATGCAAATACAATAATGTTCCTTGTTTAGTACCTTCAATATTTGTCTCTACAATATCTTCCATGCATACATGTATGTATGCATCATACTTTTCATATACCGAGTATTTATGAATTTTTGAATTAGTTTGTTTCTAATATTGCGGAATATGCGTTATTTTATTCTCCACTTTGCAGTCATTCTTTGAATAAGTATTCCTTGTAAGACAATTTAAAGCCACATCAACTTCAATTCTTCATTTTCGGGCTTTTGGCCAAACTATAAGAGAACACAACTCCATGTTTGTCAAAGAACTCCACGTTACTTAATTTCATAATACACAAAAAATCCCAACCTTTCTCTATTCTTATATAGCATTAACTGTTTAAAGGATGTCATATTGTTATAAGTCAAAATTAAATTTGTGTTGTTTATAGTTATTTTCTGAGATATCGAAATTTCAGTGACAGTCATGAAGTAGCTAAAATGCCAAAATAATATGGTATGATTAACAACGAGACAACTTTCCACAAGAGACCAACATGACTCAGATATTAACAAAAATAGGTCACCGTACGGCCTTCAACAATGAGCAAAGCCCATACGGCATAGACAGCTATAAAAGGCTCCGAAATGACAATGTAAAACACTTTAGACGAGAAAACTAACGGCATTATTTATTACAAAAACTAAATTTTATGATATACTAGTATGTAGATATAGGAAGATGTGGTGTGAGTGCCAATGAGACATGCAACTCTCTATCCAAATAACAATTTATAAAAAGGTAAACCATTATAGGTCAATGTGCGGCCTTCAACACGGAGCCTTGGCTCACACCGAACAACAAGCTATAAAGGGCCCCAAAATTACTAGTGTAAAAAAACAATAGCATAACATCACAACATAGAAAAACACACGTTAAAATATCAATTGGCAGACTTAACTCAATCAAAAAACATAAATTAATACACATATGTAGCTGTTTTCCTACGAACTGTTAATAATATATGCATAAAAAGAAATGTCATAAGATGTTGGAACGTTTCGTAAATAATTCATCGACATAACTTCATTATATGCTATTAGATATATGTTTTAAGTGTCAATAACAATAAAACACTTTCCAGTTACGATTATCTTTCCATTTTTAAATACCATAATTACGATTATCTTTTTTTCCGAGTTACGATTATCATCCCGAATTTTTCGACGGCAATTTTCAAAGCGCTTAGACTAATCCAGTGCACCTTTACGATTCAAATATGATGTACTGGTATAGATAAACCTTGCAGCTGAGTAACTATTGACAAAAGCATGCTACATTTAAGAAAAATGAGTGTAAAGATTTTACTTATATCTACCGTCGCCATATTGGGATAATCGTAATTGCAGTTACTATTATCTCTTTAATACCAGTGCCCGTGAAACAACATTGACATAAAGAAGCTAAATTACAAAACAAATTTAAAATCTATATGAAGTTTGTTTGTAATAACTTTATGCATCATTATAAAATGTTAAAGTTTTGTATTTATTTTGGTAAGTTTTTAGAAAACATAAATAAATACAATGTATTTCAACAAAATAAATTGACCTCGATAAAAAAAGAATAATGATAAAATAAATTTAAAACCAGTTCACATTTCGGCTCGTCCATGCAAGGTCTGTACAACTAATCAAGGTCGTCCGGAATAAAGTTATAAAAAAGACAAGGTCTTGTAAAACTTAGAACAATTATGCATAGAGCTATGACTGATATCGTATTCACTTGGCATCCTTCCTTATTTGGACAATTATCTCTATCCTCGGGCTAAAAGTTTTTCCTTAAAAAAACCTAAATCACTATACTATATAAATTTTAGAAACATGTCCTTTTTTAAAACACAACTGTTCATATATCTTTTTCGCAGTATAAAGCCGAGAGAGAAAACTAAGAAAAATTTGAGGTAACTATTTTAAGTAATATCGTATTCATGATACTATACAAATATAGCTTTTGTATGAGGTCGATACAAGATATACTTCTTTGGTCGATGTATCCTGTATTGACCTCATACAAAGGTTATATATGTTATATTATTAATTTCCGATCATATTTGTATCAAAATCTTCATTTGATTTTGTTGGAATTTTATAGATATCATATTGTCTCCTTGATAATAACAAAATATAAGTTGTTATTTCAATTGCTTTTTTGTTTGTTTGTTTGTCATCTTAAGTATTTGAAGATTTTTTTCGTCAAATAATCGATCACAGATATCCTTTGTTTCAAAACGTTTAAGATCGTACGTCACAAAGCAGTGGCGGATCCAGGGGGGGGGGGGGGGTTCCGGGGGTGCGCACCCCCCTTTATTTTTGCCGATCAATGCATTTGTATCGAGACATATGTTTTGCACCCCCCCCCCCTTTGCCCTGGGGTGCCCTGGGTTAGCACCCCCCCCCCCCCCCCTTTCGAAAATTCCTGCATCCGCCCCTGCAAAGTATATCGGTTTTTATATATTCTAAAAATAACCTTGCTGTACAATATGCTTTTTGCTATCTGCCGTTTTCTCACTACCTTCAAAAATATAGTTTAACATGTGACTATCCCTAAACGAATCAAATTTGTTAAAATATACGAATTAATAATATTAGTTAATATAAACCTGAACAAATTACATAGAAACATTTACCAACCGATAAAAATTATCCTTAATTTTGAGTCCAAAAATTCAGTTGTAAATGGTACAAAATACATTATATAGCAACATAGTATTTTCCGTAGAACATTACGAAGAGTTAGAAAGACATATTCATATTGCATTAGTGTATATATATAGCATTAAATTATTGCCGTTATCAGTGAACAAAATACACTGTGTTGTAAGAAGTTTTTCTAGCATTGCTGTACGACAAAAGGAATAATGGCTGGATATTTGTTAACATAATCCTTCGTAGACTATCACTATATAATATACTACTCGCAGGCACGTGCAATACACAAATTTACTCGCGACAATATTTACCAATATTAATTTAGTTACAATATCTAGTGACATAATAATAATAAACAAGCAAGATGAAATAACGTCGTGATGATCAATATTTCTACTCAAGAAATGGTTTTCGTTAACTTAGTGTCATAAAATTTTAATAAAAAGTTCAGTGACAAAATATAAGAAAACAGATAGATCGATATTTTTACAATTTGTGTTGCGTTTGAAGAAAAACTTTTCCTCCGATGATTGATCGAAAAGATAGCTTAATTAATAAAAATTGATTTTAATGAGAAGTCAACACAATTTTGAACACATTTTTCCCATTAGCACGACGTGTACTTGTTCAGTGGCGGATCCAGAACTTTGCATAAGGGGCTCGCTGACTGACCTAAAGGAGAGAGCTCCATCCATGCTTCAGTGATTCCCTATATAATCAATCAAATTTGTCCCACGAAAGGGGAGGACCGGGCCACCAGCCCCCCTTTTTCCCCTGGATCCGTATATGTAGTTATAACGACACCAGTAAGATACAAGTAAGATATTATTAATAAATAATTTCTAATTATTCCAATTTATATTTAAGCATTAGAAAACATTCTTTATTCTAATCTGTTTCTAAATATATATACAGAAACAAAAACATAGCCATACAGAAACGCAAATCTATATTTAGAATAAAAAGGTCGAGGCAACTCAGTTCCAGTAAGGACTGTTTGGTTCATTCTCCTGTGCACAAAATAAATTTTATCGAATGAAATCACGAGCAAAGTTTTCTAGAAGCAATGCAATCGTAATAAAATAAAAGATTAAGGTTTTTATCGCTGATATGCAATTCGATTTCTTTATTTTTATCATGATGCATACAATAATCTCATGCATTAAATGATACCTCCAAAACAGCACCAACGGTTGTGTTACGTACCAACCGTACCTGATACGTAGCAAATCGGGAAACCTCTACGAGACTCGTATAAGAAATCACATAGATTTTTTATTTCAAATACTTGAGTGAGTTCATACTCATTTCTCATACTCATTTCTCATTTACTAGTATGGTTATTTAACGCTACTTGGGTATGCTCTCCTTTTCTCGTTCTCGTTCCATAGAAAATCTTTTTTTTTTTCGTAAAGAGATCCATAGTTGATGGAAAAAATGTTATTGGTGGTACTATACTAGCAGACACTTTATTTGTTCCTGAGGTAGGATTATGCGGAAGACCCTCAATGGAACAGCTTCAGTCGCTTCGCAAAAAATTCTTCTAAATGTCAATAGGACTATTAGAAATTTTGTTTTACTGATAAAAAGAACTAAAAGCCGTGTGATGCCCAACTTTAACAAAAATCACCTTTTAAATTATATGATGCGCACATATCCTTAAATGATTTGCCGCAAACATCCTTTTATGGTGGTCAACCATACTAAGTTGAGGTCTTTATGTACTCATATGATGTGCAAATATCCTTATAAGATGTGCAAAGATACTTATATGATGTGCAAATATCCTTGTATGATGTGCAAAGATACTTTTTTGATGTACAAATATACTTATATGATGTGTAAAGATACTTATATGATGTGCAAATATACGTATATGATGTGCAAAGATACTTATATGATGTGAACATGTAATTCTTTGATGTGCAAGATCATTAAATGAAGTGTGAATATACTAATATGTATATAAGAAAATATCCATATTTGATGTTCAAATTTCCGTTTCCCTTATATTATGTGCAAACATCTTTATATGATGTGGTTATGTCGTTATATGATGTGCGTGAAAATTTAAATGTGTGGTTCTGATTATTCATTACATGATGTCAAAAAGTCTGGAGCAATTTGAAGAGTTCTTCTGATAAGGCGAAAATAGTATAAAACATCCTTTATTGCAAAAGACAGCTTTTAATACCGGTGTATGTATTCCCTCTTTGTGAATTTCAGCAGTAACTTAATTCATTTTCTTTACCAATATCTATAAATTTTCGGCTGTAAAATGGTGATGCAATGTCGTCGTTGTCCGAAAAAAATAAAATTACACAAATACTGAACTCCGAGGTAAATTCATAACAGAAAGTCCCTAATCAAATGCGAAACTTAAAAGCTCAAACACATAAAACGGACGGACAACAACTGTCATATTCCTGACTTTGTACAGGCATTTTATTATGTTGAAAATGATGGATTAAACCTGGTTTTATAGCTAGGTAAACCTCTCACTGGTATGACAGTCGCATACCACTTTATCATATTGACAACGATGAGTGAACAAAACAAACAAACATAAAAGGTAAAAATGTCAAAAATAAAGGTACAGCAGTCATCATTGTGTAATTTGTGTTACTAATCTAAATTCCTATACAAACCAAAAAATATGTAACAAAGAAGCACAAAAAGGCAAATAGACAAAGCATATTAATTAAGCAAAAATGAAAGACAAGAATGAAAAAAAAATATGGTACATTGACAAAATGACGGGATGTATTAGGACAGAGCCACGTCATATGTAACAAAAAAAAAAACATATAGAAAAGCAAATTAGCTAAAATTAACACGACATGAAGTTGTCAGATATAAAGTGTATGTATCTCTATAAAATTGAACCACAAGGTTCCATACTTAAAAAGGAATTTTTGGATTGATTTTTTGGGTTTTTGTCTTAACTGTTTAAAAATAAGGTGCCAAATAGTTATCAAAGGACCAAAACAAACGTTTTTTTTCTCTCAATTCAGGACAATCGCTTGTCTGTTAATTATTCAATGAGGCTCTACAAATTTGCTTATTTCTTGACCCATTTCAATGGGGTTAAATCCAATGTCGTCTAGAAATCATGGGGTACTTTAATAATATGCTGAATCTAACCGTGTAAATAGACGAATCTGGTCGCATTACTTTAGACGCACAAACATGCACGGTTTCACAATTGTTTGATGATCTAGGCTGCATTACTATATGTGTAAATGTACATATGAACTCTTCGGCGTACTGCAAAATCGTGTTACAAAAACATACTTTTTTTCAAATACTTTCACGCCCTAAACAAGTACATCAATGTTTTTGTATATTCCCCTACTTTAATATCGTATCGTCTCCATTGCAAAATAATGATATGATAATTTAAACGTTGTTATTTCTAAATTTCGGTAAACCACATTAACTTCGTTCGGTAAGTCTATTTATATCTTATACTTGGTGATTTAAAAATGGTAAATATTTCAATTTAATTATTTTCAAATGTTATACATGAATAACGTAGAATAAAACTTTGTTTACACCGTTCGTATAAAACCCAGGTAAAGTGTATGTATAAATATGATCACATATATAGTTGAAATCAAGCAATGGCACATTCAAGATCTGTAAGGAAAGCACAAATACCTATTTCCTGCCAATTCTGTGAAGATGGAAAAACGATACAATGGAAATGTTTAGACTGTAGGCTTTTGATATGTGAAAAGTGCAAAGACAGGATTCATCTAAAAATTAGTAATGCAAAAGACCACAAGATTATACATGTCACAGAAGTGGAAAACTGTACGGAGGAGTTTGATTATAAACATATACATTGCCAAGTTGAAAAACATTATGAGCAATATTGTTGTCTATTTTGTAAGACATGTGACGACTTAGTTTGTCCTACTTGTGTGTCCAAAGCACATACTAAACATAATTTAACAGAAATTGGTGACGCTTACACAATGAATATAGATACACTGAGGATAAGACAAAATAAAACTAGAAAATTTATATCGAAAATGACTACGAGAAACAAAGAACTTTCTGAGCTTAAGTGTCGTAAAAACTCAAAATATACTAAAGTAAGGAATAATATAATAGCACATCAGAAAGCTTTGAAAAATGCAGTTGACCAATATATCAAAGAACTATATTATGAATTAGATCAGAGTTACAATGTTATTTTTCAGTCCATAGAAACGGATATAACTGCTATTTCTACATCAATAGAGAAGGCAAATTGCAAATTGAATGAAATAGATAATTTTATAACTAAATCTGAGGTTTCAGATTTTTTTAAGAACTTTAAAATCTTTGGTGAATATGCAGAAATCCATGAGCAGCCAAAAGTAAAGGCAATTTATCGATCAATGCCAGACTTTATTCCTGGAGAGATCATCAAGTACCGCTACAACTTTGGAATTTTACAGCACAATGAAAATTCTTCAGGTAAAATAGCACTTGGAATGAATGTCGATGAAAAGTATCAATCTGAAATGTCAAGAATCGATTATATATTGCCATATTTTAACGATTCGATTTGGATATCATGCAATAGTATAACACTATACAGCGAGTAAAACCAGAAAGAAATAACTTAATATAAAAGCAGCATTTTCAGTTAAGGTCTTCAGCATGGCTATGACTGCTTTGAACGAGCTTCTCCTGGTTACAGATGGAACAAGGATACAAAATATGAACACCCGTACTGGTAACCTCTCAAATTCGATATACAATGTAGCCCCTTTGGAACCAATTCTAATTCATGTGACGTGTGACAATAAAGTTATAGTCGGTGCGAAAAACGGCCATAGAAAAGCTATAATTGTGATGAATGAAAAAGGGGACAGAGAAAATGTGTTTGAATATGATAAAAATGTAAAACCTTTATTTACGTACCCCAGGAGAATAACTAGTACCCGTAGACGTGATATTCATGTGGTGGATTATGATATAGATAAAAATCGAGGTCGAGTTATAGTTCTTAGACAAGGAGGTGATATATATAAATATTGTGGACATCCACATGTTAACAAAAGTATGCCATTCAAACCAATCGACATTGTAACAACACCAAAAGCCAATGTCTTGATTATTGATTGGTGCACACATTACATCCATGTACTTAACACTTGTGGCAACCTTGTAACTATATTCAATACAAGAGACACGGGAATATTGCATCCATTTTCTCTTGCTATTTCACAAGGAGGGCAGGTGTATATCGGATGCGACAGTCATAAAGCCAATCCAACTGATAAAGCAAAAATGTATATAGTAAATCTATCCGGGTGCTAGTATATAATTTAACAATTGTAGCAAACAAATTGTTTAAATAACTTTAACACATCAGCACTGCAGCCTATTAGAATAAGAAATACTTTAAAATAAAGTTTTGGATCACGATTGACAATCATTTATTTGTCGTTTACCCAACAAATTATTTTTTTAATTGCCAATGTCAATTCAATTTGCAGAATTTTTCAGATATTTTTCTCTTCCTTAGAATACAAGAAATATCAACCACGTTAAGTTATGCACACAACAATCAATCAAGTGTTATAAATACTTTCTACCAGAGTTAAATAGCAGCTATGATTTTGTAGCTCTTTTAGACAAAGTGCAACAGTAGTTCAAAAGTCACAAATCGACCGAGAAAAAAGAAATCCGGGTCATAAACCAAAATCGAAGGAAACATATCAACTATAAGAGAAAAATAAATGAACAGTAACACAAAAATGCAACAAAAACAAAATCCCACACACATAGAAACGAACTATTTGATAACAAATGCCATTAAAATTTTACTGTAAATAATTTAGAAATTTATGAATTTTTAAATTTTTACATACAGGCGTGTGTATACATATGCTTCATTAACTGGTACATGATAGAACATGCAACGTTAAGGTCGTATGGGTGTCCTCCGCCATCTTGGATTGTAAAAAACAGAGAAACTAAGGTCCAGATTTTCTATCAAGTTAGCAAAATTTGATGCAGGAATGCAGATATTTAATGTGAATTTTCATTTAAAAGAACCAATTTATAAGAATATAACTTATAAATATTAATAGTGTAGATTATTTTTGGTTGTTTTTAAATTGGTATTTTAAGGGGAGGTAACTCTAAAACAGTGCATTTTCTGAAGGAATCTACATGGAATTTTCCTATTTTGTATTTTAGCAGAAAAAAAACATACGGTGGCCCTATCTTTTCTTTTGATATTCTCAAAGCATTGTCTGAAAGCGATATTTTCCTGACTTATTTACAATTCTATCATTTTGTTTAGTTTCTAATCACAAAATGGTGTTTTTCCTGTATAGTCCATACAAAATATGTCATTTTGTCACAACCTTTAACTTGAGAAAATGCGCGGTGACCTATCATTTTTATTATATTTTTGAACATATATCAATAGATACTACGTTTTGGCAAAGTATGAACAAAATTCTATCATTTTTATTTTAGACTCCCATACCACCTTAAGTACCAGACTTTGTCAGTCAATTTGGATATTTTGCAATAGTCAAAATAATAATCAAAAACAAAAAATTAGTATAAAACTCAAAGGTAAATAATTCAATCAGGATATTTTGAAATAAATATTTCCCCGGGATATCATTTTTCATTATCATATTGTTTCAAGTTTTAAGTTGAAAAAGACCACTACAATGTATGGAACGCCCACACTAACTTATACCTATTTTCATTATATGATGTGCACTTGTCATTTTATGATGAGCTAAAACCTTTATATGATGTACCAATATCCTTATATGATGTTCATATATCATTTTAAGATGGGCAAATATACTTATATGATGTGCAAATGTACGTATATGATGTGCAAATGTACTTATATAATGTACAATATCCTTAATTCTAATATGTGCAAATACACGTATGTAATGTGCAAATATACTTATATAATGTGCAAATCATATGATGTGCAAAGATCATTATATGATGTGAAAATATACTTTTATGATGAACAAAGATCTTTATATGATGTACATTTTCCCTTGTACTCCTAGTTGATGATATATTTCAGAACTTCCATCTCCCATCAGGATTTGAATGAATGAGATTGCTACTTACAAGGAAGCCTTTAAGGCAAAAGGTACGAGGGGTGAAGTTGAAAGAAACCCTTCGAAAAAATTAAGATTGCTATCACGAGTTGGTTGACTATTTCACAGATTCCGTCATGTTTTGATTTCTTTCATGTTGATATAATAAAGTAAACTGAACCACATCATAAGGTTAAAAGCACATAGTATAATGACACAACCTTATCATGATATAAAGATGTCTGCACATTTTGTTTATAAACATATTCTAAAGTAACTGGTTTGAACATTATTCTCTTAAACAAAGAACCATTAGATCGATAATCAATCAACACAATGAAATTAACATAAAAAAACACATCAAACTTTAAAAGAGAGACTGCTACCAGAGTCAAATAGCAGCTATGATTTTGTAGCTTTTTTAGACGAAGGCAACAGTGGTTCAAAAGTAAAAAATCGCCGAGAGAAAACAAATCCGGGTCACAAACCAAAACCAAAGGAAACACTTCAACTAAAAGAGGGAAAAAAGGAAAAACAGTAACACCGAAAGATGTGCACTTATCATTTTATGTAAGCAAACACCTATATATGATGTGCCAATATCCTTATATAATGTGCATATGTCCTTCTAAGATGTGCAAATATACTTATATAATGTGCAAATGTACTCAATCATATAATGTGCAAAGATCCTAATATGATGTGAAAATATACTTTTATGGTGCGCAAATATCTTTATATGATGTACATTTTCCCTTGTTTTCCTAATTGATACGATATTTCCGAACTTCCATTTACCATCATGATTTAATTTTTATGAATAAGATTGCAACTTAAATAAGGAAGCCTTTAATTAAGTCAAACGTTCCGAGGGGTGAAGTTGAAAGAAACCCTTCGAAAAGTTAAGATCGCTATCTAGAGTTGGACTATTTCACAGATTGTCAGGGTTTTTTTTGTTGATATAATAAAGTTAACTGAACCATATCATATAAGGTTAAAAGCACATAATATAATGACACAACCTTATTATATAAAGGTGTCTGCACATATTGTTTATAAACGTTTTCTAAAGTAACTTGTTTGAACATTTTTCTCTTAAACAAAGAACCGCGATAATTAGAAATTCAATGAAACAAACATGAAAAAAAAACAAATCAAAGAGAGGCAAAAGATACCAAAGGTGTATTCAAACTCACCACTTAAAATTAAAAAAATACTGGCAATGCCATTTTAAAAGATGAAAAACGACGAAGAGACAACCAATAGTACATAAAAGACAAGATAGACAACTACAAACTTTCACAACAACGCATGCGCTTCCGGGTGTTGTCCCCTACACGGAGTCCCACTGTCCTGGAGCCGGAGAGGCCGTCAGAAATACCAAGGTTTGGGTGTTCACTTTTAGAAAATGACCTTGCTACGCCACTGATGTGGAAGTTGTTTTGTCTTGTTTGCGACTTTGGGGGACTCAGTTTGAAAATATTTGTAATAGTCGCATTGATATTTACCACACCTTAAATAATATCTTCAGATGAAAAATTCTCTGCTGGAAGAATATGTTGAAACTCAGAATTTAGGTCATTACAACTGAGGAGAGCAGGTTGGCGTAACAATGATGTTCCGAGTCAAAACTATTTTTTTTTTCCTGTGGGGAGTGTAGGATGAGGGTCGAACCCTAAATAGTAGGGACAAGAATGGACACACCATTCAAATATCATGATACAGTTCCGACTTTTAATATGATGAAATATTTGACACATCATAAGTTTCTGACGAAGAACGAATGTAGTGTAAGATGTTTAAAAGTTGAAATTGGATATTTACATATTATATTGTCCAATATCCAAAATTTTAAAATATGATTAGATTCTACAAATCAAGAATCCTTTTTTTTTGTTGTTGAACCAGACAAAGTTTAATTTTGACCTTTTGCACCTAAAGTCCTGGTCACAACGAACCCACGACACATCCATGCAGCGCTACGACATGAAATTTGGTCAAATCGCGGGTCATCTGTGATCGTCGTACGACAATCGCACGATATTTTGAGCATCGTGGCGCCGTCGTGTGTCGTGGGACGAAAATTGAACATGCATCTTTTTTGCTCCACGATTTTTTGTAGTGTCACTTTCTTGTGGCTGTCGCGAGAGTGTCTTAACACAGTCGTACGACTGTCGTGCGATAAACACATTGTTTGTGGGTACCAACATAAACCATTTTAATAAAAACAATCGTACAACTGTCACACGACTGTCGTACGACAATCCCACGACTGATACAGTCGCACGATTTTCTCACGAATACCAAATTTCGTACGATGCTCGCACAACATTGATTGTCTGTCGTACGACAATGGTACTTTCGCCGTGCAACATTTTTTCGTTTTATTTAGAGAAAAACAATTCGGTGGGAATGGAAGTTTGGAAACACATACTGTCTGCCATTTAAAGAGGATGGCTATTCCACCTGAACGTACTCTTGGCCCTGCTGAATAGGCGCCTTGCCGGACTCCAACAAGGGCAAAATATGGTCCTGTTAGCGTTGATTCGAGTCCATGAACAGAATAGGAACCAGCGACATCCTGGTTTAAATTCTCTGAAAAATGATAAAATAAACTTATTCGAAAAACGTCGTTTACTTGGACCTAAATTATAATGATATTGAACAATATTGAAACAAATGGGAAATGGCATGCAATAAATCGGACCTTTTTTATATACTATTAGTTCGGAGTCAAACGCACGAGTGACCCACGACTGTTTTGCGACATTCGTACGACAGTGACACGATAATAACAAGCGCATCCCATGACATGAAATCCTGAAAAAAAGCCCCAAAACAACTCATGATTATCGTACGACTGTCGCACGACCGACTTGCGACAAACCCACGACAGTACAATTACAATTGTTCTTTTCTGTCGTGTACTCATCGTGGAACCATCGTGGACATGTTGTAGCTGATGTGACCACTCGACATATTATTTTGACATTTTGCACGACAATGCCACGACAACTATTTTATAGATCTTCCACGACAAAAAATCGTACGATCTGTTGTGGCCGGGGCTTAAATGTTGACAAAAAAAAGTAAATACTAGATTCTGCATTTCAAGAGAACCACATTAAATACATTTTTGATAAATCAAACAATTTGAAAGCTTAATTGAGACTCTTTGGACATTAATGTGGACCTTTTAAAAACGGCGCTCAAAATAAAAACATCTAAATACACATTTGATTCGGCATATACAAAAAAACAAATAATTCATTTTTTATGAAATCAAACATAAATTAATTAAGGACCAAAGGACCTCAAGAATTCAGGATTTGAATGAAACCCTATTGAAATTGGTCAAGAAATCAGCAAATTCACTGGTGGCTTTCTGTTTCTGTTTCGGATTATGTAATAGAAATTTGGGGTTTGATGCAGGTTTATTTTTACTCAAAGTCCCTACACACATCCATGTCATGAAATCAATAATATAATTATTCTTAATTCGCAGTTATACCTTTTGTTTCGAACTTGAGCAGAATCTTACATTTACTGTGAGTTTATGATGACTCACTTGGATTCGTTAGTTTTAAAGGAGAAGACTATAAAAGCCTTCGACGTTGGGAAGATAGGGGACATGCATCAATCACAACAGCCTCTAGTCGAGTTGAAAATGTGATGAGGTTTGATAACTGATCTTAATAGACCCTTAGGGATATTCATTTGCTTTTTTTTCACCTTTTAACGGTATAATTAACTGATACAATTGTTCAAATAGATTATTTATTTATTATTTACCTATTGTTGTCAAATGAAAAGCAGGCTAATTTGCAAAAGTCTGACCTTGTACTTCAGCTTGCTGATCAAAATTAACATTTTTTGACCAGCCTGTTTACAAAATTAGAAGAGTATACAATCTAAACATTTCCAAATATGAAAAAGTAGACGACAGTTAGAGTTTACAAAGGTAAGATGATTTTATGTTCAACTGTTCTTTGACCTAGCTGTCAATATCTTAAATATGAATAAAAAAAACGTGTGTATAAGTGGACAAAACATCAATTATTATAATAGAAGGGAAATTCTGAGGTTAACATATAGTTTTCACCAAAATACAATTTGACAAGTTCTAAATCGACTCTAGTCGAAAAAGGTTATGAAAATAATTGACAATGAATATTAAAGATGCATGCTCACAGTCTTAGCTTAATACGAAATTTAAAAGCGTTGATTTTATTTGTATTTGTTTATTTGGTGAATGTTATTTTGTAATTATTAATATGTTGGGGTTTTTTTTCAATGTAAAAAAATATTAATACACCAGCGGTAAATATTTTATACAGATCCAAGTTGAAAAAGAAATGTTAATGATATGCACATTATCAAGCGGGAAATACAGAGGGGCGGAGATAGGAAATAGTTATCATAATTGACATTTGCAAACAAAACCGCATCGGCCAGTGGCACTGAGATGTCTGACATTTCATTACAGATCGTCTCTTGATCGTTTGTAATTTCTGATATGAGCATAGAGGATATTAATTTAACTGTTGTTTTTTTTTAATTTGTTGTCCTAATAAAAAAAAGATGATGCAACAAATGACATCACAGCCTTTATATTTCAGCATCAATAAAAAAATCGTATTCAGTTATTCTGTCATCTAAATTGATAAAGCGCCATTTTGTTTATGTCTCTTTGGTTACATACAGTATCTTGTACTTAATCACTTATTCTTAGATCAAACTTCGGCCTTGTACATTTCGGTTCTACAGAAATTTCAGGGTGCCAGTTTACAGTAAGTAGACGTTTATCAGTTAAGTATCTACAAGATTACCGCAGAAAATAAACTAATTCTCATTTGAACGTTCCTGATTAAGGTTAAACAAGAAAGACGCAAAACTTTAAAAAGTTATTTTCATTTTCTCGGATCTTACTCCTCGGGCAAAGTTGACCATGGATGCAATTGGCTATTAGTTTATGTCCTTTATGGTCACAAGCCTCATCTTTGGATCAAGTTCTTATACATTCTATTATCATTGGTGGGGGAGGGGTGAGTTCCTGATGAAGGTCAATCCAGAAAAGAATTTCGGACGCGTTAAAGGAGTAGGTCCGGTAAGGACCGATTTTGGCCTCAAATTTCAGGTTCATCTGACGAAAGATTTTGACCACTTTTTAAACACTTAAGTGTCTATTTTATTTTAATTAATTAGTTTATGTGAAAGATTTTAACAGATTTAGTCATTAAAAACTATCCGATTCAAGCTCAAATATGAAAAATCTACCTAATATGCCGAAAAATGTCACTTTTTAGATGGTTTTTGGTAAAAATGAAAGTGGCCGCATCCGTGTTCATCCTCAACCTTTATATATGTTATGTATTATCATAAAATACAACTTACATTTCAATATTAAGGATGAACACGAATGCGGTCACTTTCGTTTTACACGAAAATTTAACTAAAATGCTAGAATTATGAGGATTTCAGTAATTAAGCATGACTTAATGGTGCTAGTACCGGATATATGTGCATTGTATTGTCAAAAACAGACCATATTTATGTAGCAGAAGCATTCTACTGTCCAATAAATAACTAAAGGTTTACATTTTAATAATTTTGTAAAACTTTTATATTTTGGGGCCAAAAAGGGGTCTTACTGAACCTACTCCTTTATAAAGAGTATCATACTCAATAGGACACTCAGTAGCCTTTAAGCAATCAGTCTCAGTTCGATACTCTTCATGACTTAACCAACATTGTTTTATTCTCTAAACTCAACAAATTAAACATGTGCTAACGTCCCCGACTGTTCAGCACTTGTACTAGTCTTGTAGTTATGCGATCACTGAGGACGAGAACTAGTTTATCAACCGATATATTTTACTGTCGTTTCGTAATAAAATTTATAAAGACATCAACCTTCGAAAAAGTTTTTTATTTCCCCTTTTGTATTTGTTCATTCAAATTTTAAACATTATTTTTATTCATACATGCATGTAACAGTCTGTATGTGTATGCATAAATTTCTGACATATGGAGAGACGATAAAAATAAAACCATTTAAAACCACCATAAAACATGTGATATATTGAATTTAGTATTTTATCAAATTCACTTTACCTGAGAAGTGTGTATATCATACAGACACCTGTAGACAGTATGGCTTGTTTGATTAGAATGGACTACATTTTATACAAGGGCAGAGTGTACACGTAAAACAAAAGCAAGTATAATGATTAAATATTAGGTACTTTTGTTAAAAACTATTTCTTGTAACTGATGTCAAAGTTTGGAAAAGAATAACTGCATGTTTGAAAAGTAAACAAATCACTTGGAATTTATTGCATATTGGTATTTATTAGTTTTACTTGACTTACATAAGTAAACAGACTTGTTGTCTCGGTTCTTACTATACATAGAATGCAAATTTTGCTAAGACTTATTAAATGTCTTTTAATGCCCGTATTGTATTATTAAGATAGTTGTCGCTACTATATTACGTAACTGACAGATATTGATTTAAAACCACAACAAACAAACGTTGCACATAATTAAGATATCTGTCAAGTACAAAATATGTTGTTGTTTTTTTTTTTTTACTTTTTCACTTTTACTTGTTATTTTAAATATAAAAAGGGGGTATAAAAACTGCTTTTCTTGAGAGAGAAGGTTGGTTCCATAGTCGTCGGACCCTGTAGGGTCAAAAATTAAAATTAAAAAAAAGATGCCGAAAATTCAAATTGGAAAGTCCCTTATCAAATTGCAAAATCAAAAGCCGAGTCAAACACATTAATCGAATGGAATACAACAGTCATATTCCTGACTTGGTACAAGCATTTCCTTATGTATAAAAGGGGCTTTTGAAACTCCCATCATTCTGTTCAAATTCAAGATCGTCTTTGTACCATGCTCACTGTTACATGTATGAGAGAATCATGGTTAGTAAGAAAATTATGTTTACTATAACTATATGTGTCAGACGGTTTTTATAGGTACGTGTATTGAGGCTTACAATATTGTGTTTTGTTAGCTTTATTATCAAGAAAGGATTATTTATGAGATCCCAGCTATAAAAGCGTATTCATCATATTTGTGAAATCGTTACTAAATCAATAAACAGTCGTGGATAATAGAAAATATATAGCGACAGTCACAGTGTGAAATAACGTATTAACTGGATCTATAGGAAAGTAACTATATAACACTTTAAAGAAAATCTAGACGAAATGGGTATTTGTCATAAAAATACTGTGATGTATTTGACACCGACGTGATTCACATTCCGGGAAGATAATTTCAAGGACCAAATGTTTGGCGCTCCCTTGACTCGATTTGCGCGAGTATTGTCTTGAGGAATGATGATAGTCCGTCGGAAGGGGACGATAAATGGCTGACCCGTGTTAAGAGAGAGCAATATCTATTGCACGTAAAAGACACCCTTGTGGATATCGAAAAAGAGCAGGCTAATGCCACTACAAGACAGCACTCGCACCCACAAAGTGGAGAGGGATTAATATAAGTTGCAATAACATGTGTCCCAAATCCACTTTAAATACATATGTTTAACACATACACTAGTGGACCAATTTTGGCCAGTGAAGTCAAACAAAACACGTTGTTACGTATTGTTATACATGCGGTATTCAGTGAAACAAACATGTAACAGATTCGAGTCCAAAGAAGTTGTAAAAGTTAGGAAATAAATGGCATGAATATTAAATTCCTTCATAGAAAAAACAATAAACTATCAATAACGACAAGTGCTGATGGTTTTTTTAACTGGAGACATAGACATTTTAAGATATGTTGCGAGTTTATGTTAGCTTTGTGATCACTCTAACTCTTTAGTTCGACAAATTGTATAACCATGCTAATGTTCAAATGGTGAACATTATTTGGTCTGCATTCAATGGGAGAATTGTCCGATCAGAAATGACAAGCTCAAAATCATACTTATTCCGGTTCATGGAGTTGAAAAAAAAATCCCGTTTTCTAAAAGACACTGAAATTTATGTGTTCATACATATACCACATTTCAAACCGAGTCTTTTAAACTAGTTGTGAATGGACAATTAAAATGCTATCAAAGATCTACCATCAACAACAACAAATTGGACAAAGGGCTCACGAAAATAACAGCTGTAATCATTACACAAGCAAATAATAGAACCACACTGACCCGGTTTTTTGACATGAGACACGTGGTGTAGTTTATAAAGTTTTAGTCGATACATAAAAATCTCATTGTCTACCTTTGACAAAAAAACAAGGGAAAGGAGGAAATCACATAAAAAATATAAAAATGATGTTTCAAAACAAATTTTAAAATTGAGAATGGAAATGGGGAATGTGTCAAAGAGACAACAACCCGACCATAGAAATTGCTTACCTTATTACTACCAGTATATTGTATTCAGTAGAAACAAAACACACACTAAATAATACTTTAACAGATTTACTATTGCCGAAAGCTAGCTACAATACTATAGCTGTTGTTTCAGGGTACTATTTTAGAAGTCATACAGGCTGGTCTTTCAGTTGGTTTAAATGTTCTCAGATACATAAACTTTTAAAAATTATGATTGAGTGACACGAACTTCTAGTCTTCTTTCAAAACTTGTGTTCTGACAGAGCAGGTGTTTCTCCATTTGAGAGTTCTGAAGATTACGTCTGGTAGTTTAAATGCGCCGAATTTTTATTTGTGTAAAACTGTCATTTGTAACTTAATTGGGGCCTGGAGGTAGTAAAGTTGAAACGAAAAGAATCACAAAATTAAGCATTTTTTTGAATTTTCATACATGCACTAAAACGGGCGTATGACATTTGCGCCGATTTTTTGAATTTTCATTCTTTCATTTGCGCCAATTTCATTTTTTCATTTGCGCCGATTTTATATTTGCCCCTAATTGGATTTACAGGTAAGTTAATACTTGTACATGTACTATACAGTTAAGGTATATTGGTAAACTCTGGTTAAAAACATAGGTTTTAGTTAATTTTGATTCATATTGTTCTGAACTTTGTGTAACACGATGGACACATTGCACATTCAACGAGCCGAGGAGTCAATTCTTTAACCATCGACGGCTATACACATAATTACGTAAGCCAGACAAATATAGAAGAGTCGAAATCACAAGAAAGGAATATATTAGATGTGTCGCCTATAAATACCCAGCAACAACAGATTTATGGTTTTAATGTATTCCGTTTTTATGGATTTGAATGCTGTAAATAGATTTTCAATTCGTCATTTTAGTATAAACCAGATTGTTTTTATCTAAGGATTTTACGTTTTGATTTTAAAGTATGTGAATATATTGTACAACTGGCTAACGGAAGAGTTCTATAATGTTAAATGAAAAATAACATGACTGAATAAAATCTTGAAAAAAAATCTTGGATGGAGAGTTGTCTCATTTGCACTCATACCACATATTCTTATGTCTATCCACCTGTAATTAACCTGTAATTTACCTGTAAAAAAAATCGGCGCAAATGAAAACAAAAATCGGCGCAAATGAAAGAAAAAATCGGCGCAAATGAAATGTAGATCGGCGCAAATGCAAAACGCCGACTAACGGGCGTACGGTATCCGATTCCTCTGCAAAATTGTCTGTATCACGTGATTTAGATGTCATTGCTACACACGTATCTCTTATTGCATCTATTTGTCCTCAAACATGTTTACAAGTGGCGTTAAACACAAAAACACAAATATTCTCATTTAAAAAAAAATCATGATTAAATCATAAATATTGATTAATGATGAAAGCTTTGTTTTCTATGCCCAACAATATGTACTTTTGAAATGTGCCCAAACTTGAAGTTGAAATGTTTTTTTAAATCTTAATTATTTCATATATTTTCTCTGTTATAATCTGAACATTTTCCTTCTTTTGTAGGTTATACTAAAATGAAGAAAACTGGATGGAAATGAAAATGGCAAAAACTTTATTATTCGTTATGATATGTACAATGCGTATAAAAACGGCATTGCTCTGTCCACCATTGTGTAACTGCAATGAAGATTACTACATATACTGTGATAGCGTCTCTTTACATGACCATCAGCTACCATTTGTATTGGCAGATGTTTCCGAAACTGCAACATACGTTGATTTCAGCTACAACCTTTTACGAAATATCTCCGTTAATTTATTCACAAGATTTCAGCAGTTGAAATATTTGATATTTGCATATAACAATATTCAGAATATAGATCCGGGATCTTTTGACCAGTTACCGAATTTGTTTGTTCTCGATTTAAGAAATAATAAGCTTCAAACTATTGAAAGCGATGTTCTTTCTGCACAGTCAATGCTAAGTCGGTTATATTTACAAAACAATAATATTGAATCTATCCATCCAGATGCTTTCCGGAATTTATTTCTTTTGAAAGAACTACATCTACAAAGAAATAAATTAACTTCGTTACCATTAGCGCTGTTCCGAGACATGCCGATGCTGTCTTCTTTGAAGTTGTTTGATAACGAGTTAGAAATTCTTGCAGACGATACATTTTCAGGTTTGATATCTCTGCGCGAATTGCTTTTACAAAACAACGTCATTTCAAACTTATCGCAAAAGGCGTTGCATGGCCTTTCTAAGGTTAAAACTTTATATATCCATGGCAACAAGATTGTGGGTATTGAAAAGATTCATCTCGATGGACTGAGATCGAGTATTCAGGTTTTAAACATTTCCGATAATCAAATAGACGAAATCAAACAAGACACGTTCAAAGACATGTATAATCTCAAAACTCTGGACATATCCAGCAATGATATACATGTCATAGAAAACTTTTCATTCGATTTACTGTCCTTGGATCATTTATTATTACAGGGCAACAGCTTAACACATTTATGGAAGACATATTTCACGGGAGCGAAAAAAATAAGAAATCTTGATATCAGTTATAATAAGCTGACGGATATTTCAAGCGATGCGTTTGACAGTTTACTGAACTCTATTCGTATACTTAGATTAAATAATAATCAAATAAAACATATCCACGTAGGTATGTTTCGAGGAATGAAGTATTTACAAGAACTTAACCTCGCTAACAATCAAATAATAAATATAGATTCGAATGGATTTGAAGACTTACAAAATTTGAAAGTGTTGAACCTACATAAAAATCAACTGGATACTGTGAACGGTAAATTCATACAAGGATTAACATCTCTTAGGGATTTATACCTAGACTGTAATCCACTTAAGACTGCAACCGGTTTCAGATTTATCAATCCTATTCACATTACAATGAACCTTACTTTGGTGGCGGTCATTGAAAACAGTGCTAACATATCCTGGCCTTTCAAACATGGCAGTCAGATTTATTGGTCTGTTACCGTTATTTGTGCACAACAAACCAAAAACTGCTTAGAAGATAGGAAACCAGAGTATTTCCCGCCATTTACGGACAGTGTTCACTTAGTCAATTTATCGCCAAGTTCTATGTTGTATATTTGTGTAAGTCCCATTTTTATTAACAGTGACATTATCATAAATCAGTGTTTATTTGTAAACACGTTGGCCAAAGCATCATCAACTGCAATAACTCCTACTCCAACGACGGCACCAGTTTCAACGGGTAAACAATTACATCCTATATATTTTTTGTATGCAGAGTTCAATTATATGTATGTTATTGTTATTTATCTTATACATGGTATACTTAAATAAACACAGTAATTTTATTTATGTTATTTTTTGTTTCAGGACAAGCAACATTATTGAAGTTCTGAAATGCAATGTATAATTGTATTCTTTAACGAATATGGATTTGAATAAAATAAAAATGTAAAACCACGAGTAAAAATCTCTTATTCCAAGGGATTAGTTATCCCTTATCCCAAAAAAGGAAACAAAATGTGATCATTCACAGCAAAAGGTACGCTAATGCGTTTAATATCTGCTTTATCAACTTAAGCATAGGTTCACATATCCACATAAGAAAGAATTCTCATTTTGTACACAAAAATGTAACTCTAAGACTTTATGTTTTTCCTTTAAATGTAAAGACCCTAGCAGTATGGAAACAAGGAAGCATACATGTCCCTTAATTCCAGGTTTGAAAATATAGCAATATACTTATCAAATACAGTATTTATCCACTGGAATACCAGTCGTTATTGTTTTTTACAAAAATAAAATTTGATCATTTTGAGATTTATGGATAATTGTGTACAAATAAATGCTGTTTGCATCGTCTTGTGGTTACTACACAAATGAACTGAACTACTTGGTGCTACTATGGATATACAGGCCAATCGTAGTCATCTGGGATTGTTTCTACGAACATTATATAATACGTACTCGTTTATGATTTTTGGAAGTGAAAACCCCGTTTCATATTTTTAAGAATATCTTGACAAATGAGCAGATCTTTACACAAGATTCTTGTGATAGCTCGATTAATCCATAGAATTTTAGCTATCAGTGATATGTTTATGAACATTTCAACTTTATAGTTCTTTGAATATTTCATCGGACGAGGAGGCTTGTTAATGACTCTTTGAGTGGTTTTACATTCAAAGACGTGTCGGTTTGATTAAATATCAAAGAATTCTTTACTGGTCAAGGTGTGTTGTTCTAGATGACGTCTAAGATTCTCGAAATCATCTGAAAACGTACAAATTTGTTAAAAAGAGAGAACTTATAGTTTATTTATATATTTTAAATAAACAGGTTTGCTATTGGTAGTTTAAGCCTTATTTGATGCTATTGTTTGGGGGTTTATAAGTCTTCAACTTTGAATGGTGTTACAGTTTTAAGGTTCATCATAACAAACGGACAAATATGGCTGTATTTACATGCCAAAAATTACTCTGAGTACAGACTTACCTGTTAAGTTGGAAAAGTTTTAATGCCTAGCATCCACTAGATATAATACAGTTAAATGCATTTTGTGTTTCAGAAAGATAAAATCTCTTTTGGATTTTGATGGGCATTTTTTTTCCTTCATGCAAAAGGTCTGAAAATTGACTAAGTTGTGGTACAACTATGAAATGCTCCCTCAGGTAAAAAACCGGTTTGTATTGTTTTCATTGTCCTTAATTGACATGGACACCAGGTATCTTCACAACTATAGGTGAGTTAAAGAGTTTATCTGAGTCAGTGAGTGGACAGTATCAAATTAATTCAGGTGTTTGTTTATTTTTGCACCTTCTGCAGAAAGGAACAAAAATGCCCATCAAAAACAAAGAAAGATTTTATCTTTCTTAAACACAAAATGCATTTAACTTTTATATATCTAGTGGATGCTAGGCATTAAAACTTTCCAAACAGCACAGGTAAGTCTGTACATAGAGTAGTTTTTGAGGTGAAAATACGGCCATATTTGTCCATTTGTTATGATGAACCTTAAATAAATTTGAAATGGATTTTTAAATTGCGTGTTCGTAAGAAACGGTCCTCAGGACGTCATGTCAATTTAACCGAAGTCTTGGATTTGACTATGACGAAGTTCGAACTCGCGAACTCTCTCACTCGAAAAGTCTGTATATTCGAAAGATGCCTTTAGACCAACCATTAATAGTTTTATTGTTGCAGAAAGCTCGACATAGGGATAGTGATCCGGCGGCGGCGGCAGCGTTAGCTTACTTCTTGAAAGGTTTATATTTTAGAAGGTGAAAGATCTGGATGCTTCATACTTTGTATATAGATGCCTCATGTTACGAAGTTTCCGTCAGTCACATGTCCAATGTCCTTGACCTCATTTTCATGGTTCAGTGACCACTTGAAAAAAAAGTTCAGAATTTTTTTAATGTTGAATTCTCTCTTATTATAGGTAATAGGATAACTATATTTGGTATGTGCGTACCTTGCAAGGTCCTCATGCCCTTCTGACAGTTTTCACTTGACCTCGACCTCATTTCATGGATCAGTGAACAAGGTTAAGTTTTGGTGGTCAAGTCCATATCTCAGATACTATAAGCAATAGGGCTAGTATATTTGGTGTATGGAAGGACTGGAAGGTGTACATGTCCAACTGGCAGGTGTCATCTGACCTTGACCTCATTTTCATTGTTCAGTGGTTAAAGTAAAGTTTTTGTGTTTTGGTCTGTTTTTCTCATACTTTATGCAATAGGTCTACTATATTTGTTGTATGGAATGATTGTAAGGTGTACATGTCTAGCGGGCAGATGTCACCTCACCTTGACCTCATTTTCATGGTTCAGTGGTCAAAGTTAAGTTTTTAAGTTTTGGTCTTTTTATCTAATATTATATGCCAAAGGTCAGCTATATTTGGTGTATGGAAATATATTATGATCTATATGTCAGTCCCGCAGGTTTATTTGACCATGACCTCAATTGCACGGTTCATTGCACAGTGTTAAGTTTTTGTGTTTTGGTCTATTATTCTTAAACTATAAGTAATAGGTCAACTATATTTGTTGTATGGAAGCTTTGTTAGCTGTACATGTCTGCCTGGCATGGTTCATCTGACCTTGACCTCATTTTCATGGTTCATTGGTTAATGTTAAGTTTATGTGACAGTTGTAATAAAGCTTTATAGTTAGGACTATCAACATAATATCAATGATTAGTAAAGAAGGCGAGACATTTCAGTGTGTGCACTCTTGTCTTTATAAAATGATGTGCATATCACCCGAACTAGTAGAATCGTGCTCTCTATCTACTTCCAAGGGTATGGGTAAAATTCGTGGTGGAAACGATTTAGAAATTCCACTAACATGTATGCTTTCATAAAAAAAAGTTCTACGGAAAAATATTGTTAGTATACGGTGTGTGACTAATTGTACAGGCCATGCAGTTTGAATGCGCCAATGACATGGTTGCTGTATTGAAATAATGTATTGCGATCTTTATTCGGTTGATGAACTGTCAGTCGTAATAAATTTACTTTTTTTTTATCCAGTGTAATTTTTATTAAGCAAAGCGCATGATATAATATTTATCAATATAATATACTGATTTGTCATATACAATATACTAGCATATGAAGTAATCTTTGTTATTACCATAATGGAACAACTACATATATAAAAACAAAATAACTGAATTTTATATTTACATAGTCTATCTGGCGTTCATAATGAAATGTTTGAAATTCGATATAAAAAAAAATTGACAAAGAACAACTGAATATATCCAAAAAAAAGAAGCAAATAGTGTTCATTTAACATTGTAAACCCGATTTATCTATGCTTCAAGATAATATTGAAATAAAAACAATTTTTGGAACAAACTCAATGAAAATGTGGAAAAATAATGAAAAATAAGGTTTAAACATTATTAATACATATATTTGAATTTTATCTAAATCAAAATGAACAACAGGACAATGATGTTAATTTATCTATATTGGGAGGTACCAGAGACTTTTTAATTATTATTAATGGTCAAACACACAAGAAACGATGAATCTGCTGCTAAGAACGACACATTTGGTTTCAAAAGTCTTATTCCAAATGACTGTTTGGAGGGAATTGCTTTTCATACACTTCAATACAATCGCTTGTTTTGTCTTCATTAAAATCCAGTTGAAGGTCACTGATTGTATTTTCTCTAGTGGTCCAATTCTCAATCGAAAACATTTGTTGATAAGGTTTCAAACTGCCTTTATCATCAAACGACCCAATTTTTGACCTGCCAAAAAGAAAATGATAAGAAATTATGAGAAAATATAATATGATTACATAGTACCCCCGTTTTGACATGGTTGTATTTTTTTAGCAAGTGAGGAGATCTAAAAGTACGCTAAGATCGAGACGCTAATATCAATAAATGATACACATTTTAATGAACCAGACGTGTATTTTTTTAAAATAAGGACTCTCCAGTGAGGATTTTACACAAATGTTTTCGAAATAGAGTGATCGAAATAATGTTCATTCCATTAATTTTGTCATGTGATCGAAATAATGTTCATTCCATTAATTTTGTCATAAGTAAACACAAAACATGCCAACTGACCATGTTTTTTTTTTTTTTTTTTTATTATTTTTTTTTTTTTTTTCAAAACATTTGAATTTCGTACTTTATTTTTACCTTACGTTTTAGAAGTATTTCTAAATCATGTAAATCGAAATAAAAATTTGGCTATTTCATTGAGTATTTGTTAATTTGTCGTTTTATATATGTATGTACTATATAAGAAAAACGTAGTAAATGCTACCATTGAAATAATGATTTGATATTAAAAAAAATAATAATAAAGCGCAACATGTCAATAAACAAACTATTAAACTTCATGGAGATCATTTTAGCGTGTCCTCCGTTTGAATGATTTTACAGTAGATTGTAGTCTTTTTATTTGTTCTTTCTTTTAAGTGCAGTCACGTCCATAGAATTAACATTTGTAACATTCAGTACATTTTCTTCTTTATACTTTTTTTTTTAAATATAGCAAATATTAATATTTTTTGTTAATTTTTGATGATAAAATGTCTTACTTTGGATTTTGAAATTTATAGCAGATTGCCCCTATAACCAAGACGACGACAACAACTACACAAACGGTAGCAGGTACCACAGTAAATACGACATCTGCAATGAAATATTCGTTTTATAATTTTTTTTAAATGCCATTTTCTTGAGAAAATTAGATAACTGTTACAGTATATGATTTAACAATAATGTTCTATGTAGGTAGTATATAACATTTTCTATCCTCAGCTCCAAAACTGTGTTTTCAAATATACCTTTTTTATACTTGGTTTATATTTGAACGATTTAAGAAGGACTGCTATTTTCTCAGAATGGGAAAGATTTGAAAATATAGTATACATCTCTTGCAATGTCATAAAAAAAATACACGACGGGTGCCACCTGTGGAGGAGGATCTGCTTAACCTTATGGAGCACATGAGATCTACCACGGTATTTGGTTGTGATCGTTTTACTCAGTCCTTAGTTTTCTATGTTGTGTTTTGTATTTTGTTGTTTGTCTTTTAGTCATTTTTGTATTCTGCAATGTGGTTGTTGTTTTTTTTTAATTTCCCTTTAATATGTTTCTTCGCCTCGGTTTTGTTTTAATATTTTATTATTTTGAAAGTAGAGAAAAAAAGTGGGGTTTCGTCTTCTACAGGTAAGACATTTTCTTTGGTTTCAACGTATATTCAGATATCTGCTCTTTTCTTTACGCAATTCATGCTCACTGATTCTTATACTTTTGTAATGAACGCTAGTTTCAAAATTTCGACATCTAAAATATAATTTTTTGTTAAACACGCGATATCGTGCAAAATTTTCAACTTTGATGCATTGACTTTCGAGTATTAAAAGTAAAATTATTATCATAAAATTTAGAAAGGAAATGGGGAATGCGTCAAAGCGATAACAACCCGACCATAGAGCAGACAACAGCCGAAGGCCACCAATGAGTCTTCAATGTATCGAGAAACTCCCGCACCCGTAGGCGTGAAATGAAATGCCTGCCAATCAGATATGAAAATCGCCTAACGGTAACATATTTCATCAATATTGAGTACAAGACTAAAATATAAACTTTTCAGTTGATACAAAGGCTGAGTAGTATGTTAACAAAGTCACGGACATGTTATTAGTCATGCACTGCATTATACTAACCACTTCGAAAGTTAGATACCGTCTTTGAACCTGTTTATTCAATTTTACTGTCTTGAATTCGTATATAATATTTGACACTGTTTGCCGCAAAAGCAATAGACAGACGTTTCTAAGATTTTTGTTCTCTGCATCTCTTCTTTCTGATGTTTTATATCTTCTTTTCTTAGAGTTTATATTTTGTTCATGTAGTTGTAATAATCAATGATCTTAAAAAATACATTTTGACACAGCAAATGCTTTAACTTGGATATTTATTCACTTAAAACATTAACATGATTAACATAATATATTGTTTACCGTTATCTTCTGGGGAATCATTCTGAAAATAAAATTACAACCTTTAAAAGTATCTTCATAGATAAACTTCAATGCATGAAGGATGATGTACGCATTGTAGTTGACAATAACCCTTTCTAACTCCCTAACTGAATATTACAATACAATATCTTCATTATCATAAACTTTGTAGTTATGTAGGTACACGAACGTATAAAGTGACCTATGGGTGCTTACGTCCAAGCCATTTAAAACTCGGGTTTATAGTTGTCTAACTATTAATTCCTTCTTGATATATAGATATTTAGCTGATCTGTAAGAATAACATCTTTATGCCTTATATATATATCATGTACTGTAGTACGACGCTAGATTAAAACTGACATGGAAAGGTAACACCCGGCCCCCGAAAGCTTCATTTTTATGAAACCCAGGTGGTCGTGTGGTCTAGCGGGACGGTTGCAGTGTGTCACGATATCTCAGTAGCATGGGTTCGAATCCCGCCGAGGGAAGAACAAAAAATTTGCGAAAGCAAATTTACAGATCTAACATTGTTGGGTTGATGTTTAGACGAGTTGTATATATGTATTTATATATCGAAGATGAATTTATTTTGTCATAGAATTTATTTTGTCATATATACATATATATATATATGACAAAATAAATTCATCTTCGATATGACAATAGATACAAAGAGAACTTTTTTCGCCTCCATATTTGTCTATTTATAGTTTTAATGATCTTTCAACATTCTTTCTTATTTTTTTCATCCTAAGGGCTTCAAAGTTGTTTGATTAAATCTGACTTTGTTTAAGACGTGTTTTATGCAGATTTACAATCTTAAACACTTTATAAATTTTGTGCAGCTGCAGCACTTTTATCAGAAAAGCTTCAAATGTACAAATTGTTGGCCTAATATGTATAAATACTTGAGGACAACATTGTATGGAGTAGAACCTTAACATATTTATTTGTAAGTTACTTGAAAGTGAAAAATTATTAACTAGGATTCATGTTGTACCTTTACTCAAAACACAACCAACTTTCCACAATGATCTTTATTATGTTATGTTTTTGTGTACGTTATCATGTGACATTGCAAGGATAGTAAAACCCACTAAGAAAAACTAACCTTAACAAAAAACGTATCCGAAAAAGTAGGTGTGTACTATAAGGTATAAGTACCACCTACGATTACTACCAATAGGTGTAAATACTTACCAATGTTACGCAGGTTTTTAAAGACACATTACATGAATACATCTGGTCATCGAAAATTATCATACTGATATTATCTCCAAAATGAATGCCATCATATGAAAGACTAATGTCATATCCGTCTGACATTACTGGTTCATTTGCTGATCTTTTCTTTCGTGATAATGGTAGCTCCAGAGTAACCATGTATAGATTTCTGTATTCTGCTAAAAATATTTCCTCATCAGGCTTATATAAAACCCTTTCTTGAAAGATCTGTAAACATTGGGTTGAATATAAATTACTCAACATTGGCATGCATAGCTTAGGGAGCTGCCATTTGATTTTTATGGGGGGGGGGGGGGGTTAAATTTGAAAAAAATAGGCAGGACAGGAGTTTTGAGTAAAAAAAAGGCAGGATGAGACACTTGCAAAAAAAAAAAAGTCAGGACGACAATTTAGGTAAAAAAAAGTCAGGATAAACTAAAAAAAAAAAAGCAGGACCGAACAGAGTGAAAAATAAAAAGGCAGGACAGAGATTACAGCTAAAAAAAAAATGCAGGACAAAATTTTTGCATTTTGCTGCGTTATTAGTTTACAGACACTTTATGTCTCTAAACAATTTGAAATGTTGTTAACCGTGCCCGGAAATTTAGAAACGATCCTGATAAACTTGTCAATCCTTTAAATAAACTTGATCTAAAAGGTTACAAATTCAACACTGTAATAAGATCATTGAATATTGTTTTTATTGGTATAAATATTGATTTTTTTTAAAGCAAACTAAAAATTTCTTGTATGTTATATACATCTACAATTTCATGGATCTACAATTTGTCGATACCTGTATCTTGGCATTGCACACGGTCATGTTTTTCTCTGACTGTTTATGACGTCATTACAGGAAATCCATTGGATGTTGGATGTGTACGAATTGATAATTTAGTGTTTATAGGTTGTTAGAGACTTTTACCTAGCTGCCATTTAACTGCGAGTCTTCTCAGATCTGTACCTCGTGTCTATTTGTTGTTGGGATGTAAAAGTACCCGTCCACGTCCATTTGTATTTTTCTCCATCTGATGAGTTTTAAGCCTTTTTCAACTGGTTTTTTATAGTTCGTTCTTATGTTGTACTGTTACACCATTAGGTGGAGTGTTGGACCCCTTGTACATGTTTAACCCCGAAAACAATTCTGTATGTATGTGCCTGTCCCAAGTCAGGAGCCTGTAATTCAGTGGTTGTCGTTTATTGTTGTTTATGTGTTACATATTTGTTTTATGTTCATTTCTTTGTACATAAATTAGGCCGTTAGTTTTCTCGTTTGAATTGTTTTACATTGTCACTTCGGGGCCATTTATAGCTGACTATGCGGTATGGTTTGCTCATTGTTGAAGGCCATATGGTGACCTTTAGTGGTTAATTTCTGTGTCATTTTGGTCTCTTGTGGAGACATGTCTCATTGGCAATCATACCACATCTTTTTTTATCAACATTATAATACGAAATTCTTCTTGTACAAAAGAGTCTTGTAAGAATATTTGTACACTGTTATTTAAACGTCTGGGTTTTTTTCACGTATACCTATAAAAAAAAAAAGGATTTTTATCTTTCTATCTTGATGGTTTTTTTATAGAAACATGTGTCGTGATATTCGGTATCATTTTTGTTGCATTTATAATTGAAATTTTACCTGATTTACATTTTCCATGGCTACTACACTGATTTGGACAGAGAAAACCTGTAACATATTCTAATAATGTTTCTGATCCTTGCCTTGTCAAATAAAGCTTCTCCGTTTTCACTAGCTCTGTCATAATGAATGTTATCATGGCATTGATTGTATCTTGAAGAAACGTGGTGTCTCCTGTCAGCTAAATGTATATATAAGATAAAATAAAACGAACATTACCAGATTTATTTTATTGTATAACTATGTTTTTTTTCTCAATACCCCTCTATTGTTTAGTTGTTCAATACCAGAAAAAAATCTATGACAAAGATATTTCTATATTTCACATATCATTTTAGCTATCCCGAATAATTTTACGTTTCATATTAACTGTCGAACCAAGAACAGGTGCAGTTTAATCTTTCCTTTTTTTTTCTTCATTTTTTTTTGTAATAACACATTTTGTGGTCCATTTTTAACATGTCTTTTTTTTCCTCGAATATAACCTACAGAATTAGTCTTAATAGACTAATATACCTGGTTTGTACTTTCATGAGCAACACGACGGAGGCCACCTGTCGCAGGAACAGCCTACGTTTTCAGAGCATATGAGATCTCCACAAGTAAACGGGGTTCTTGACGTATTAGTTTGATTATGTCTTAGTGTTAATTAAGAGTCAATATCGAATCCACTATTGAGCTGTGCCTAATCGCTTGATATAACTTGTGAATGTATTTATAACAGGAGCAACACGACAGCACAGGTGTCAACTGTGGAACATAATCTGTTCATCCTTCCGTAGAACCTCATACCTTTTGGTGGGGTACGTGCTGCTCTTTTGTTTTCTGTGTTGTGTTTTGTATCTGTATGTCTTTTTGACATGGCATTGTCAGTTTATTAAATAACTTCAGGATAAATTCTTATTTTTTATATACAAAACGTACCTCTATATCACTGACGCATGATTTTACATAACTATTTACAGGAACATCTACATATTTGTTGTAAACGTTTTCTGGAACAGCATTTTTAATACTGTCATAGCATGTCTGGTAAGCTCTGTCTGCCGTCCAACCGTTTCTAAATGTTTTTGGGGGCTATAAATAAAAAATACATGTATACAACCTTAAGTGGTTAAACCTTTCAACACAGCTTAAAGTCATATGGCAGAGTTTCCTTGTAATACTAATCTCATGTAAATTAAAAACAATGCATACAAACGTGTTAATCAAAGTCCTCCTTGCATGATTTTGAAATTTATTTCGAATCCATAACGTATAATCGATGTTAACACATATTTCAATCTGTGAAATCTTTGCTCACTAATTTACTTTCGGATTTTATTGTCGAAGTATACCGATGGTGACCTCAATTAATTATCAACCCAGATGAGAATCAAATTTAATAAAGAGCACATAAAAATAAATGAAATGTAAGAGATGCATAAAAGCGATGTACCAGTGTTTTTTATATTTTCCATACGTTTCCGTCTATTAATTCATGATATTTGTTAAATGAATTGGTGTATTAAAAGTTTTCTTTAAGCATCAAATAACACTATCGAAATTTTAAGTTTGTTTACCTATTCCTTCATCACGGTACTTTCGTCGCATTTGCACTGTGTGATGGATGACCCAAGTTATGATGAGAAACAATAAACTATAGGCGACTTCAAGTATGGGAAAACAATAACGCAATAGCCATACAGCTTTCAAGATTATGATGGGATACAGGATTTTCTTTAAAAATAAAGTCCGTGTACTCATGTTTTTTTAGTGCAACTTAGCAATTCGAGTATATAAAACACATTCAATTTTATTTTTTTTTAATTATCAAATGACTTAAACCTCGTGATCGTTTTTCAAAAACACTGTTACCGAAATTTAAAAAAAAACAATTTAAAAAATATGAAAAGCTCGGTCGATAGCATTGCTAATGGACGTTTAATCCCAGGGGATATCGACAGCCCAACAGTCATCACTTTTGCATTGACATGAAATATCAGTGAGAAGTTAAATTCTGTAATCTCTCTCTTTACAAAAAGGTTTGTGTATTCCTATGTATAGATTTCATCAGTATTTGGCAACTTTTAGGAACTTTCGTTTTCGATGCTATTTAAGTTTTTATATGATTTTGCCTTCTTATTGTTGTGATTTGAGCGCCTAGGATGAGTATAATTTTTTTCTTTTGTTACTTTTCTGTGTTTGCTTTATAACAGTTTTAATGTTTCGATGATCTACCACTACGACTTTTGTCTCCTCGTGAGACCCATAAAACAGTATCGGCTTGAAGACATGATATGTTACCATTAAAGAATCAGCAAATAGCAATATAGAAAACTGAAATCCTCGCGTTTGGCATAGATTTTAACTAGCAACACAGAGAGATCTAACATTAATAGAGTTTATTAATGCAGTTTCTTCTATTTAAGATTCCCAATTTTATACATTAGAGATGTAAGTGATCACGATTTGTTTTAATTCAAGAACATCATTGTTATATTTAAACGTAAAATACAAATAAGGTTTACTAATGTTAGTGCATTTGAAACAAAAATGAACAGATTGTTGTTACATTTATTGATACCCTACATACTTCGATTCCCGTGTCATTTACGTCTTCGTCGTATGTTAATGAGTCGAAATCAACATTATCATCATTTTCATCTACACTTCTTCTTCTTCTTTGATTTGCAAAATTCAAAGATCGTTTCTTCCTGAATGACTGTGAGCATGATGTGTAATGAACTGTCCCATCGCTAGAACCAGCCGCTTCGGAGCATTGTTCCGTGCTTTCTGTTAAGTTGCAATGCAGTGTATAAAAGTCGTCAACAGAGTCAGTACTGCTTGCTTGATCTTTACAGGCACAAAATCGTCCAATATGAGTATTGCTTTCAGTAGTGTCAACCACAACAATGGAATACCCATCTTGTTTTCCTCTCTCGAATTGCGGATGCTCGGTGAATAGCTGTTCATTTATCATGTACGGACTTATTCTGTTAAATATACAGTTGGTAACAATAATTATAAGCATTACACAATTATTTAAATTGGATGTACCTAATGCATATCAAACATGTATCAAGTAGGGATACATGTAGCAGTTATTCATACAAATTAAAAGTTGCAAATATTGTTTTTAAATTTTCAAGATCCAAATTCACCTTAACTTGACATGTAACGATATTATCAATCTAGTTTCCATTGGCAAAATGGTCTTAACAACAATTTAAAACTGCAGGCCTTTTAGTTTTTGTTATGATACCAACAATACATGATTTTGGTTTCTCAAACCGTTGGTCGGTAGTATATATAAAGGTTACTTATTTCAGAAATAATCTTTGAATAAAAATATACCTCCAAGAATCTGCAAATAATTGATCATTGCTAATTGGTCCGTCATTACGATGTGTGAAATCATCCGAAGAGTCTTTCCATTTACTGGGAACCCCACACAGTCCTTTCGCTGCTTGTATATCATATACGGATGGTTTGATTGAAATAAGACTTATTAAACGCCTTGCCATTTCAAACCTTATTTCTGTTCCTATTGGTAAAGTTACCTTAATAAATAATGTTAAATGTTTTGTTAACAATTGTTGTCCTAAAAAAATAACAAAAGATTTATATAAAAAAGGACCCATAGTTTAGAAAAAAAAATGGATATGTAAAGTCTATTCAAACTTTTTGACATTTGAATTGATGTATTGGTATGAGATAAGAAATACTTTGTTACATTATCAAGTTAAACAAATTATTTCCAATTTGCCAGTATGTTTTGTATATTTCTGAATTTGAATATAAGATCTTTATTCATTTAGAGCAAATTGTGCCATTCGCTGTATTCAAAATTGAATTATTTATTTTTTTCTACAATAGAGGCGAAATATTCCAAAGGAACATTCAAACATATAAGCTTAAATAAACATGAAATACTATTCTTTCGCATGTCTATCTGATAAACATTGAATCACATTGGTGTAATCATAATGGTTTGTTTTATAGAGATTAAGATAATAACACAATGTTTGTTGCCTGCTTTACCCCAATTTATAAAAAAAAAAACCAGTAACGTCTGTTTGTTTTGTTTACATATCGTTGTGGAATTTCATGCGATTTTCATACAAGTGAGTGGGTTTACTTTTTTTGGATTCGAGCGTCACTGCTGAGTCTTTTGTACAGGAAACGTGCGCCTGGCGTAAACACAAAATGTAATCCTGGTATCTATGGTGAGTTTATTTAAAACCACTAGGTCGATGCCACTGCTGGTGGAGTTTTAATCCCCCGAGGGTATTACCAGCCCAGTAGTCAGCACTTCTGTGCTGACATGAATTATCATTTATATGGTCATATTTATGAATAGACTGTTTGCCAAACTTTTGATTTTTTTGAAAAACTAAGGCTTTTCTACCTCAGGCATAGATTACCTTAGCTGTATTTGGCAAAACATTGAGGAATGTTGGTCCTCCATGATCTTCAACACCGTACTTTAATTGGTCTTTTTAACTTTTTTTAATTCGAGCGTCACTGATGAGTCTTTTGTAAACGAAACGCGCGTCATCCTCAATTCTCTTCAACTTCGTACTTTATTTGGCCTTTTTAACTTTTTTGGATTCGAGCGTCACAGATGAGTCTTTTGTAGACAAATCGCGCGACTGGCGTAAATTTAAAATTTATTCCTGGTATCTATGATGAGTTTATCTAGATAGCTATAAAACAGCTTTAATCAACCATTATTACAGTTGTTTCCGTTTGTTTAATGTATTTGAGCTTTTGAATTTGCCAAATAATATGGGACTTTCCGTTTTGAATTTTACTTGGAGTTCGAAAACTTTGTTATTTTACTTCTTGTATGTAGTACAATCATTTTCTAAAAAAAAAAAATTTAATAACCTTGTACTTATTGCCGATGTTTTCGACAAGTATGTCCTTTTCATCACAAGTATCAAGGGTAAACACGGGCTGTCGAAGCAAATGCTTTTCACGTCTTGAAATCTTTTTGCAAGTTCTTAAAACAAATAGTGAGTCATGGCTTCTTATTGCGATTCCGCAAAGACACGACGAGCCGGGCCATCCGAATCCACAGCTAGTAAATAGCGCATGTACCTGAAATGCAAAGATTATAGCTTTGAAATTAAAATGAACTTAAGCAGCCAGGGATATTTAGAAATCAATTCATGACATTGTAACTTAAAGTGCTTACCGTTTTTGAATATCAAATTATTGGGTTTTTTTTGCAAATAAATTCCTCATACTAGAAAGATGTCATTTATTCAATTTGTTATCGTATTAAATATATAAAAATAATAGTAGTAATTAACGTGATGCTTGTGACTTTTGTCCATAGATTAATCATACTTCAATGGTGTATGGATTTTCAGTGATTTATTTCATTTTGGAAAGTAAATAAAGTAAACTTTTTCTGTAAATTTTATTTACAGGTTGCTTTTCTAGTTTAATTCTAAACAGGGAGCGTATTGATAAAAGGATACAGAATAGCTACTACCTACCCAATATGGACCTATATCATTTCTGTAAATGACGAATTCTCCAACATCCATATACTCGTAATATTTTCCATCATAGGTTATTACATGAGGATCGTTGTAAATTTGACATATGCTATTTGTTAGGAAAGCATCTTTGTCGACTACTTTAACCTAAACAAAATCAAATTTTTGAATGACTATTTTTATATATATTTGTATAAATTTTCAACAATTGGAAACTACAATTCCAGCATGAAACACATGTAATAAATGAAATATTAAGCTACTGTCTTTATCCATATACAATAGGCCTACATATTAGTTTTTTGTGTCGTTGAATGACTACAAATATGCCGATTTGAGTAAAGATAAATACTCGAACTTAAAATTTAGGCACACAAAAATTTTCCTCTTGTTGCTTTAAACGACGAATGCACTGCCCTAAAGAGGTTCCATATATGTTGACCTAATTTTCTGACAATACGACTAACCTTGTCAATCGAGTACAGAATAATGAATATTCCAATAACATTACCATTTTAGTGTTTATTTCTTTTATATTAACTGCTGCTATTTAAGTATCCCGAAATATATAAATTAAATGCAGAATGTTTTTTTAATATACCTTGTAAAGAATTTCCTGATAATGTAAATTATTTGTCAAAGAAATTTACCTCTATGGATGGAATATTTACATTCCTCCATATATCATTAAATGGTGAAGTAGATGGCGCTGACAATCTGATATAGGTTCTTCTGTCTTGAAAATTGTAGAGACCGTCACTATACCCGTACACCTGAATTGTTCTGGAATCGTGCCAATCAAGGCTTCCTAGCCGAATTCCACAAAATTGAGATTTAAAAACAATATTCCTCTTGACCACACTGTTAGTGCATTCCATACCATTGTTTACATATTCCGGTGCAGATATGTAAAAATTCTGATCACAATGTTTTCGAATGTTTTCATGCGACGCAACACAACCCACAGGAACGGTTGCGGTAAAAGTAATGTTGATTGATTCTCCTTCAAAAACTGTGTATCTAGTTCCATGTGGCTATAAAAAAAACACATTTGTAATTGTGAGGTGTTTAAGAGATCCCAAACTGTTTAAATAGGTATCGATTAATAACGATTGCAGGTTGACTACTTTGTGTAATTGTTTGTTGGTATCTATGGCTTGATGGATCATTGACATGTTACTCAAATGACGATTTATTCATAAAAACCAAAATTTAAGATATGTAAAAAGCTATGTATATGATTAAACCCTTGAAATTAAGCCAACAGATAGGTTTTACTCTTTCGATTGAACTATTTTGAATGTAGTATGTTTCAGTATAAAAGCAAACGATGTTTGAAAAAAGCTGTCAAAAAATCAATAAATTCCTCTCTCATAAAAATAATCTGACATTTATTGTTTATAGTTTTAACAGACAAAAAAAGGTGACAAATAGCTATATAAGTGTTTATATTCGTCATTCTGTTTGTTTCTAAGATAGCAAATTTCATCCAGGTTCATAACAAAACAACCCACTTCGTACGACATTGAACATCCTATGAAAATTCTTCTGTTTACTAGGTCGTTAGAGACTCAATTCATCTCACATGTTGACGTGTCTAATATAGTTATGATAATCAAAAAGAATAAACTATTTCTATCTTATACTTGTTATAGCTTTATTTGCTAACACAATAATATTTTTTGGCTTACATTAAGTCCTGCTCTCAAGACTTGGCTGTACAGATATGGACCTGGTGTTGATCCAATCGTATTTCTTCTTCTAATGGCACATTTAACCTGCGAATGAACATTTTAAATGCACATGTTAATTTCTATATAAAATTCGAGCACACGTTATTTTTCAAATGACCATATATCATTGGGCAACTAAAGACAAACGTTCTTGGTCAAAAGATACAATATTGTCGAAAAGTCAAACTTCTAAAAATTATAAAACCTTTAACAACTTTAAAGAGCTTATAACCAAATGCCGAATCCGGGTTTGATGATGACCTCGTGGACTAACATTCCACTAACAAAGGAATCAACCAAGTGGTAGTAATAACATTAACAGTATCACTTTTACTGCACTAGATGAGCATTTCGACATCAAATGTATTTTGATGATCGAACCAAAACTTTTGAAAATAATAAGTAAATTGTATAATACAGTTGTTGTCGTGTGTTTCTGTATGTCATATTGGTTACTTTCATTAACTGCTATTGTCTATATTATGACGATTTTATTTTTTATGCTTTCACATTTTGTCTTTTCGTTACCTTTCTTAATTCAACATACAGTATGGATTTCCTGATAACTGGATGTCGTACTTACATGTGTAATTGTTCAATCTTTATAAATTGTTTTCTTCTTTGCATTCATATATTCTTGTTCGTCTTGGTTTTAATATAAAGAAATGCAAAGGTTTTATCAGATCATTTAGCTTTGAGTCCATGTTTAGAGTATCTTTCAATGTTTGCCAATCGGCTAATAAGTTTTAATCTAACCAAGAAACATATTATAGTGATACCGGATAATTTGAAGGAGGTACAATGACAAAAGTTTGTAGTATCTGGAGGTTTTTGGGGTTCTATTTCCTACTTTTTTTTATTATAATTTTTAACATACCTCCATATTCATCCTGTATCTGTGTGACCAATCGCTTTCTTTAAAGAAGATAACTTCATCAATATCTGCGAATAGTACGCTCGTATTTTCCTTTACTCTTCCTCCACATATAAGCCAAAAAACATCATAAGCATGAGTACCATTAGACTTGTCATCAAAGTCACATTTGAAAATCGGTTCCAAACTTGGTGTTGAATTTAAACCTGGTATCAGAAAGCTATCACCTTCTTCCAAAATGGCCTTAACTTCAACCGCCATGTAGTCGTTAGGAAAATTAGCTATAAATAAAGGCAACAGTAGTATACCGCTGTTCCAACTCATAAATCCATGGTCAAAAAACAAAATCGGGGTAACAAACTAAAACTGATGGAAACGCATTAAATATATCTATAAAATATGATATCAATATTCTTTATATTTGTATAGAAATAGAAAAAGAAAGACATCTGAAGACATGTGCTCATTTTGACTGTCCCTTTGGTATCTTTCGTCCCTCTTGTTGTAATATCTTGTTGTAATAAAGGCTTGACATTTTGTATTAGTTATATCATACATGAACTAATCTTACATATTATTCAATGTCACTAAAAACATTCAAATTACATAACAAAGTCGTAAAATTAGCATCAAATGCATCTTAAATAATGTAAATGAATAACTTTTGCAGAGATTAACTTATCCTTCTGAACTTTTGCCTTTTTTTTCTAGGTGCCAGGATTGGAGAAAGGATGGGGTATGACAAGTTCAGTTGTTTGATCCTTACAAAAATAGTATATGCTAAAGCTTTTTAAAACTATGCTTTTTTACTTTGCTAAACAGGTCAATACAATCTGAACACTTCAGTGCAGAAAAGTCACTTGTCATGATGTCCTGTCATGTATATATGAAATCCTAAAATTGTCAACATTAACGAATTGGACATGAAATGGCCATTTCTGGCATAGCTGTCGATGTCGAAATATATATGAGCAACAGGGTTACTGAACAACATTTTGGCATATTGTATAAGATGGTCGCATAATATCTTTTTTGGGGAAAAGTTCTTGCTTATATCTAAATATTGCTGTTCTGCTCTAAATATGAGAAATTTGTGATAAATTCATAGATTAAATCCCTTATTCCAATGTATAGGACGTAATTTAAAAATTCAAATACTTGTGTCATACAGACTAATGCTTTACGAACATCTGTGGGATTTTATTTTGAATATTCAAGCATTTTCGAATTCCATCCGCCATCGTATTATCTTTTGACAAATCAGAAGGAAATCATTTAGTGAAGTAGAACTAATGTTACTTCGACAAACCAGCTTTCACAAAGTAAACTTTATTTACAATATAGGTCTGTGATATCCGTATGTTTATAACTTTGACGAACGGCGACCAACGATATATATAACGTTTTAATCAAATTGCATGTTATTCGATAATCAGCTCCATTTAAGATCAAGTTAAAATAAATGGGTTTTACCACAGATTTTGGTAAAATTTGCATACAAAAGACTCGTCAAATTACAACTCAATCGAAAAGTAATGCATTTATCTTTTTTATTCTCTGAAATATAACTGATTGAATTCTTTCAAAATAAAAGATCATTTTGATAAAAGGCAATTAAATTCGGTGAAAAACGTCTTTATGTCTAACAGTCAAAAAATTTCCGAGTTCAAAAAAAGTTATTTTTCTTAAAACAACGTTTGTTGTTCATACTACATTTTCTTTTTTAAACTGTCATATATTAACAAGGTCATCCACTTCGTTTTTACTATATACTTTATTGAATGTGGTGATTAAGGTTTAAAAAAACAACGCCGAAATAAGCGTAATTTAATCACTTAGTAATCAATAAAACATCGGGTTTTCACTACTATCTAGTTAACAGATTGTTGAATACTCTGTAAACGTAGTTGGTAATCATATGATTATTTTACAGTTTTAAAACAGAATTATTTTTTTTTAAATCTAGGTATTTGAGATTGACGATTTGATTATTTTAAGACAAATGTAAGCAATTTTTCGACCGATTTTATGTGCTTTCTATACAAATACATACCTATTTTGAAAGAATTGATATTTAAAAAAGCTAAATTATTTTCAATAAAAGGACTTACCGCTACAGCCTGGATAATATTCTGTTTCGGACGATGTACCAGACGGACATTCCACCGGTCCACTTCCTGTATGTAAAAACAAATCTTATTTCCACTATTTTACAAAACGTCTGAGCAAAATAAATAGTTAAACATCATCTACTCATATACACATGCGTCATATTTTCATTTAACAGTAGAGTTTTTATGTTTAAGTTATTGTCTACGAATTGATTTTGAAAGCCTTCTTTTTTAAACTTTCATTTGTATAATCCTTATTCTACCAATTTTATTAGTTATATACGATTCTAATATGACGTGCTTCATTCGCTTTGTGAATAAACCCATGCTCTAAATCCAATAAAATTTGTTTGCACATGCGTATATTGACTACTGCAGATTAATGAATATTATCAAATTCGCATACATTTGATATATTTTATTAACTTAAAACACTTCCAACCTCGTAAATGATGCACATAATGTTACTAATTCATTTATTATGACTGTAACGTGTTGCAATTCGAAATTGACATATTTGACCTAGATACGACAACCGTTCATGTTTGCTGTTCAAAACTACTCCCTCTAAAAAAATCACATTGCCAGTCGTTTGTTTTGTTTACAACAAAGAAAGGTTCATAGAAGAGCCTACACAAACTCTACATCTATACACATCGGACATAGAACTTACCGTAATTGTCCAAATCAGAATCGAAATAATTGATGCCAGCTATAATTTCTTGTAGTTTTAACATGGGTAGTCATTGTATTTGTGTTATTTTAGCACTCACTATCGCTCGGGCAAAACTAATCACGTATATAATGCATTCCCATGTTAAAACTACAATAAAGTAGAGCTTGCATCAATTATTTCTTAATTAATACTTTATAGATTTGGTGGGTCCAAACCGGTTTTTCTTAATTTATCTACATCAAGAAAGCTAAAATTCGAAACTTACTAAGTCAAAGATACATAAATACTTAACTACTTGGTAAGCATTACAACATGAACCATCCTGATGAGAATTTTCAAATGCAACAAAGGTATACTTTCTATGAGGAGATTCAACCTGCGTCGATGATAATTGTAAGTTTATCAGTGAAGAATTTAAGAGAGGTTCTTATTAATTCGATCGATGATGACATACTGACTACTAAACTGGTGATATCCAAAAGGACAATCAGCTCACCAACAGCCGAATCGAAAGAGTTGAGAAAGTAAAAATAACTTTAGAAATTCGATGCTTTAATAGGTGTATATTCGTCAGGAAACGTTCAAACACAAGTACCTAGAGAGCGAGGGATGTATAAAAAAAAGTAAAATATTTGTCGAGCTATGTTGAAAATTAACTCATCATAGATACTAAAATTGAAATTTTGTATTTGCGCCAGACGCGTTGAAGACCAAACTTTTGTGGAAAATTTGTGTTGGTTATATAGGGAATTCCAAGACAATATCTGAAAAAGTCTATTTTCCATGTTCCATCTTTCACCAGCAATTTTTTTTTTTATATATGTATCTTTTTGGAAAAGGAGTAGGTCCGGTTAGGGCCGATTTTGGCCTCAAATTTCAGGTTCATCTAACGAAAGTTTTTGGACACTTTTTAAACACTTACGTGTCTATTTTATTGATTCGATTAGTTTATGTGAAAGATTTTAACAGATTTAGTCACTAAAAACGCTCTGATTCAAGCTTAAATATAAAAAATCTATCAAATATGCTAAAAAACGTCACTTTTCAGATGGTTTTTGTCAAAAATGAAAGTGGCCGCATCCGTATTCATCCTCAACCTTTACATATGTTTTGTATTATCTTCAAATACAACTTACATTTCAATACTATGAATGAACACGAATGCGGCCACTTTCATTTTAGACGGAAACCGTCTAAAAATTAACCAAAATGCTAAAATTTTGAAGATTTCAGTAATTTACCATGACTTAATGATGCTAGAACGTGGTATTTATGCATTGTATTGTCTAAAACAGTTCATGTTTATGTAGCAGAAGCATTTTACTTTCCAAAATATAGCTTAAAGATTACATTTTCACAATTTTCTAAAACTGCTATATTTTGGGGCCAAAAAGGGGTCTTACAGAACCTACTCCTTTTAAGTTTCAGTATTAACTAGAGTATATAATGCACCAACTGCAATCAATTAAACATTCTTTTTAATATTTCTTCTAATAAAGTATTATAATTTAGATGGTCAACCTCCCCCCCCCACCGAAAAAAAATTCATATTGTCCCCTGTTATTTTCTGAAAATTAGATCATTCAAAGAATATCTAAATTAAGTAAACTGCTTTCCGATTTTCGCAAATCTGATAGTTTATATAAAAAAAACTTCTCCTTTACTGGTATGATTTTGTTATAACTAAAGCATATAAGAAAATTTTGCATTTTTAAGGGTCTTTTAAATGTTGTCCCAAGGGGTAATTTCCCTCCTGTTACCGCTTGTTTTTTTCCACCTGTGGACACGTTTGAAAGATGAAAAATGTATTTCTTGTAATGCAATGTGAAGAGCATCATTTCCTGAATGTATGACTCCGTATGTTTAGGTGAATAACAACCAGTTTAAAAATCTGAACTCCCCAAAGATCAGCATTTGGAGAAAAATAATTGTGTTGTTCTCTCCTGTTACAGCCTTTTTGTCTACCTTTTGAGAATATTTCATTGTCAGCACTATAACAGTACATGTGTTTTATAGTATCTTATCAAATTGATATGTAGATGGAAGTAAACTTCTACACAATTCGAGTAAATGAACAAAAATACTGCGTAATTCCTTTCTGTTACGTTCTGTCATGTCACCTGATAAAAAGTAACAGCATAACCATATATAATCAGTAACAGGAAGGATGTTCAAGACAATTTCACTAATGAATCAAACAGTTAATCTATACTACAATTTATATGCCAACCGTTTCATTTAATATAAGTTATCATCACTATATTAAATAAATTTCAAAAGAATATACAGTATATTGAATGAAAAAATAGGATTTTTTCTTTTGATAACAGCAGAGAACATTGTGCAATTCTAGTATAGTAGATAGTAACAGAAAGGAATTTATTTTAGAATATTTCATTACCTAAATACACTTTTAAAGGATAAATGACATTGTTTGCTGTTATCTTTCAATTGTGACCAATCTGAAATGTTGTATTTTTCTTAAACTATAAAATAGAGCATTTTTGATTAGAAAAAAATCCTTTCTGTTACCAACTCTGTCCTGTTGTCGTTGTCCTGTTACTCAAGATTCTTTCATGTTACCGACATATCTGACTATATTTTAGTATATTTCTAAACCTTTTGTGTTGCAAATGCTAAAATCAATACTTGGCATTTGATAAACTATTTCAGAATATACTAGTAAACCACAAATACTGTCTTAAACTTATTCCTTATTCCCATTAGAAACTTTTTAAAATGGATTCACTTTGGTAACAGGAAAGAACTGGATTTTTTTTTGTACCATTTTTAAAATTGCACATTTAACAATTGTTTGAATTACAGACAACAATTTCTAGATCCTCAATGTGTGTTCTTCGATTAGCGCTATTAAAATACCGTGGTTAAAGACATTTTTTTCTCTTATTGACAAAAATTACACTTTTTCAGATATTGTCTTAGATACTTTTTATGTGATTATCTCCCTCTATCAACACAACTCGTGTATGCTCGCTTGAGAACTGTGGATAAATTTTTGTCGTTTTATTGTCCACCACACTGTAAGTTATTCTATTATTGTATTATTGTGTATTTTTTTATATGTACCGTTTGTTCCAAAATGATTTCTGTAGTGATTTGAAATAATTTCACGTAAAAGCCTTTGCAAATATCTGATTTTGACTATCTCACATTGCAACAGTTTTGGGCATTTTAGAATGTTAAATACCTTTTATAGTAGTCCAATTCCGTTTTTGTATAAGTATTTGGCCTGTATCGTCCTGTAAAATTTCTATTTTTTACTTTGTAAAGTGTCCCCTTTTTCGATTAAATTTTTGTATGGAACGTAATTTGTGTCATTAATTTTTGTTAACAATTTTTTGACATTGTATTGAAAATCATATTTTTGTTTTTATTTTATCTTTAGTAAATTTTTTACCTCTTGACATCCAATAAAGATGTATTTGAAGAACATTATGCTTTTTTATGCATGTTGGATTCAACCGGTTAAACAAACTGGCACCCCCGGGATCGGACAGACAAGATTCATATCTAATAGATGGAAAGTTGTTTAACCATCAATCTTATCTTTCAATCCATCTGACATGATGCAAAAAGTATTTTTTATAACAAATAAAATTGAGAATGGAAATGGGGAATGTGTCAAAGAGACAACAACCCGACCATAGAAAAAACAAAAGCAGAAGGTCACTAACAGGTCATCAATGTAGCGAGACATTCCCGCACCCGGAGGCGTCCTTCAGCTGGTCCCTAAACAAATATATACTAGTTCAGTGATAATGAACGCGATACTAATTTCCGAATTGTACACAAGAAACTAAAATTAAAGAAAGCCTTGTCTGCTGCATTTTAATTTTGATTTGGCATGTTTTGATATAAGGGTTCAGCTAAGATACGTAGTGTAGAAGACAATTATCTCTTGAAAAGAGGGCGCGTGTTACGAGACACTATTTAATTTACATCGGAACAAACCATACATTTCTATTTATTACATTTAGTTTTAGCACCTTTCGTAGCTATAAATTAGAACTATAAACGACTGTCATACAAATAGGAGGCTTAACTAATTCTAAACCAGGTTTACCCCCCAACACCCTCATTTTATTCGGGAAATGATTGTACCAAGCCATGAGTATGGAAGTTCACTTCTTCTCTTTTTTGATAGCGCTTGATAAATTGGTTTTGTCAGTTTTTATTGGCCACTCTATTTTTAGTTCGATTTTTTTTGTTTAAATTATTTATACATGAATATATTTGCTCTACTAACCAAAACAGTAAGATGAATTGTCAGGAGTCGGTTGTAGGTAGTATATATAGTACCCATCACAATTTCTTATTTCAATGGTAATTGATATTTCACACACACTACTATTTGTCTGCATACACGCTTCTCTTGTTACATTTCCCTCAGCAAAGTTTGGAAGAGTCCCTGAAATATACTGTGCTATCAATTACAGCTATGATTCTTTTCTCAAAAGATCAAACTAATTGAAAATCATGTTTTATAAAGGTTTTATCAATTCGATTGAGTATTTGTTAGACCCTGTTCACACTAGCATTTTTTTTTCATCGATCTAATTTGAATCGATCTAAATAAAACCAGTTAGCGTTCACATTATCTTTAATCATATCGATCTCTATCGGTCTAATATGAACCACTGCGTTCACACTACAATTAAAAACGCAATCGATCTAACCTTTTTGCCCGTAAAACTGTAAACACTGTGTATAAATAGAACTGATTTATTAAATTCATGTGCTGATACACTGATACACACACTTGGAAAAAAAATGGATAAAGTTATTGTTTCACTTGAATCACAATTTAAAATTTTGTATCTGGTGTTATTGCAGTTTTCTTTAATTTTGAAAAAAATAACTGTAGCAACGAAGTTACAACACGACGCCGGAAATACTGCGGTTTCTGCAAAGAAAAAAAATCAGCAAAAGAAAAGAAGACACAGATTTCGCAAATCTATGCTATGGTGAAGACAACATGTTTACAGTTTGTTTCAAAGGTCTTTTAACAGAGACATATGGGTTAAACAACGAACCTCTGAGATAGTTTTGCCGCTATACATGCGCATACGTTATTTTCGTTTCAATCGTACTATTTTAAACCGATCTCTGCGTTCACATCTAAAGTAAGATCGGTTTACTTTAGATCGATTCAAACTAAACTACCTCTTTTGGTGTTTTAGTTTAGACCGATTGAAGATCGATTCAATGCATTCACATTAGCCTTTAAACCGATCTAAAGTGAACCGGTCTAGTTTAAATCGATATAACACAATATATCTTATAAGTTTAAACGTAAATTATATGCTCGACTACATAAACAAGCACATTAACAAAATAATGTTTCTAACCATTGAGCCATATAGGGTTATCTGTTCCACAATGATATGCTCCAGGAGGTGAAGCTGGCATCAATATATTATTATGGCAGTTAATTTTGTACCAGCCCTTTTCTACAACAGCATCATTTATTGGACCATCTGTTGTCCAATTAACTACAAAATCCTTTGAGCGCTTTTCAACATTTATCATCGTTGTGTATGATCTACATGGGTCTTTGGTGGCTAAAAAAGTGAACACTTTAATAGATACAATGCTTATCACTATTTTCGAAAACCTGATAAAAAAACATTAAAAAATACTTTGCAAATGTAACATTAATAAATTAATATGTAATATGAGGCAGGCATTACCTGTAAATGGGGACGAAGTCTGTATGAATTATTTTTTTGTAACTTAAATATTTGTTAAAAAAAAAAAAAGAAACGGAAATACCGTAACGTTTCCGATTTTGGTTCTGTTGTTAGGGATTTTAGTTGTGACGTTATTTAAGTTATGACGTCATATACAATGTAAACAAAGAAACGCTATCATCAGGTAACGTTGTTTCATATCGAGGAATTATTAAAAATGAAATTGGTATTGCGTTCCTTGCTATTTTATACAAGACTGATAAATATATATTTTACTCAAAGTTTCATACAAACGAGACCGGAAAAAGAAAGTACATTGTAGATTTCTGCGCAGATGCGGGAATTAAAAACATAGCATCAAAAAAATTGAACGATTTTGAGTTCATTAGTACAATGAAAATTTTCCCGATTTTTTTTTTAATTTTTTTTTTTATTGATTTTTCTACTGTTATTGGGGACTTCGTCCCCATAATATTGTGCATGTCTATATCCTGCTATAAGTTTTGATCAGGCGGATAGTACAACTAAATGCTATTGACTAAAAATATATACAATGCCTTATTCCAATGATGATATAATGTTCAACAATTTTAAGATCACTTCTGATCTCTGGGAGGTCGTACTTCTAAGCATATTAAAGTTTTACAACATTTTTCCTACACACTCATGGGCTTTCAATGTCTTCAGTAAAGCACTAATCTTCTTTCTGTCAATTCATGGGTATTCGGCAGTTATGTTTTCCTGATGAAACAGTTGCTATTTATAGGCAACGCATTTAATTGAAGTCTACAGTTTTAACCCGTTTCTCCGACGTCTTTTTTTTATTTATAGCTAATATGTACAATGGGTATTTTAGGTGTTTTTTTTTTTTTGTTTTTTTTTTATTCATAGTTTTTCATATATTGGGGTGGTTTTGGTAGCCTATGGTTATAACGTTCAACATCTGTCATTTCTAAATGAACACAAATACAATACTATTTAACATTTACAATGAGTAAAATTACCTTGACCTTACTTTTCAAGTTATAGTAACAACCATAATCTGAAACTGAGAGGATCCTAGGTATTTACAGGTCATGGCTTTTGAGTTGCAAGAACATACACTTAAGTTAAATGAAAACAGGAAAAATTATTTAAAGAAGATGATGATTTGCTGTTCAATCTCATATATCAATTATCGAATCAGCATGTTATCAACCAAATATGATTTTTATGTATAATAAAAACCTTAATTTATTTTTTGAATCATTAATTAACGTTGCTTCTACTACAAGTAATCAATCAATCAAGCTAAAGCTGTTTAATTCAGGATATGTGTTTTTATTGACTTACTGTCTCCATGAAAGATCTTTATGTCACGAACAGAAGAAGCCAGTCTAGCTATGATTTGTCGAGTCCCTCCATATTTATTGACACGATACACATACCGATTGTTAGACCAGTTGTCTGTATAGTATAGATAGTCATTATACACCGCAATGCCATTTATTGAATAATATGACGACGTGTGGGATATTCGTTGCACTTCCTTGATTCCAGTACCGTCAAATGTAGCGAATTTTATTGTGTTTCCAATAGTCCAATAAATCCGTCTGTCTAAGATATCTATAAATAAATCATTAATCTAGTATAGTGGTAATGATATAATTCAAAGAATGATTACATATAATTTTTTTCAAAAGTAGAGAAATGTGTCCACATACATGGATTAGATAAGAAAAAAAATAAATATATTCCTCTTTTATACATTTAAAATTATGAAATATAAAACAACGGCAATATTACTATTCTCATACAACATTACGAAACGTATATGTTGGTATTCTTTTATGTTTACAATAATCGTCTAAAAGTAGTAAAAACTGCAATGATCCTTTTAAAATAGACAACCATTTTTTGTTCTCATTCAAGAACACTTTATGTGATATTCGAATATAACCATTGCTAGATTTCACTGAATTTCAAAATAGTCCCCAGTTTAAAACAGGTTATTCATAATTTATTTCTTACAATATATTTATTAAAAATCAAAAACATGTTTGAATATTGCTGTTTAAGTTTTGTAAAACATAATAACATTTTATTAGACAATAGTAATTTTTCTTCAATTAAAAGAGACACATACATCAATTGGTTACAACTTCTTTAAAATATATGTCCTATAGTAATAACACGTTAAACAATATTGCTAATAATTCATTAACAATAAGTGTTTTTGTTTTTCCTACTTGTATTTTTGCAACCAAAGTCTTTAGTGTACATTTGTATTTTTTGGCAACCAAAGTCTTTAGTTTATATTTTATTTAGTGTACATGTAGTTATTTGAATACAGATAATCAAATTTCCGGTAATTACTTTTATATTCAATCAAAGCTAAACTATTGGACGTGATAACATCTCACTGTGATACAAACGGATAATGTTTTTATTTTATTGATCAGAAGTTTACCTAAAGTTATACGTGAACTTGTTGTCATGTAACTATCAATTAAAACTCTTTCAGTATTGTTTCCATCTAATCCACATCTATCTATTGTCCCCTCCGAAGCATTCATAAAGTAAATCCAGCTATAATAATTCAAGAATATATATACATTGTATATACAAATGATATGCTATTTGATAGAGAAGTGTCTGAAAATAAAGCTGTTCACTTTGTCTCCTTCATTAGTGGTAAATCAAAGGTAAAAAGTTCATATATCATGAATCTTGCAAGCATGGTGGAGTAACATTCATCCTATTGAGCCAAGTAAGTAATTCAGTCTGGCTTAATTCAAACATAACATGAACCATCAACAGTACTATGCATGATAACCTATTAGTTATAGTTGCAAACTTTCCGTGTACCGCCTTTTGTATGAGAAATATGTCTGGTGTCCAATACCTCTCTTGAGCACATTTATTAACAGTATTCTAACGGAGATTGTGATTTAAGTCTTTTTTTGTCCATTATTTTGTTTTCTTTATTATTCTGCATTTTCCCTGTTTAATTTGTTTTTCCTTCTGTACTCTCGTTTTTCTTTCAACCTATCTTACCGTAAGGTTAACACAGACAAGTGATTAGGATGCTCTAAATTTAAAATGAGATCTTTTCATTTTACACTTGTTTCTTTTAAGGAGGAAAATCGTACGATCTTAGAAGTTTAATGATTATACATTTATCAATTGCTTATAAAAATGAAGTCAGCTTATCAAATAATTTGAACAACAGCAGTAAATGAAATACTTTTATTCAAACGTATTTCAACTGCTTATTTTCAGATTGTTTAAAACTAACTTAAGGTGTTTTGAAAAATATAAACGATGTATATCTGTTTTGTTTTGTTATTATATTTTCTTATGCCTACCTATCGTTTAGATCTAAAGCTATATATCCTATGGCACCATAATTCCCATTTTCCAAAATAACAGTTTTATTTAAACCGGTTAAGTCAGAGCGGATTAGTGCTTCATAATGGTAGTCTGACCAGTAAATATGATCATTATCAGAGTCAATGGCAAAACTGTATGGATGGTATGGTGATGACTTTTCTATAATTATCTCTGTCTGTCTTTCATTCTCATAACATGGATAGCATACCCTTCAAGGAAGAAAAAAATATTTTTCAAAGCATTCTAATGTACATAGAATGAAATTCAAAACAGTGTGGCTGTGGCCATTGATTGACATATTAAATTCATCCATTGACTGGGACAATTTACGTGAACGTTTGTCTGTAACGACCACTGTTCACGACGTACCTACGATAGACATTTAAACTGTGGGGTCACCAAAGGTTTCTTAACGCCTTTAATTATATAATAATTCAAAAAAATAATCAGGAATAACCTTTATGTTTTGATTTATATAATTGATATAAATCAAAACATCGTGTTATTTCTGATTAGTTTTTCGAATTACTTTATTAGGGTGTTGAGAACCTTTGGTGACCCCATAGTTTAGGTGTCTTTAAAAAGTACATAGTGAGCAGTAGTTGTTACATACAAACGTTCACTAAATTGTCCCAGTCAATGGATGAATTTAATGTGTCAATCAATGGCCACAGCCACACTGTTTTGAATTTCATTCTATAATATTCATCTGCTTTATATAATAATTTTGCCAATATAAGTCTTCAATATATGAATTCTGATATTGATGAAACGGTTAAAATTTCAACAAAATATTTATATTCAGTTTTTTAAGTTTTGCATACTGTGTGTCTTTTTGTTGTTTTTCATTTTTTGCCATAGCGTTGTCAGTTTGTTTTCCACGAGTTTGAATGTTCCTTTGGTATCTTTCGCATCTCTTTTACCAAATACTATAAATTCTTTACAGTTTATCATACTATTCTAACAAGTTCTGTTTCGCATTTAACAAAACTTCCTGGAATTGTTGTACTTATGCTCTTCAACTTTGTATTTGATTTGGCCTTAAAACTGTTTCAATTAGAGCGCTCCAAATAAGTATAATGTAGATGAAATCAGCTTCTGGGGATTCTAATGATAAGCCTGGAATGTTTCATGGAGTTTTAAAGCTGAATCACTTAGAAATGAATTTTATACATTTAGTGTATCTGCTCTTAATTTTCTGGATACATGTATCTTGATCTGGAACGCTGACATGTGAACCTCATGATGTTAAGATACTTTAATAAAACAAAAAAAAGGTGTGTTTTTTATTCGAACTAAACCTTACACTTCTGTTAATGAATCAGAAGTCTATTTGTATATTTTGATAATCAATTTTATTGTGTCCTGTTTTTTGTGTGGATCTTTGAGTAAAGTTTAAATACAACTTTACAAGATTGACGCATTAAGTGTGTGTCTTTAATATTTTCATTAAGTATACCAATCAGAAGATAACGCTGCTGATTGACTATTGATCCCCTAGGGTATCATCAACTCAGTAGTCCGTGTTCGGGCAATGACATGATTTATATCATTTCTTTTCTATATCATCCGTTTATAAGTTTATACATTATTAAGAAACTAAGGGCTTCAAAATATCTCAGTTAAAGTTTATCTTGAAATTCGACTGGAACATGAGGTACGTGTTCGTGCACAACACCGAGACAGTGGTTTATCAACACAGTTGTATAGGTGTCTCTTCGGCAATCGATCCACATCTCAATATTTTTATAAGACACATGTGTGTGGAACACTTTATAAACCCTCTGCCCCTTCGTATGGTGTTTACATATCTCAATTGATACGGTATGCTCGTGCTTGTTCACACGATACGGACTTCATATACAGGAGTGTGCTCCTTACGCAGAAACTGCTCCTACAAAGTTATGAAGAGGACAGATTAAAATTGACACTCCGTAAATTTTACGGACACCATCACGAATTAGATGATCCATGCGATGTGTCTTTGACCAAACTAGTTAAGGACATTTTTACCACCTGTTAGATTGTAGTTTGTCATTACGTCGTCTTATCTTTTAATTACCAAACGTAACTTGTTCCCGATTGAGACTGTTTTGCTGAGTGTGAATTCGCATTGCTATAAGACGTGTTAAGGTACTTGTCTATCCCAAATTCATGTATTTAGTTTTGATGTTATATTTGTAATTCTCATCGGAATATTTCAAATGTCTTGACTTCTTTACAGTTATATTCATGTGTTATGTTAAAGAATATTAATCACCGCCTTCATTTATTAGATTTTATTTGGTTCAACGTAATTTGTACGATGCATTACGGTTGCAATTTGATTCTGAATTAACCGGACATAGAATATTGGTAATTGCCTAATTGCTACCTCAGTATTGCAATTTTCATTGTTATTAAATGTAATATCAGTACTTAGTACAAATATAATATTAAATCAATCCTAATTCTATCTTATTTTTGACAGATAGTTTTATTCATTCAAATGTGACGTCATTTTTCATTTTTGATGTTCTGTTTTACAAATTTAAATGTGACGTCACTTTTTGTCATTTTTTACAATTTCAAATATGACGTCACTTGGCGTTGAGGTTTTGACAAATTCGGATGTGTCTATTTTTTGTGTTGGATTTTGTCAGGTTATATAATAGATTTCGGTTGTTTCCTGTAATTAGTTAATACTTCAGTTTTATCATGTATATCTTTTATAGTCATTTTATAAAATTCACTGTTTGCAAAGGTATAAATTATTCTAAATAATAGGGATGTTCTGGTACCTAACAGAAAACCCTGGCCGTTTTTGGGACAATTTTTTTGAACTTTTGGTCCTCGGTGCTATTCAACTTGTACTTGTTTTCGGCTTTCAAACTTTTGTATCTGGGCGTCAACAGTAAGTCTTGTGTGGACAGAATGCACATCTGGCGTATAAATTTAAAACCTGTTGCATTTTGTTAGCTATTGTTCGTGTGATTCTTTGTAAATTGTGTTCTCCTGTTTGTTTGTATTGTGGTCCTGTAATGTTGTGTTGTCTTTTAATGTTATAGTTCACATGACCATAAAAGAGGGAGGTTTGGCATGCCACAAAACCAGGTTCAACCCACCATTTTTGCTTTAACAAATGTCCTGTACCAAGTCAGGAATATGGTCATTGTTATATTATAGTTCGTTTCTGTGTGTGTTACATTTTAACGTTGTGTTTTTTGTTGTGTCTTTTATTTCCTCTTATATTTGAGTGTGAATTCACATTATCATAAGACGTGTCACGGTACTTTTCTATCCCAAATTCATGTATTTAGTTTTGATGTTATATTTGTTATTCGCATCGGATTTTGTCTAATGCTTAGTTCGTTTCTGTGTGTGTTACATTTTAATGTTGTGTCGTCATTTTCTTGTATTTAATGCGTTTCCCTCGGTTTTGGTTTATGACCCGGATTTGTTTTTGTCTATCGATTTATGAGTTTTGAACATCGGTATACTACTGTTGCCTTTATTTATAAAAGCATACTATGATTTTAATTCAAAGTCCTTCCACTTATTCAGGAACTAGAACCTTTGCAATTTGAATAAATTTGTTTGGTTAAGGTTTAGCTTAGCCCGAATGAATGCATCACCTGCATAATGCACAATAATACTGTTTTTAGTTTAGTATTGCTGAATAACATTGTAAGCTTATACTGTTAACTGTATTTTGAATTGCAACTAAAAAGACGCGTCACTGATAAGTCTTGTGTAGACGTAACGCGCGTCTTGCGTATTCAATTATCAGCCTGGTACATTTGATAACTTATTAAGACAAATGAGATGATTTCAGCTTCTCAAGTGTAACTTTCTATTTCTACGCTGCAGCATTTTAGCCAGCAGCATCTTTATATTAAGTATAAACTCCCAGATAATGCGATAGCAAATAACTTGTGCTTCCAAGTCGTCAATGCTTTTAAGGAAGCTTTTAGAAATATCTAGTTATAAGTGATTAAGTTGAAGCCTTCACTTTTAAAAGTATTATGAATGCCATCACGGGTTAATTGACCATTATGGACTATCTGTGTCACAAGATACCAAGGATTAAATTATCAAAGACATAAGTGTGTCCTGTACGACATCGCTGAGTAAGACTCATCTTTGAATTTTTTTAGTCTTTGTTTAGTTTTTCTATGCACTATTTTGTGGACTGTTTATTTTTTCTATGCACTGTTTTGTGGACTGTTTATCTCTACATGATTTTTCAGTTTTTTTGTCATGGTGTTATATATAAAAAAAAAAAGATGTGGTATGATTGCCAATGAGACAACTGTCCACAGGAGACCAAAATGACACAGACATTAATAACTATAGGTCACCGTACGGCCTTCAACAATGAGCAAAGCCCATACCGCATAGTCAGCTATACAAGGCCCCGATATGACAATGTAAAACAATTCAAACGAGAAAACTAACGGCCTAATTTATATAAAAAAAATTAACGAAAAACAAAATATATAACACATAAACAAACGACAAACACTTAATTACAGGCTCCTGACTTGGGACAGGCACACACATAAATAATGTTGCGGGTCTAAACATGTTAGCGGGATCCCAACCCTCCCCCTAACCTGGGACAGTGGTATAATAGTACAACATAAGAACGAACTATGAAGCCACGTCTACTTGTATTTTTGTCCATCTGATGAGTTAAGGCTTTTTCAACTGATTTTTATAGTTCGTTCTTATGTTGAACTGTTATACCACTGTCCCAGGTTAGGGGAGGGTTGGGATCCCGCTAACATGTATAACCCCGCCACATTATTTATGTATGTGCCTGTCCCAAATCAAGAGCCTGTAATTCAGTGGTTGTCGTTTGTTTATGTGTTACATATTTGTTTTTCGTTCATTTTTTTATATAAATAAGGCCGTTAGTTTTCTCGTTTGAATTGTTTTACATTGTCATATCGGGGCCTTTTATAGCTGACTATGTGTTATGGACTTTGCTCATTGTTAAAGGCCGTACGGTGACCTATGGTTGTTAATGTATGTGTCATTTTTTATATATAAAAGTCAGTTGAAAAAGGCTTAGCTTGTCGGTTTCTATTTGACATATCAATCGGGAGTTTTCCTTTGATATCTTCGGGTTTTTTTAACAGCTATTTGAACTTCAAAAGTTAATAAAATATGAAAATAATGTTAATAATACCTGCGCATGGTGCCATAATGTGAGCTTATCGTATAGATGTAGGACTTTGAGTGGTGATAATCAATTGAGTCGTCTGTAGGTAAACCAACTACTAGTTTGGTTACTGTACTATCATTTCTGTTCATTAAATATAATCGGTATCCGTCTAAAGCCAGCATGTTTGGTTCAGTGCCTAAAATTGACATAAGAATACCGATGAACGATAAACCAAGAGAGCCGTGGTGTAGTGGTTAGTGCATCGGACTACTAACACAAAGGTTCCTGGTTCGATTCCCGTCAAGGACTAAATTTTCGGCTCTCCCTTGACACCATTTGCGAGTATGGTCTCGAGGAAACGATGATAGTCCGTCGGAAGGGGACGATAAATGGCTGACCCGTGTTAAGAGAGATCCGTATCTCTTGCACGTTAAAGACACCCTTGTAGATTTCGAAAAAGAGCAGGCTAATGCCGCTAAAAGGCAGCACTCGCACCCGCAAAGTGGAAAGGGATTATAAGTTGCAAAACTTGTTTCCCAATCCACTATAAATAAATATGTTTAAACATAGTATACCGGTGCTAGTAATGTTAATGATTATCGAACATATAAACACTCAATAGTCAAAAGGGAAACTCGCATAAACACATCGCTTGATTTGTCTTTTAAATATAACAGTTGCTAACAATACACTATACACATGCACTTCTGTTTCAGTAATATAGATACTGTATATGTTATTTATCATCGACAACTGATTTTTCATTTGAGTGATTGTTGATTGCAAGATCAATAGCTTTCGAGTTTACTGTCGAAATTAACGTTAAAGATAATACATATTTTAAGGTTTTTCTTGTCGTTTATATTTTTCAACAGTTTTTTAACAGGCTGTTCAGAATTATTGGGTTTTTTTTCACTTTTGAATGACAATAAATCTGTTTAAACAAGGAACTTAGTCAGAATTAAATACTGTATATTTTATATAAGATAAGTTCTATATGTAGGATAAGATGTATTTTTCGACTGTTTTCAATGATTTAATCTGATTAAGCTTGAAACAAATAAATTGACCCCTCTTTTTTTTCTAAATGATACTAGGTTTGATTACGTATGAAGATTATTCGTACAAAATTAAATGAAAAAGCAACATTTTTTTTTTCTAATCTGATAGATGTACCGCAAAAATTTCAGTTTTGTCACCCAATTAAAATGAAAAAGGCAACATTATTTTTTTTTCTAATTTGATAGATAAACGACAAAAACTTCAGTTTTGTCCCCCTTAAATCTTCAATCTTTGTTAAACATTAATTATTTCCAGAGAATGTAATAAGAGCATATTTATGTAAAGAAGATTTTCATACTGATTTTACAAAAATCCGCTTTTGTTAATCTGTTGAAATAAAAAATAAGTTAGGTGTGTCTTTCCACAGGATAGAAATGTAAAACAAAAACGAAATTTAGAGAAAATGTCTATAATACCGATCCCTTTTATCACTTAAAGGTAGCACATGAATGTATATTTTTGTTACATATTTGAAAAGCGTAGGTGGAAAATAACTTTGTATGCAAATTTTCGTAAAAAAATCATCATGGGATCGAAACTGTATCCTATGCCCTTAAAACCGACAGTTGATAAAGCGTCTCCTTGAAGGGTAATAAAGTGTTTGCCATGGAATGGAGTAAATTATCTCCCTCCTATCAACCATTTAAAAATCTGTCAATTTGGCATGAAGTGTATTAATATAAATTGCTTACTGCTACTTGTCCAACAACAATCTTGATAGCAACTTTTCGTATAACATCCTCCGTGTGTCCAACAACAGCTGTTCACAATTGCAGGAAAAGATACCAGCAGAACAATAACCGTTAGAATCGTCTCCATGATAGACAATGACTGAAATTTAATAAAGCTTTTAGTTTGTTCCACTGCAAATGTTACGCGTTAAAGTCGTATATCAAAGTTCTAATTAGCAATTGTTCTGTTTAAAAAATTATCATAAAACATGCAACGTGGGACAAGAAAAATACTTTGGTTAACAACGAGGAAGTATAGGGGATTTTCAAAGTCAAACAAAGGATATTTAAAATTTAGAAACAATTGAGATTTCATTTTAATAAAATTGAGAATGGAAATGGGGAATGTGCCAAAGAGACAACAACCCAACCATAGAAAAAAACAACAGCAGAAGGTCACCAACAGGTCTTCAATGTAGCGAGAAATTCCCGCACCCGGAGGCGTACTTCAGCTGGCCCCTAAACAAAGATATACTAGTTCGGTGATAATGAACGCCATACTAATTTCCAAATTGTACACAAGAAACTAAAATTAAAATGATACAAGACTTACAAAGGCCAGAGGCTCCGGACTTGGGACAGGCGCAAAAATGCGGCGGGTTAAACATGTTTGTGAGATCTCAACCCTCCCCCTATACCTCTAGCCAATGTAGAAAAGTAAACGTATAACAATACGTACATTAAAATTCAGTTCAAGAGAAGTCCGAGTCTGATGTCAGAAGATGTAACCAAAGAAAATAAACAAAATGACAATAATACATAAATAACAACAGACTACTAGCAGTTAACTGACATGTCAGTACCAGACTTCAATTAAACTGACTGAAAGATTATGATTTCATCATATGAACATCAGGCACAATCCTTCCCTTTAGGGTTTAATATCATACCATCATAACATATATGAGAAGAACATAACCCGTGTCATGCCAACAACTGGTTTTTGAATAAATGTGTGTTACTTCCGATGCAAAGACCGTATAAGTGAATCAATATTAACGCCAAAATATGCAATCTTTAATGACCTGACAACAGTATAGTAACTATATCCCTTCTTAATAAGTCTATTCAAAGGTTTTGTTAGTTTTTGAGGTGAATACTGACACCTTTGTGCTTTATAAAGAATATTTCCATAAAAAGTTTGATGTGAAATACCTGAACGTATAAGAAGTCTGCATGTTGAGCTATATTTACGAATGATTTCCTTATACCGATGATAAAATTTAGTAAATGTTTTGACTAGTTTGTGATATCGAAAACCCTGGTGTAATAATTTTTCAGTAATACATAAATTTCTTTCGTTAAAATCTAAAACATTGTTACATACACGAGCGAATAGTACAAGATGAGATATATAAACACCGTAAGATGGTGACAAGGGAACGTCACCATCTAAAAATGGATAATTAACTATAATAGGAAATGAAAAATCATCTCTTTTATCATGAATTTTAGTATTCAGCTTTCCGTTAGTGATATAGATATCAAGATCGAGGAAAGAGCAGTGGTCATTGTTAGTATTAGCTTTATTTAAAGTAAGTTCAACAGGATAAATTTCTTTAATATATATATTGAAGTCGTCATTATTGAGAGCCAAAATATCATCCAAATATCTAAAAGTATTATTAAATTTGTTTATCAGATGTTGTTTCGATGGGTCTTTGCTTATTTTTGTCATAAATTGTAATTCATAGCAATACAAAAACAGGTCCGCAATAAGTGGTGCACAGTTAGTCCCCATTGGAATTCCGATAACCTGACGATATACGGAATCCCCAAAGCGAACAAAAATGTTATCTAGTAAACATTCAAGGGCATATATAGTATCAAAGCATGTCCAGTTGACATAGTTTTTTTGTTTATTGCTACTAAAAAATGACCTAAAAGAGTTTGAACATATATATTCACATTCTGATTTTTTAAATGCCCATTTTATTAGGTGTGTGAATTTTTTCTTAATGAGAATGTGAGGCAATGTGGTATAAAGGGTAGAAAAATCAAAACTTTGAACAGATTCAAAATCACCCATATAAGCATGCAATTTATCAAGTACTTCCAACGAGTTCTTGACACTCCAAAAGTAATTAATTCCACTATTTTCGAAGGCCTTATTTGAACAATTTATTATCAGGGTTTTAATTGTACCAAGTGTGCTGGTAAGAAGAATAGACAATTTAGTAGTGGAACAATGGCTTGAAGACGAAATAAATTTATATTTGTAAGGTGTTTTGTGAAGCTTCGGAAGCCAATATATAGTTTGGACTTTCATTGTATTTGGCTCTGCTTGTAAAGCGGTAGCTAAAAGTTTATGTTTGTTACAGATGTCGTTTTCTGAAAATGGAGTCAGTTGGAATGTTGGTGAATTGGTTATTTCTTTTTTCAGAACCTCAATGTAAAATTTACGTCAAACAATAATAATATTATTAGTAGCTTTATCGGCCGGGACAAAAACAAATTTCTTGGCTAGTTCTTTTAGTTTATGTTTGATACGAGAAATAGGTTTATTGTGGTTATTGTTAATAGTAAAATGTTCTTTAAAATGTTGAATACGTATATCAACTATCTTCATTACTGAATTAAAAAAAGAGTCCAAAGATTTTTTGTCAGCTTTTTCCCGTTTTATCTATTTCGTACAGTAAGTATGGAATGAGTCGTGGATGATATTACGACACTCATTCCAATTAATAATTGACGGGGGACGATATTTAGGTCATTTACTGAGGAATGATTTTAACTCTCGGTCTTGAATGATGTTAAGATCTCCTGTTATAACATGGGAAATGGGTCCATAAATATATTCGGAGGTACTACAATTACATGAAATAGGTGTATTTTCACTGATATTAACATCTTTACACAATTGACTATAATTAAACACAAATTTCCGGGTAGATTTCTTGTACATATAACAAATAAGAGGTAGCTCAGTATTGTCAAAATATCCGGGAATTTGTTCTTTAACAGAATGGTCGTTAAATATACCGGCAATATTTACAAAATCAAAACCTTTATTGACATAATTTATTTTAATAAAATGTTTTTTATGATCTTCAGGGTGATCAATTTTGGGAAATAGTTTAGAATAACAATATGCCATAATAATTTGAACAATTTCATACTTAGGACTGCTATATGAAATTGTGTTGCAATCCTCAAAAATTTTATTTAACTTATTAACCGGTAATGAACAGAGTTTTGTTAATAGATAATGTCTGCCGTTGTTTTTTTTAAATAGACTTAGGTCCGAAATATTGGTATGATTGGTCCGAAATTTTCTTTGATTGCGATTTGTTCTACGACCGTGAGAACGATTTTTACGAGCAGTTTTAGAAACTATATCCAAAATGTTAACGGAATCGGTTCTAGATATATTACCAATTCCCATGATATTATCATTGAGACCGAGAGGGTAGACTGTCTGTAATTTTTTAATCCAATTTAATTCAATTATTTTCCGTGATCGTACAAACTTTGAATGAGATTCACCAGGCTGCTTATTTACTACTTCTAAAGGTTGAACTGTTAAATATTTAAAAGGATGGTTGTGCTTCTTAAGGTGTTGGTAAATGATACTTTTGAATTTATTGGGTCTTTTAAAACGATACAGATGTTCTTGAGTGCGTTTAGATAAATATCGTCCAGTTTCTCCTACGTACTGAATACCACATCCCGGTTTGTTTCATGTGAGTAAATAAATAATACTGTTTGTTTTTCAAGTTATATCAGTTTCAAAATTCAAAGAAAATGTGCGACCATTAAACGTGGACCTTACCGTATTGTTGGTGGAAAGAAGGGGACATGTAAGTCATTTTTTGGCATGACACTCATAGAAGGGTAACCACTATTTTTATTGTTAAAAATGTTAGCGATGGTAGTATTTTTAGATAACCGATTTTGAAGATTGAGACGTGTAGATACCCTTTGAACAAGTTTAGTATTTAATATTTTTCCATTTCTAAGCTTCATAATTGTTTTTTGTTAGTGAATAATATAATAAAGGAGCAAAGACTGGCGTCCAGAATATGAACCAGCATACAATAATTCAAGTTATGTAAAATTGATAAATCTGTTCGGCTAAAAATGTCAAACGCTATCAGTATTAATTACCCGAAAAAAGATAGGGTATATCAGGGTAGGACTGATGGCTGACTAAAAAGTAAAATGGGGCTGAATATTGAAATACTACTTTTTGATAAATATTCCTAAAGTAATGAACTAGAGCAGTTCTCGCTCGGACACACACTCCATAATCTAGTATATTATAAGAGCATAAACCTGAAGCACGGGAGGCACTCTACTGCCTCCACACGGCACTGTAAAAAATAAAATTGAGAATGGAAATGGGGAATGTGCCAAAGAGACAACAACCCGACCATAGAAAAAAAAACAACAGCAGAAGGTCACCAACAGGTCTTCAATGTAGCGAGAAATTCCCGCACCCGGAGGCGTCCTTCAGCTGGCCCCTAAACAAAGATATACTAGTTCAGTGATAATGAACGCCATACTAATTTCCAAATTGTACACAAGAAACTAAAATTAAAATAATACAAGACTAACAAAGGCCAGAGGCTCCTGACTTGGGACAGGCGCAAAAATGCGGCGGGGTTAAACATGTTTGTGAGATCTCAACCCTCCCCCTTTACCTCTAGCCAATGTAGAAAAGTAAACGTATAACAATACGTACATTAAAATTCAGTTCAGGAGAAGTCCGAGTCTGATGTCAGAAGATGTCAGAAGATGAAAGTCTTTGGTTTGGTAGAAAATAAAAAAATATAATGTGACTAACTTATTAAAAATATGAGGTAAAACATAACAAAATATATCACATTATAGCATATAACAACAGTAGTAAACCGATGTTGAAAGGTCATAAATCAAATGAGAGAAAACAAATCCGGTAACACACTGAAACCGATGGAAACATATACATTTTCGCTCACATTCATAAAGAGATGGAAAGAGTAAAATAAAAATAATCTTTTTTTAGATATGTGTACGTAAAATAGTTTTCAACTACAACAAAACAAAATAGATAAAAAGGGACGAATTCATAGTACAAAGGTCTTTAGATATTACGGATAACAAAATACCCTTTAGAATTATATTATAAAGTGTCAGTTGAAAATGGCGTCCAATTCTTATAAAAGAGGAACAAAATATACCAGAGGGCATTTCAAACTCATAGATCGAAAACAAACTGACAACGCCATTGCTAACAAGAATGTGTCCCCAGTACACGGATTCCCCATACGCACTATCATTTTCTATGTTCAGTGGACCGTGAAAATGGGAGGACATCCCTTATTTGGAAAAACTAAGGCTTTTCTACCTCAGGAATAGATTATCATAGCTGTATTTGGCAAAACTTTTAGAAATTTTTGGTCCTCAATGCTCCTCAACTTCGTACTTTATTTGGCCTTTATAACATGTTTGATTCGAGCGTCACTAATGAGTCTTTTGTAGACGAAACGCGCATCAGGCGTTAATATTAAATTTTATTCCTGGTATCTATGATGAGTTAATTTATTGGCATTCCAATTTGGAAGATCATATCATAGGGAATATGTGTACTAAGTTTCAAGTTTATTGGACTTCAACTTCATCAAACACTACCTCGACCAAAAACTTTAACCTGAAGTGGGACAGACGAACGAACGGACGGACGAACGGTACGACAAACGAACGGACGCACAGACCAGAAAAAATAATGCCCATAAATTGGGCATACAAAATAAAAGGACAAACAGACAAATAATATTACGCAAGACACAACATAGAAAACTAAAGACTAAGCAACACGAACCCCACTAAAAACTTGGAGAAATCTCAGGTGTTTTGGAAGGTTAAGCATATCCTGCTCCACATGTGGTATGTTTAAATGTTCATTCATCTTTTTACTTAGTTGTGGTGTTGTAAACTTAGAATTTATTGAATGTGAGCTGTACCAAAACAACCAGACCACACAAGTTTTTGTTATGGTTATTGTTAATCAGTCTTAAGGTATTTATCAAACGTTTTTGTAACGTGTTTGTAAATTACCGTTTATCACACATAAATGAATAAAATCTAGATTTGAAGCATGAACAATCCACTTTTTATATTTTAACGATCTCTATGAAGGGAGCAATTATTTAATTTTAATTTATATTTTAACAAAAGATGGTTAAACACGTAATTACAAAAATATTTCTTTTTTTATCTACATTTATAATTAGCATTTCAAATGTGTTTATTTACAATCAACTAAGAAATAATTTTGTATCTTAGTTAAAAGAAAAAAACTGTTTAGTTGGCTAATATTTATCAAATGAACCAAGCTTATAATTTAATACTCCAGACGAAAGTGTCATCTACATAAGACTCATCAGTGACGCTCAGATCAAAATAGTTAGATAGCCTAACAAGTACAAAAAAAAGTAAATACAAAGATGAAGTGCATTAAAGTATTGAACCCAAGCTGAAAACGTCAAACTAAATCAGTTTACTTTGTTTGCGTACCAAAGTCCTAATCGTGTTAGGTGATTTAAAGAACTATGATTGTGTACTCATTCAAACCTTAAAAACAAATTAGCTTAATTAGATGTTAGTACAGCAACCAGGAAGTTAAGTTTTCTGCAATTGTAAATCAAAACAATATGTCTTCAATTGAGATATTTGAATTGATGGTTGATTCTATATTCTAATATGACTTTCTTCTCTAGCTTTGGGTACAAAGCCATGTTCTAATTCGAATAGAACATGGGCTGCACGTGATTGACGTCACAATTGAAATTGCAACGTCAGATGAATTTTGAACAACGCCAGAGATCAAATTGGACATTTTTGTTGGTGTTGCTTGCTTGGAAATTAAATAAAAACATTCTTAAAATAAGTTTAAATGTTTCTGTTCTTTTTTTATTGATGAACTGTTGATTTTTCTATAAAGTTTATGTTCATCAAATCAAAATGTCGACATTTCGAGCGTCTACTATAGGTCCGCTTCGAAGTACAAAAGTTCAAAATATTCCTATTAGAATCGAAATAATTCTTTATCCGCTGAACAATACAATATTTCAAATTATTTAACGGTGCATTAGCTAAAAGATATAAAAAAAATAATTTGTATAATGATTGACGAAAGAAATATAGTGAAATAATAATTTTCTCTGAGAAAACGGTTTGGTTCAATTTTGTCAAAACAAGCTAAGAAACATCGCTGATGAATTATTTACTTGCAAGTATCTATATTATTTTTTATATCGGGTGATATTACCGTCGGCAGTATTCGGGTGTCATCTCGATGGTTAATTAGTTGGGGTCTAGACTAAATTACAAACACAACTTATACAATTTACCGACCACATGCATTGAACCCGAGCTGAAAACGTTTAACTAAATCAGTTAACATTGTTGGCGTACTAAGTCCTGGTACTACCTAAATGGACAATGTTCATTTTTTAACACTATCATTAATTACAATAAAGTAATAATTTGGTTATTAAATTGACATATTTACAACGCCAAATGCAAAATAATATAAATGTCTATGAATTACTATAAATTATGGAAAAATTGAATCGGAGCTGACGTTCAAACACCTATAATGCATAATTAAGGGGTCATAGCTTCGTAGTTTATAACGTGCCGTGCCAAAATGAGTATGTTTGTATAAATGCTCACATCACAATTTTGTAAAACTTGCAGTATTCTGACCATATGAAAAATACACTTTAATTTTAGGGCCACTTTTAATCCTTATAGTTTGTCTCTTATAGTTGAAAAAAGGAAAATAACATTGTAACAAAATATTTTTAAAAATATTTACTCACATACTACTAGCCTTTAGACATTGCACAATCCAAATGTATACATCTCATACATGTTATCCATTTATCATAAACGACCCTATTGTTAATAAGTGAATAGTCTGTCAATACAGAGAATTGTAATACATACAATGTACTTATTTGGGAATAATGACAAAAATAAATTGCAACCGTTTCAATCTCTAACTTCTAAAATATGACTTAAGTTTAAATGAAAAAAGTTTACAAATAAGCCTTTCATGTCAATATCTGAATACAAGTCAGCATGAAGCAGACTTAGCTATAGTATAGATTTTAGAAGAAAAAAAGTAAATTGCTCTGTTTGCTCTTTTTTTAGTGTGAATTCACATTACTATAAGACGTGTCACGGTACTTATTTATCCCAAATTCATGTATTTGGTTTTGATGTTATATTTGTTATTCTAATAGGATTTTGTCTAATGCTTAGTCCGTTTCTGAGTGTGTTACATTTTAATGTTGTGTCGATCTTCTCCTCTTATATTTAATGCGTTTCCTTCAGTTTTAGTTTTTTACCCCGATTTTTTTTTGTTTGTCCATGGATTTATGAGTTTTGAACAGCGGTAAACTTCTGTTGCCTTTATTTACAATTTACAATAATTTCGTATATGTTAGTTATTCTTATTTGAATAACATCAATAACATTTTTCTGTGTCTTAGATCTCTGTTAATAAAAACTACATTCTTTTATTTCTTTTTCCTATATTTTTCATTTACATCAAATTTTTCTATTATTTACAAATTCTAAATATAACGAATCTTTGATATTTTTTTTCGACTGCGTTATTTTTGTTTTGGCTTGCTTTTTCGATGCATGAAATTTGTATTGTTGACAAATGTATACGTAATGATGCATTTCACATCTGTAAAACTTTACAGTTTAAATTCTTCATTAAAGGACTCCGGGCTATTAAAAAATAAAATCACTAAAATACTGAATTCCGAGGAAAATTCAAAAAGGAAAGTCCCTAATCAACATGTTTCGCTATGACATAGGGTTACTTTGTTTTCTTTATAACGTGAGGGTATCCATTGTACCTAATTTGACAGTAGGGTTTCTACCTACGTTTATTAATGATCCAGACAAATTTGCCATACTATGTCTATTTTGTAAATGTACCATAATTTACTACATTGAACCACATGTATAATTGTGAATCCATGTTAAATCATAGACAAATTGAATTTGAACAGATCTTTAAACATTCTATGATTCTGAAACGAGGATTACCCATGTTGCATCCAGGCTTAATTTCACATCCGTAAAAATTGAATACCTGATGTTTTGTTTTATTTCCCACTATTTAGTCGTCAATTGGCACTGCTTACAATTCTATTTTCATATGACAAATGCCGGGTACACTTTTTAAGTGCTCATTTTTTTTAAGTTGACTTTTTGTGCATGTCACATGGCGACATTTTCATAGATTGTATTTTTTCGAGTGAAATTGTCGATTGAGACCAAATGACACAGAAATTAACAACTATAGGTCAGTGTACGTCAATGAGCAAAGACCATACCACAAAGTCAGCTTTTAACGTCTTTTTATTGTACATTTAAAATATTAGAATATTTAGATTTGTTGCAATGACGTGTATAATTTCAGTCATAAAAAAAACAAATTATTTAGTCTATATGAAAATTTTTCAGAGCTCCGCTGAGACTTTGGCTAAACGAATGCAGTTTGGGTACTCGGAGCAAATTGGATACTGTGAAGTTTGTACTTAAAAAAGTTAAAGGAATAAACATAGAACTTACAATTCAAGCAGTACACATTTATCTCATGGTATCGTTCAGAAGGTGTAGGTATACGAAAAAAAATCACAAAACTGATTTATGATATGCTTCAAAGTCGATATTTTAATAGCATCCGAAGTCATCAAAGGGTTATATCATGTATCGGTTCGGAGGTTCCATCTTCGTTGTAGACGTAGTTAAACAGTTTGCTATATAAAACGGTAAATTTTATATTTATTTTTCAAATCAACAAATACGTAATTAAAGTTTAAAAACAACGTGAAGAAAACAATAATATTACATTTTATCATTCGAGCTTTCTTCGACTGTCCATGAGATGCATGTACATTTAGATATGGATTAAACGAATGGTGAAAAATATAACTCATATTAATTTCAACTTTTTTTTTTATTTGGGACCCAGCCATGAGGGGTGAATCTTATTACTATATACATTTAAGAAGGTAGAACCCGAACTTATAAAAAGTTAGCTTTATGGTCAACAGAGCTTCGGAATCTATGTTCTACACAAAAAAAGATATTATAGGTAAAATGTTAATTTTTGAATTACACAATATTTCAGCAAGTTTTTGTTATGCAGATGGAAAAGCAGCAACTTTGTCGAGAAACCTTATATACATACAACCTACATTTGTCATAAATAAGTCAGATTTTGGAGTTTCGATGCTTGTAACATACTAATGTTTCTGGAATACAAGGGCAGACGAAGTTTTATTAGAAACCATTTAATTGTAAAAAACATTCTCAATGAAAGATAGTACTGAGCTATTTCAATATATTTCAGATAGCGTTTACGCCCTTGGCCAGTCTCAATTTATGTTTACAGAGCAAACAAAACGAACGTTTTCTGCATATTAAGATGTCCATTTGGTATGACAGTCATAACGTGCCAAAGCGAAATTATTGGCCTGCATTCACTTATAATTAATATTTATTCCAAGGTTGAGATGGTGTCTATGTAATGTTATGTTCGGCACAATCCTTAATGTTGTTAAATGGATTAGTAAAACGTCTCAAAGATTCTTAAACTATAAAATTTGGATAAAGGTACGCAGCAACTGTATAAAACGCACAAAAACGTTGGTTGTTGTCTGTCATGTGTATGTCTCGTTTATTGTTTTGCCATAAATAGGACCGTTGGTTTTATCGTTTGGATTGTTTAATATCTGTTCATGTAGTAGCCTTTTATAGCTGACTACACTATATGGGTTTTGCTCATTATCGAAGGTCAAACAGTGATAAATAGTTGTTTGCATGCACTCTAGTACATAGTTGTCTCATTGGTATGTATACTACATCCGTCGACCGTGCGTGACCATCATGTAGAAGTATACTACATCCTGTCTTAGCATATACATGTGTATCTTTAAAGAATCATTGAACTAGCGTCTGTGGAATAATTAGAACATCAAATGATGTGAATTTAATCGAGACATTTCCTATAATTCAAGCAGAATAATTATAACTGGGAAAAGATTTTAGCAAACTCTACACATTGAATCGAAAAAATAATGCTACTCCAACAGTCTAACCGTATACTGTTTACTAAATTCAAAGATGACTAATTTCAGCAGCCCTAGCGAGTTGAGTGTATAACTACTATATAAATGGCGCTTTCGTTTTCCTCTCAGGATTTCTTTGATAGAAGGTTGCGTTTGATACTAAAACTATTAAAACTAAGGGTCCTAAAAAAAGTACAGTTAAAGTTGCCCTTTTCGAAACTTGTATGAGCGCTTTCATGATATGGTAGTTGACTATGGAATATGGGTGTCAGAGATCACCACGAATATATATCCCGTCTTCTTTTCTCCGATTGTGACATTACTGAATGCAACTTATCAACGTTTAATTCGTACTTGAAAAAATGAAAATAACTCTACGTGCTCCACTAGTATAGCAGGGGTGCCTCTCTTCCCTTCCGGTGCATCTGAATTCGTCTAAGATTATTGACCGGTCGGAATGTGTCGCCCAAATTTCTGTTTCTGTTATTTGTTTTGTTATAATTGATGTTTTCTTTTTGATGTTTTTATGTCCCACCTACGATAGTAGAGGGGCATTATGTTTTCTGGTCTGTGCCTCCGTTCGTGCGTTCGTTCGTCCGTCCGTTCGTCTGTGCGTCCGTTCAGGTTAAAGTTTTTGGTCAAGGTAGTTTTTGATGAAGCTGAAGTACAATCAACTTGAAACTTAGTACATATGTTTTATATAGTATAGTCTTTCTACTTTTAATGCCAAATTCGATTATAACCCAATGTTTACAGTCAATGGAACAAGGAAAAGGATAGCGAAAAGATCCGTGTACTTTGGACACATTCTTGTTTTCTTTCTGTTTGACTATGGTATTTTCTGATTTTTATGGTTTCATATTTTTCTTTCTCACCATCTCTTTGTATTTTTGTTTATTTGTTCAACGTTCATAGAAATTTAAATGCTTTGAACAATAAGTAAACCACGTAAAAAGCAATATGCATCTAATCTAAATGGACTTAAAATAATTTTTTGGCAATGTCTGCATACACTCCTCATTAAAAGAGAAGAAATGTTAAACGTCGATAATATCCCAATATGCCTAATGATTAATATGAATAAACATTATCATATTTATTTTTTTGTAATTACTTGTTTGTCTCAAATTATTTACAATGCTATCAAATTTAAATATAATATTGGGACATACGTTTTTACACATAAACAAAAAAACATTATTTTATTTAAAATCATTAATAATCATGCTACATAAAATTTTATAACAAATGAATAAAAACATCTTTCCGATTATGCTTTCGATATCAAAGATTTAGAAAACATGCGATTAACATACAATATATAGAATCTGTTCAAAGATATGTCATTGAACAAGCAGAAATGTTGAACTACAATAACAATCGATTAACTGTATCAGACGATTTCATTCACGATTGCCAGCTGATATCCCTGCCTAGGTGTTACTCCGAAAAGGAAGCAGATATTGTCAAAGGTTACTTCAAACCTTTCGAGATACTTGAAATGAAGTTTATCTTTAAATGTATTAATATCCCCAAAAGCACATCAAATTGAATTGTTGCAAAATGTTTTTTAATTCTTAAATGAAACATTTAATCAAATATTTTTTTGACAACAACAAAAAAAAGACGATGAAACACATTGATTTAATCAGATATGTATGCAATCAAAATATTTTGCATATTTGTTTAATTCAACAAGCAATTCCAAATCAAGTATTGGTGCTAGTGACGTATAAAAAAGTTATTAGAAAGCGCGTTGTTTGATCTTTTGAATCAAATTTTAAACACCAGATGCCTAATGGAAAGTGTGGTAATACCAATTTCCCGCGGACAATTTTTTTGTCAAACCATTAGCAAGATACTTGTTTGAGTCTCATAATAACTATTTGATAAATTTAGTATTCAACAGTACTGATGCGTACAGTAATATTCTATTTTATATACAAGAATCTTATTGCACAATACATGAACATGATTTATATGAAAATGATAGTTCAAGTTATGTATACCAACCAGAAAAGAACGGCGTATACAGTTTTAAAAAAAACAGCAACGTGTTCTGAAGGATTCTATACAAATGTTTTAGCATCTTTGTGATCGACCGTGTTTACCAATAGTTTGTCCTCTTATTATCTGTTTCATTGCTAGTCCCACCTTTTTGCTCTGATGAATGGATCTACTTGACGGACTTTGTGGCATCGTGAGATCTGAAACTTTGGTTTTTGTCAGAAAACATTTTGTATTCTTGGTCCGTTGCGATTTAAATGATTCGGCGAATTGATTTCTCTGCGAAGTGTCATTTAAATCGAATCTCACTTTCTTTTGTAAAGGTTTTTGATCTTCTGATTCTATGAGATTATTTTTTTGAAATTTATTTTCCGCTTTGAAATATTTGTCGTCTGCATCTATTGTCACACTCTCGTTGTTTTCGTCGTGTATATTGCGAGAAGTTTTTGTCACGTGATCTTCGGATATTTTTAATTCGTCCTCAAAATTTGTCAATGTTGTTTTTCCTGTATCGTTCCTTTTCAGATGTAATTCTTTGACTTTATGTTCAAATATATCCTTCGATACCGATGTAGATATCAACGGCGGGGAACATTCCAAGGTATCCAACTTATTACTTCCCGGTTTGTTAACTTCATACACCATGTCAATAGAGTTCGTTGTACTTTCTTCACTCAAGATGAATTTAAGTTTATCCCAGTTTTCCGAGTTTCGCATTGCTTCCTCAGAAGATCTATGCTTATATTTAATGCGACCGCCATAATAATCAGGACTTTTTGTCAGAGGAGGGAGACGCACAATATTACTTTTCTGTCTCCTCATTGCCGTCCTAAAATGATCAACTGCGTTCTGAATTGAGGGTAACATCATCGGTGAACTATTGGTCAAGAAATGTTCTCTCTTTTGGTTTTCATAGTTCATATATTCTCAAAACATTGTTTCCTTTCCTTACTAAAACAAAAACTATTGGCTACTAATGTAATGGGGAAAAGTGTATTGTCTTCTTTGCTGTTATGTTTTTAATAATATTCGTCAATATCAGACTTTGCGCCACGTCTACTTCTTATATCAACTACAATGAAAATGAATATCACTGTCAAAATGTCTAAACATTATTGTAATTACACCACTAATTCATAGCCCCTATGAAGTTACAATAAAGTGACAATGAATATTTCTATGCGAATCCTAACTTTTGCTGAAAAAAAACATGTCTTTAATTGGATATCAGAGCATACTGGTTCCCTGGAGTTTGGTAATACAAAACAGGTACTTATCATTTATTTTTTTTGCATAGAATATGTACTACTTTCTTATGTTCTTTCTGATTGGGACCAAATTATTCTATTCATATTATGATGTAACAGTGTTCAGATAAATCTAGCAATGGCTGGTGATGGTCAGGAATATATTTGTTTAAGACATGGAATACATAAGCCAATAACCACTTAATCTTTGAAATATGGATACTACACTGATACCCTTTTGGGACCTCAACGATCTCCAAAGTTTTAACTGTATTTGAACGTCACTGATGTGTCTAATGTAGACGAAACGCTCTTTAGGAGTAAAACAATTCGTGAAGGTTTTTTTACCTTATATTGACGAGTTTCAAAACCAAAATCGGTCAAATCAAGACAATTCATATACAACTACTATGTGAGTGTAAAATGAAATTAGGAGTGCCAATTTAACTCCTAGTTTGATATATAAAATGCTTATCTTAACATAAATTCCACTTCATATAGACACATAAGTGTCTCCTGGATGTGGTTTTATCCTATGGAAAGTACGATATGGAATCAAATCAAATAAATAATGAAACTTAATACAAATATATTGATCTAGCCATCCATACTATATTTTACTTTTGCCTGGTAACCAATTATCAATTCCACGAATTTAAAAGCCTGCAAACTAAGAAAAAAATAACAAACTGGCAATCTAAGTATTACATCATTACAAAAACCTGGTGTAGCGATGTGGATAGTTTTTAATTAAAGAATTCAAATAAAAACAGTATTCTTACCATGACTGAATTAGCTTCCAAAGAATCAATTTATCACGACTGATTACTGAACTTCCACTCTAGTAATTCTTGTATGTGTTAGAAATTCATTTTATTGTTAGATGTATCGATCTATTGCATTATACAAAGTCTATCAACATTCCATTTTTCTCTTTTATCTTTTGCAATATCCGTTTTTTACCGAGGAGTGGAATACTGTTATATGCTGTTGGTGGCTTTCTAAGAATTGAAAGAACTATTGGAAATGATACCTACGTAGGAAACATATAACAGTATAAAAACTATATCTTTTTTGAATGCAGCACACAGCGGCTTGCTTATATTTATTGTCCTTCTCTCTGGAAGCACTTCCTGATTTGTCACTGAATGTTAAAGAATTACAATCGGAAAGTTAGAAATCCTAAGATATTTCACTTAGTCTCCCTGGACAACTACAACTTCTCATCCTAGAAGTAAACCTTGACTTTTAATTTAAAAACCGAGATTATAATCAGTCTCCAGGAAATGCTCTAACTCGTTAATGCCGCATTCTTAATGGAGAAAAAGCAAATAGCATTTGGTTTGAACTGGCCGGGGTTCTTACCGACGAACTCCTGCACTCGTGGATAAGTCCTTTTACGTATTGAGTGGTGTCGTGGTAATGGATAGCATTTTAACTTCAAATGGGAAATCAAATGAATATTCAGGATATGTCAATTCGATATTAACACAAAGCACCATGCTTTTTACCAGACCGACAAGCTGAGCTAGATTATAAAGGTCACTAGGTAGCAAATATGCAGGAAAATATTTAACCCTACTCAGACAAATTATTCCGACTCAACCAATATTTTGCTCTTTCTCCAAGACTTAGTTTATAAAAAGTAGATACACTTTTGAAATCTTCGGTTTGAACAGGCCGGGGATGGAACCTGCAATTTCCCGCATCTGTGAGATCGGTTTTGCTTGTTATATGTATGCGTATATTGTGAAAGGTTGTTTTTTAACACTCTACAAAAAAAATCAGAACAGATGTATGATTCGAAAGTCACTGATGAGTCTTTTGTTGACAATTTACACAGAAAATTTCTACCGCTACTTGTTTTGATTATTTTATTTTTTTGTTGGGAGGTTGTTTCATTGAGGTATGTCCATATCACCTCTTAATCATAATGTTGTTGAAATTTGTCATATAACTAAAAATTATTATTAAAACTATCAGGTCTCTGATAAAACGTCGCATTCACAAGTTGAAAAACTGTGTGAACGATCGACCAAAGTCCGTTTTCAGAGACAAAGAGGCCATGAAATGTCTATCATCTCTTCATGATAAGTATGTTGTTGTTCCTGCGGACAAAGCTTCAAATAATATTGTCTTTGTATGTAAATCGTATTACTACGAATGTCTTGTAAAAGAATTGGGTATAAAAGAGCACTCAGGTAATCCCAAATACAAAGACATATCATTTGACAAGGATGAGATTTTAGCAAATCATACGTCCTTCATGGCTTCAATAAACATTACATTGAACACCAAATCGGAGGACTAACCTTGTTTGTATTGGATACCAAAGCTTCATAAAATTCCGTACAAACAACGGTATATTGCTGGCTCATCTTCATGTTCCACTAAAGAATTGTCCATTAGATTGACTAAAATTCTATCCGCAGTGAAAGAGGGTCTTCAAAAATACTGTGAAACTGTTTACTCGCGTAGTGGTATTAACCATATGTGGATTCTTAAAAATTCTAAAGAACTTCTAGACAATTTTAAATCTCGGTCTTTTTCTGAAATAAGTTCTATCAAAACTTTTGATTTTTCAACCCTGTATACCACCATTCCAAAATCGCCTTAAAGAAATGCTCCACAATGCCTTTCAACATAAAAATGGTAGCATACGCTATAAATTTATTACTTTGGGATTTCATAAGGCATATTTCGTTAAAAGTGACAAACAAAAAGGTAAAACATGCTACACAGAAGAACAAGTGGTCAGTATGCTGGAGTTTCTTATCGACAACATATTTGTTGAGTTTGGAGGTAGACTTTTCCAACAAATTGTCGGCATTCCTATGGGAACAAACTGTGCGCCTCTTCTTGCCGACCTCTTCTTATTTTCATATGAATCGGAGTTTTTTTAGACTTACATCTCGAATTTGACTTACACAGTCATCTCTGTACCAGAATCTATGACAAACGAGACGATTTTAATTTTTAAATTATAAATTTCCCCCACCTTAGTAGCAATATTCCAACTTCACCTGCATATTGGATATATATTTTCCAACTTATTCGATATTCAAGAGCTTGCAGCTCCTACTCAGACTTTGTAAAACGTCATCAGTGTCTGAGTAAAAAGTTGATGAACCAGGGGTATGTCAAAGAATGTCTCGTTCTTTTTCTAAAAAAGTTCATCGGAAGGTACCAATACCTTGTTGATAAATATTCTGTATCAACTTCACAAATAATAAACGATGGTCTTGATGTATAGATTCTGCGTACTGATGTTGTTTATCATCTTAACTACGTGTTTTATATTTCTTTCATTTGTCCTTGTTCTATTCTATTATTTGTCCTTATTAATATTACTTTTACTGTTAAGTCTGTTTTTGTTATATCCTTTTGACGTAACTCTGTGCTTATGTATCCTATCATACTTTGAACGACAAAATTATTAATATTACTTTTACTGTTATGTCTGTTTTCTGTGATACACATTTGACGTGACTCTGTACTTATGTATCTCATCATACTTTGAACTACACTATTATTTTATTCATTATTATTACTTTTACTGTTAAGTCTGTTTTTGTTATAGGGATTTTCTAGTAACGAACAGAAAACCCTTGCCGTTTTTGGCACAACCTTTTTGATCTCTTCGGTCCTCGATGCTGTTCAACTTTGTACTCGTTTCGGCTTTCAAACTTTTGTATCTGGGCGTCACACGTAGGTCTTGTGTGGACAAAATACACTTCTGGCGTATTAAAATTTTGAACTTGTTGCCTTTTGTTGGCTGTTGTTCGTGTGATTCTTTGTCAATTGTGTTCTCCAATTTATTTATATTGTAGTCCTGTGTTGTCATTTTGATGTTATATTTCACATGGCCATAAAAGTGCGAGGTTTGGCAAGCCACAAAACCAGGTTCAACCCACCATTTTTTCCTTTAAAAATGCCCTGTACCAAGTCAGGAATATGGCCATTGTTATATTATAGTTCGTTTCTGTGTGTATTACATTATAACGTTGTGTCGTTTGTTTTCTCTTCTTTTTGAGTGTAAATTCACATTGCGATAAGACGTGTCACGGTACTTGTCTATCCCAAATTCATGTATTTGGTTTTGATGTTATATATATATGTTATATTTGTTATTCTCGTGGGATTTTGTCTATGTGTGTTACATTTTAGTGTTATGTCGTTCTTTTCCTCTTATATTTAATGCGTTTCCCTCGGTTTTAGTTTGTTACCCCGATTTTGTTTTTTGTCCATGGATTTATGAGTTTTGAACAGCGGTATACTACTGTTGCCTTTATTTGTTATATCTATTTTACGTGTCTGTATTCATGTATCCCGTCATACTTTGAACGACAAAATTATTTCATGTCTACCTGTGCGAATTTCAAACGCGCAATTTTACACCAGTACTTAATACCCTCCATCATTTATGGGTGCATTTTACATAGATAAATTAAATCGTATAACATAAACAAAATGAGGATGTTAAATTTGATGTATGCCTTTTTGTGCTTCTTCGTTACATTTGTTGTTTTTATAGTGATTTAGATGATAACACAATGTTAACTGCTGTACCCCTATTTTTTTACCTTTTTATCTATTGTGTCTGTTTGTTTTGTTCACGCATCGGTGACAATATAATGGAATTTGATGCGACTGTCGTACAAATGAGAGGTTTAGCTAGCTATAGAACCAGGTTCAATCCACTATTTTCTACATTTGAAAATGCCTGTACTAAGTCAGGAATATGACAGTTCTTGTCCATTCGTTTTTGATGCGTTTTGTTATTTATTTTGCCATGTGATTATAGACTTTCCGAATTGATTTTCCTTGTTATTTATTTTGCCATGTGATTATAGACTTTCCGAATTGATTTTCCTCTGAGTTCAGTATTTTTGTGATTTTACTTTTTATCAGGAAAGGTAGTCTTAAATTTTTGTTTTACGATTTATCACCAAACTAAAAATTTCTGTTAATTAATCCACGTTAGGAAATTGTCCCAGATAAACCAAGATCTACATATGTCTAACTTATATGATTTACTTTAGTACCTTACCTTAAAATGTAAAATTTTCAGCCATTAACGATTCTCGTTAATTGAGTATTGATATTTTGTATGGTGTTTTAGTAAATATTTTATAAGGTTGATACTAACTTAACTTGGTGTTATTTATCCACTATAACAGACAACAATAATGTTTTTGTTAAACTGTTAAAGGTCTTAAAGGTGTACTATGTATCTTGATAAATCATATTAACACCGTTTGATTTTACAAGATAACTAAACAGTGTAAAAGGACCTATTATATACTGTACCGTGCGTATTTTAATAGTATGCCAAATTAATGGATTGTCACGAATCTTATGTTGATTAATAATTTATTGAGTCATAATAATGAATTGATCTCACCATCCCTTGCTTTTCGCTCAAGGTAGAAACAATGATATTCTATTCCGAATACAGTTGATCTGGTTGATAGTACTCTTTTCAAAAAAGTACTGATACTGATGAATGAATGCCTTATGAATTGTGTATTTATTAAATTTAATCAATTCATTTTGGGTAGCGAACTCCTTTGGTGCAAAATTTTACAAAAAAAATATAAATATTGTATCATTATGTCTTCAACACCTGAAGCGAAGAATAGCAATTTATTTTATTGAAATATGTCTAAAATTAACAAATATTTTAAGTATACTATATACGATATTTTACAGGGCGTAATGCGGGGTTCATACATTGCCGATTATTGCTCCCGTTTGAGATCAGACAGCGATACGACACGAAAAGTGAAAAAGTCGGATTAGTATCCTCAATTATCTGGAATGTCCTATTATTGTCTGAACGCAGTCGTTTTAGTTCGTAACAGATTCCTACTGGTCGGGAAGGGTCCGAATAGTTCGGCAAAGCACCCCGACAGTTAGGTGCGTCCCGTAACATTCGGGGAAACTCAGCCGATTTTGTCTAGTCGGATTACAATCGTGCCTATGTCGTGACAGATTCTGCTGTATCGGATCGAATTCCTAACAATGTTCTGTGTATTCGGGACGGTGTCCTGTGGAACGGATATGATCTGGAGAAGTCCCGACAATAACAGAATACAATACGACTGAGACCAGACAAAGCCGTTTGCAATGCGATAGAGCGGACCGTGATAGGATTACGTTCCGACAGTACCTGATCATCCCGATTATGCCGATAGTTTTCGAACGGATAACTTTCGTCAGCGTCGGTTCACTGTCTTGTCACTATCTGAGCTCTGTCGGATTACATTCGGTAGAATCGGGACGCAGTCGTGACAGACTCGGTCAATTTTACCTGGCGAAAGATACAAATCGAATTTCAATCCACGATTAACAGGATCTTGATCAGACTTTTGACAAATTTTAATCGGGAATGGTCCTGTCAAGGACGACAGTAAAAATCGTGAATGTGTGACCCCAGCTTTAGACAATCACCGATCGTGTACCAGTAAATTACAGGTGCATGTTAAAGGCAAGTACAACAAGTAAAAAAGAGAGTTATTGACAAGAGAGGAATACACCAGATTTGTGGCATGAAAATAAGAACAGGTTTTTAATTCATTGTATACCGTGTTATTGATTTGAATGCTGTAACTCCGTGATTTTAGTGGATGTAAAAAGGGTGCTAGTTGGGATTTCTTTAAAATTGACTTATCCTGCTCAAAATCCTACTTTCACCGCCCTCTGGTGAGCATGGCAAAACAGTTATATTCATGTTATCATTGACAATTCATAGCATATGTACAATGGAATGAACTGAGTAACAGAAGACTTTTAAGATGATAAATAAAACATAACACATATACCAGTAAATTACCTTTACGCAATCGGCGCAAAAGAAAAACAAAATCGGTGCAAGTGGAAGAAAACATCGGCGTAAAAGCAAAACGCCGATTCTACAATCAATTTCTTGAAGGATTTGACATATTTTATGAATTTGGCACTATGAATAAAACAAACACAGGAGTCTTGGAACTACCTCTTTCTTGTTTCATATAATATGAAGATCAAAGGAATATATGAACTGTAATAGTTCCTGTTATTAACCTATCTATGATGAAAGAAAATATAGTTTAACTGAAAACATATTAAACTAAAAATTCAAGAAATTAGACGACAGTTGGAGAAGAAAATAAACATTGAACTCTAAAATGTTGCTGTACTTTTGTATGAAAATATGCTTTAAGGACTTCAAACATTCACTGAAAAAAGTTCTCAATTTTGCTTGAAATTATCAGAAGTATATTTATTCTTTGTCCGTCGAATAGAATTGTTACCATACGTACTAACATGTATAAACCCCAACAGCGTGTTGGTTAAGTCTAAAACAGGTTGAATATTTTTGTCCTGGTATATTTGTAATATTTAACACTGAGAGTTATACACACATTAGTCGTCATCGAATATAACTTGTGAAAGTTGGCAATAATCTTTCAGTATGGCGGAAAATAATTTTTATTTTTCATTTTCAACGCTTTTTATCACAATTTCACATTGCGATAAGACGTGTCACGGTACTTGTCTATCCCAAATTCATGTATTTGGATTTGATGTTATATTTGTTATTCTCGTGGGATTTTGTCTGATGCTTTGTCCGTTGCTGTGTGTGTTACATTTTAGTGTTGTGTCGTTATTCTCCTCTTATATTTAATGCGTTTCCCTCGGTTTTAGTTTGTTACCCCGATTTTGTTTTTTTGTCCATGGATTTATGAGTTTTGAACAGCGGTATACTACTGTTGCCTTTATTTATCACAAACTTAAACATGGGAATAAGACATTCTCGTGTAAGTTCTTCCGTGTTAGGTTATCAAGAACCTTAGGCATGCCCGGCCTTTGTGCATTTAAGAAGCTGAAAAAGTAGCGCTGAACTAATCGTACAAAACAAAACAATCATGTATGATGAATTGAAATACGGATCAAATTGGGATATCTGTAAATTTTAAGTTAGAACAAAGCGAGCTAACTCAAGTTTCAAAAGATTTATGTTTATCACGTTATATAACAATTTCAGCTCTTTTTACAGTTAACATACTTTCAGATGATATCCTTTATTGCGTCAAATCTGTAATGCGTGTGCATAATGTTTTGACAAAGAACTGAATTAGAAGAAATGCATATTTTAAGACAAAAGAACAACATTTTCTGAAGTACAGTAAAGAATAAATATAACATATGCTTGAGATTTTAACTGAAATTGTTTGAGAAATATCCAAAGTGACAACTGATAATGATTTAATCATGTATTCGTTTGTCACAGAGTTACTACAAATGGTTTTCAAAAAATGATAAAAAAAAAAAAAAAAAAAAAAAGCCTAGTCATTTCTAACTTCCACGTAGTAGATGGTATACACATGCAAAATTTGTGAATTCACGTGAGCCATTCGGCTGTATGCTGTCCTTTAAAAAGAATTAATTTGATGAGTAAATAAACTACATAAAAATACCTAGATAATAAGATACGTAGGTTGAAATCTTAAAAAAATAAATTAAAGCGAGAGAAAAAAGTAGAAAAAACAAATGACATTGTTTTCCTAAAACCATGCATAGTACTATCAATAGGAAAAAAGTTAACTCCAAAAAGATGATAATGAAAATTCCTCTCCACAAAATGAGTAAGAGTCTAAGGATGTAGTATTTTTTGTTTATTATATCAGCACTTTCACACATTAACGTTGGTACATAATTAATGTGTGACAGATATGGTGGGATTTTTTTGTTGTTTTTTGTTAGATATTGCATTTCCCCTTTCTCATTTTCTCTATTTGAATCACATACATGTATGTTATGGTGGGGTATTTCGTTGTATAAAAAGGTTGCAAAAACTATAGTTGTTTTTGGTAAAAAAAAAAATCCCTCCTCGTTCATAGTGCGATTATTTTTTTTCGCTTTGTTGCTTTTTTTTATTTCGCCTCGTTCGTGACGGCGCTTTCTTACAATTTTGTTAACAAATTTAAACAAACCTTCATCGTCCATTAATGTAAAAGAGGGACGAAAGATACCAAAGGGACAGTCAAACTCATAAATCTAAAACAAACTGACAACGCCATGGCTAAAAATGAAAAAGACAAACAGAAAAACAATAGTACACATGACACAACATAGAAAACTAAAGAATAAACAACACGAACCCCACAAAACACTAGGGGTGATCTCAGGTGCTCCGGAAGGGTGAGCAGATCCTGCTCCACATGTGGCACCCGTCGTGTTGCTTATGTGATTACAAATCCGGTAAATAGTCTAAATCGGTAGGTCACATTCATGAAAGGGAAGGGGGTTGTAGTTACGACGTAAGGAACATATCCGATATCATTTGTGAAACGGTTATTCCATAACGGTCAACCAACTCGTGAGGCGTCCGTAAAATTTACGAAGGGATGTAAAATGGTTGTTATTTTATCACCAAAAAACGACGAAAAATGTGAAATAGTTTCAGTCACGTTAAAAGTTAATTATTGTCATGAAAATTTCAACATCACTTATTACTTACATTGTGTGAGTTCATAGAATTACTTTTCGTGTAAAGTTCCAGAGATAATGGGTTTACTTTGATAAAATATTCATGATACAGATAATTTTCTTTAAAGGTATGAACGATAGAAAGGCTTAAATGAAGTTGTTATATATTTCATCACGACATTGATATATCTTAGTGATGATAGAATAACAAAACATTGATGGGTTAATAGAAAAATCAATTAAGATTCATAAAATCTTAGGGCATTGTGTAAAGTGTGGAGAAAAAACATTTCATTTTGTCACTATCGTTGACTGTTCTGTTCAAATACGGAAATAATAATAAATAAATTTTATAGATCGCACTCTTTTCTTGTGAGCTGTGTAACTGCTGTTTCTTCCATCCATCGAAAGGAGGGTGTATTTATCAGTGAGCTCCTATTAGTCCGTTCGTTAGTTCTTCCGTGCATCCATCTATTTGTAATATTTGTCAGTATCAATTTTCTCACCAACTATAATATTTCAAAGAGTCTTGATGTACGGCAAACTATGTGACAAGTTCTCGTCAATTTTCTTATTCCTTTTTAGCAAGACTTTTATCTAAAAACTGACATGCACAAAAAAGAAATGTTCGTCACAATTGTCTCAACAACTACTACTCGTAGCTTCTTTGTAGAAAAATAGAGCCATCAACATTGACCTGGGTATAATAAATTAACAATTACTCATAGTCCAACTTATTTCCTTTTGATTAACGTATAAATTAGAGGCAACAGTAGTTGTTCTTGTCCATTCGTGTTTGATGCGTTTTGTTATTTGATTTTGCCATGTGATTATGGACTTTCCGAATTGATTTTCCTCTAAGTTCAGTATTTTTGTGATTTTACTTTTTATCGGTGTTCAAATGTTATAAATCCTATTTTATCTTTGTTTCAACATTCATCTGTATCAGTCTATTCGTAACCCTTGATCAATTTCGTACTTTTCTTGTTCCGAAAATTTTGTGATAGGAGTATTGTTAAAACCTGGTAAATATTTCAAATAAACACATTTCACTATGTGTTGGTTTTCATATCGAAGAGTTTTAGTATTAAATTATATTAGTAATTCTAAATAAACGGTCATTTTGATCTCCATCTGAAAAGTCTGAAACTAAAACCGTAAAGTCTTGTTAAAATTTTCAGTTATTTATCAAATATTTTCATGTAGTAAATTTAGTACTGTTCATAAATACTGTTCAGTACATGTTGATGAAATTCAGTATGTTATACCTTTGTACAGTAACTGAACAATCTCAAAATAAACTCAACAAATATTAATAGACTGAAAGCGAATTGTCTGAACAGTTATGAATTTACCGCAGTGGGTAAGTATCAAAACTAATTCAAAACATGACTTTTTAGAGCTGCTAGTTTGAAATGACCCTTTCAATTCAAAATTAGATTACTAGTGGAATAAAAAGAAACTTATTGTTCATATCACGACGGAACATTACCTGCAGCCATTGTTGAGAACAAGTATAACACAATCAAAACCTGGTTCGGTTTCAATGACATTTTGTTTGTCATTACCTATGTCATTGACGACGTGTGTGGTAATATATTTGGGATACCATACGGAATATTTTAATGCTACAACATAATACACAATTAAACCTGCTCATATCTTGACTTCCATCTAGAAATTGACGATGAGGGTTGGTTAAAAATAAAACTTAACGACAAAAGAGGTGATTTAAGCTTCCCATTTGTGAATTTTCCATTTCTATGAATCAACATTCCCCCAGCGCCTGCATACGGAGTGTATATCTCCCAATTGATACGATATTCCGGGGCTTGTATTTCTTATCATGATTTTCATGATAGAGGGTTGCTGCTCACAAGGAAGTTATTAAACAAAGAGTAACAGATGGTGAAGTTGGTATAATCCTTTCGTTAATTTTACGGACGCCGTCACGAGTTGGTTGACCGTTATGAAATATTCTTTTAACAGATGATAGATGATATGTTCTTGATGTCATAACTTCAATCTCGTTTTCTTTTAATGAATGTGATCTGCTGAATTATACTTATTACCGGGTTCGTACTAGCATGAGCAACACGACGGGTGCCGCATGTTGAGCAGGATCTGCTTACCCTTACGGAGCACCTGAGATCACCCCTAGTATTTAGCGGGGTACATGTTGCTTAGTCTATATTTTTTCTATGTTGTGCTTCGTGTACTATAGTTTATCCTTTTTTACCCATAGCGTTTTCGATTTATGAGTTTGGATGTCCTTCTGATATCCTTTGCCCTTCTTTTGTTAAAAGTGAACAAAAAGGTAAAATTCTACAAAGAGAAACAAGTGATCATTATGTTGGAGTTCATATTGACAACATATTTGTTGAATTGGAGGTAAGCTTTTTCTACAAATTGTCGGCATTCCTATGGGAACAAAGTGCATGCCTCTCCTTGTCGGGCTTTTACTTTTTTCCTATGAGTCGGAGTTCCTTCAGAGATTTGTAAAAAAAATAAGAATATCAAAGAAAACAAATCAATTAATACCACATTCAGATATATAAATTTCCACAACTCATTTGTTTTTAAGAGCTCGAAGCTGCCACTCAGATTTTGTAAAACTTCACCAGTGTCTGAGCAGATAGTTGATGAACCAGGGTTATGTCAAAGAACGTCTCGTCTTTTTTCTAAAAAAAATATTCATCGGAAGATACCAATACCTTGGTGATAAATATTCCGTATCAACTTCATATGGTATTCACTATGATCAGTATAGATTCTAGATGCTGGCGTTGACTATAATCTTCTTCACGTGTTGTGGTGTTCTTTTATTTGTCTCCGTAAATTATTACTTTGACTGTTTTTAGTCTATTTTCAATACTTCTACAATCCGTCATTGTGTTGTTGTGCTATGGCAAAATTTTGTATTCTTGTCTTTCGTTTTTGGTAATGTGCTTTGTCTATATATGCTTTTGTGTTATTCTTGGTTAGCATATTTGTTTGTTTTTATAGTGATAAAGATTATAAAACAATGTTGACTGCTAAATCCCTATTTTGACATTTTTATCTATTGTGTCTGTTTATTTTGTTCACAAATTGTTGTCAATATAATGGAATTATACGCAACTGTCATACAAGTTAGAGGTTTATGTAGCTATAAAACAAGGTATAATCAACCATTTTCTATATAAGAAAATGACTCTACCAATTCAGGAATATGACAATTGTTATCCATTCGTTTGGTGTGTTTGAGTTTTTGATTTGGTCATTCGATATAGAACGTTCCGTTTTGAATTTTCTTCGGACTTCGGTATTTTTGTTATTTTCTTTTTTCTAAACATGATCCTCATTTGGAATTAAAAACTATCAACCTAGCATTTTTGTGTGCCATAACCCTTGTCTCAGCACTTGAAGCAGTTACAAATTTCACCTTGCAGACAGAAACTTTACGCTTTTTTTTTGTGACGGGAAATAAATATGTCGTTTTCAGCAATTTCATAAGTGCATTGAGGCTTAATGCCCGAAAGGACAACACTGTTATACATTTCTCCTAAGTAGTTGAGAGAATATGTTTAACCCACGAGCGGTTTCAGTTTTCCATTAATGATTTTTTTTTCAAATAGTAATGTAAAGAAAGATGTTTAAATAAAGACCCATTGGTGGCCTTCGGCTGTTGTCTGCTCTATGGTCGGGTTGTTGTCTCTTTGACACATTCCCCATTTCCATTCTCAATTTTATTAAATGCATTCTACCCATATATGTGAGCATTTACTGTCTTTTAACTCTATTTAGTGCTAGAAGCGTAAATTACATCTACTTACATTATAGCACTGATATAACTTCTTGGGTTATGGGAGTTCATGCTGCTTAAGAAAAGGAGACGAAGGTTCGGGGTTCTTGAATTGTGATGTAAATGTGTGTTAATGTTAGCTCTTGGTGTCATACATGTTATGTTTTTTCATAATTGTATTCAAATTACTGTATAGATATATCGTTTATTCATTTACATAAAAATAAGGAGATGTGGAATGATTGCCTATGAGACAAGTACCCAGCAAAGTTCACATGAAGTGGATGTAAGCAACTATAGGTAACCGTAAGGTATGATTGTTCGGTGTATGTAGTTTGACCTCTTGTATACTATTGTGTCTGGGGATAATAAAACTTCGAATCTTAAATCTATACACATCTTGTACAGCGCTGTATCTGAGGATAACAACACTTTGAATCTTGAAACCTGAATGTAAGTTAACTTTACATTGCTTGGTTGTTTTAATTGTCTCTTCGTTCACAAAGTCGCAACGATTTTCTCTTCTAACGTTTATTTCTCCTATGAATGTAATGATCGTGATACCGAACAATCATAATATGCAAGATTAACATATGATCGACACATCTGAAATGATTTCTTCCGTATTCCTTATGGGGGAAACTATGTCCTTTTAATGAACAAAGGGTATATATTAATTCAATGATTCGCTAAGCAAGCACTTAGGGATACTGGTAATCTGTTTATTGGGGATACTGGTAATCTGTTTATTAGGGATACTGGTAATCTGTTTATTGGGTGGTCTGAGATTTTTTACATTTCAGAATCTCCTCTTGCACCAATATATAAATGTTTCGTTTCTCCTTATAAATATTAAGGAATTTGCGTCAAATGATCGGACTCTTTGGTGTTTTTCCATACAATACAATGTAAAATATTTTACCCCATAACACCCATTTATTTTTTCAAATAAGACTAATAGCTCATGAAATGTCATTTACCAAAATTTTAGAAGATTCTTGATTTCTTTTCTTTTGTTTTGAGACCCAAATAATACCAATGCAAATATAAGGTAAAAGTCCAAGTCAGCCTTTTCCCGCAATATTTTAAATCTCGAATATCTCGAAAAGGAGGTCCATGACCTATCAATATTGTTAGCTTATTTTTATCTTTAATGGATGTTCTACCAGCTTACAGTATCATTTTTAAATTCTTAATTTATTAACTTTTACCTAACCTCACCTAAGTACATCCTTAAGGCGTATATAAATAACAAAAATATTTATTTGATTTTACTATTTGACTACTTGTATTCGATAAACATCATCTCAAATTTTTATGTTTAAAGTTAGGATTGATATATTTACTGTATCTTAACATTTTTTGCACATCTTTAGTATTAGCCCGATTAAAACCGCCAGCAAATCCGTGTGTCTTCCGGAAATAGGATAGTCTATGTGCAGTGGAAAATGGATCTGGGTTTACATCAGTATGTGAAGATTTAGCACTAAAATGTCGGCCATAATTATAAGCATTGTTATTACTTTTGTCTGATTGTACTTCAATGCGAACTTCATTGCTATTTGCAACTTTGCGCCAGCCGGTTTTACTGCTTGTAGGGTGAGAGTTAGTTGTTCTGTTCAGTAATTCATCGGTACAATTTAAAACTACCGGAAGTTCGTGACTCTCGTCAAAACATTTGTCTTCATTCCTACTTATAGCACTCCCGTCTCGAGAATCTGTCCTCTGCTGAAGTTTTATTCTCCTTGAAATATATTTCGGCATTGATGGCGGCGCACAAGAAAGTGATAGATGATATTGTTTTGAGGGCTTATTAGTTTCATACACGATGTCTATATAATCAAGATCGACTTCTTCATCGAAAACTGTACGTAATCTTTCCGTATTCTTTGAAATCTTTTCTAACTCGTCTACGCTTCGGTGATGGTATTTTAAACGATGTTCGTCACTGTTGTCTAGGAAAGAATGTCTTTTATTTAAGGGTACTGAAATGGCAACTACTTTTGGTGCATCTGTTTTTCCTTTAAATTGTCTGACAGCATTGTCAACGGATGGAAAATAGTTCAGAGGAGCTGATAAATTTGAGTTTTCTCGATGGTTGACACGATTTAAGCTTGATTCCGAACTTGCCCGTTTAGATAGACGAACGAAACTTTGGTCCATATTGTCATATACTATTGTTTTAAGTATACTCCCAAAACTATCTTGTATATCTTCAGTAGTATTAGACAACTGTTTTCGAACTCTTATTGATGTATCATTTACTCGTGTTAAATCTTTTGATCTTTTCTGAAACAAAATGAAAGAAATGCATTAGACGTATTAAGTTACTCCATGTTTCTATACTGTAATGCATTACAAGCTGATTTTTCAATTTAATGTTCTTAACAGATGATGTAATAAACTTTGAATAGATAAATAGATATGAATGCATGTGAATCTTTTAAAGTTTAATTGATCAAAACTTGTTAGTTTTTAAGTCGTCAACTGAGATTAAAATTCTTTTCAGTTGAATGCAACCGTGAAGATTACAAAATGAAAATAATCCTTTTTACCACTGTTAAATCATGGTTTTAATACACGCTTGAATCACTCACTATTTTGAGTGATTTGTTTTTGTTTCAAATAGATTGTTATTTGAAAATTCAAATGTTTTGAAATATCGTAATCAAGCTACGAACAGACGGTCCCGTGCAGAGATTCTAATACGAATTAGATTTCAAGTTATTATTCTATGTACTCAAATGCATATACATCAAACGGTTATTTCACTTAATTGTGAACAGAATTTCCATTATTTTGATGCAGTTATTGTAAACTGTCAATTTTGTTGCATGTTTCTTCTCAAATCAAAAGATGGACGACCGAGATTATCAAACTAAAGTACTATTCGTGACCTTCTTATTCAACTATACGGTATGCGTTTTGCTCATTGTTGAAGTTAGAACTGTTAAATATCATTGCTAAAAATCACTCTATAAAGACTCTGTAGGATATATGTCTCATCGGCAAGCATTTCTTTATTCTATTTGTTACAAAATATCCAGGGATATCTATATATGCATGTATTAGAAAACCCAATGCGGTGTTAGCCGATTTGATGTATTTATAATTTATGATTTACACCAAGATATATATGGTGATATAAAGGCATTAATACAGATTTTAATAATATAACAGTGTGGTATTTCAGCAATTCGATATTTAAAAATATGACAAATTCTTGATATCCAATTGCATTTGATGTAATCTTGATGAAAGTTGTAATAGAATGGCTTCTTGGTGTACTAATATATGTATGGTTCGCTTATTCTGATTCAATTTTAACCACTTTTAATCATTTTTTGTTTTTTTTGTTAAACCAAACGTTAATAAATTTTGGTGTTAAATCCCTTCATCTACCTTTTTTATTTCATTTTATTCTAATTTCATATCATCAATTTTGTATGTATTAATTCCTTATAATCTATTATAGGCGAGTGATATGAGAGCCAAATTTACATTTTTAATGCACCTACCTAACACACGGCTAAATTATATATCATTGGAAAGCTAAGAATGTGTACTTTCTAAATATCCCGGTCGTCAAAAGAAATTATGGTGCATTTTTTTTTAAATCGAGGTCAAAGGTCATGGGTGCAATTTCAATTCTCGGATACTTCCAGTGGAAAAATCGAGTCAAAACAAATGCAAAAACAAAACAATTTTATGGAAATGCTGTATTACTGTTGGGAAAATATATTTCTATCATAATATTTATTAATTTTGGTTGATTTTAACGGTAACGCATTTACGTAACGTTTTCTCTCGGAGTCTTTGAAAATCAATCATTAAGTAACACAAATGTATCAATAGTCACCCTTGCATCATCTAAATCTTATAATTCCTCCATATCATTAGATTACACGTATTTACAAACATATATCTTTAAATTTGATATAAATATTCCGAAATAAAATATTTAAAGCAAGGGGGAAATATAACATATGACGTATTTTTAATTGGTTAGAAAAGTCCCATGATATTCTGTACAATAAAATTGAGGAAGCGAATGGTCTCCTGTTAGTTTGAAAGCCTGCCAACTGCTTCAAGATGAGACAACAATAGGGCAGATTTCTTTTTTTATTATTGTAGTGCAATATGTTGAGTCTGGATCATACCGCAATTCCATTTACATCACTAACTCAGATATGATAAGAGTACTAACTATAATATATAAAATTGATTAACATTACTAAAATGAGCAAAGTGCTACTAGTATATTTATATCAACAAATTGACAATTTTAATATAAAATATCACAAGGAAATATGATTACTCATTGTACGTCAAGCTGTGTTTGATTTTACTTTAGTCGGCCGCCGTGTATCTTGAGATATCTAATTAATCAAACAACACTTGACAAAGTAGTTTGTACTTTTTTTAAATTACGCTAGTGATGACGTTCGGCTACTTTGGCACTAAGTATTACTTTTTTATATCTTGTTTCACCGCTTCAAAAGGGAGGACAAGGTTATCCTAATACTGAACCTTTTATTTGGCTTTCTTGTGTTAAAATTCCGTTAGCGTGTAACCTAAATGATCGAAACGTCGGACCAATGAGATGTTCGACCATTTAGGTGTATGGAATATTGCGATATCGGAATATTATAGCTTCATTTTATCTTGTAATCTCATCATTCTTATCGGTCAACATGTCCGTACAAAGACAACTTCCTTGGCATGGCAGTGATATTGTTTGCCTTTATTAGTGGAGAATAAAGGCTTTTTCCCCTGAATAAGAATCCCAATTTGGAAAAAAAATGACTTAAAATTATTCCCAAAAAGACAACTTTTTTCCCAAACAGAGCAGTCTCAGTAGTTATTGTCACGAATTCAAACTGAAAAACACTCATTTATACATTTTTCATGCCTAAAATGACTGTATGTGCAGATATGAGGGTCTAACTATGTATCATTACTGACAAAAAGGAGTTTCATTCCAAAGCAGGACTTGACTCTTGAAAGGGGGTCTGTAAATCGAAGTTTCAGTCAAATTCATGGTTTATTCTAAATTTCACAATTTGATGAAAATTGCGCATATTTTCCCAAAAAAAGGGTAGAGGTAGTTTTGAAAAAAGTCAACAATATCTTTGTATGGGTATATATCAGCAGAGGTTTTGCTCAAAGCGGACATAAGATCTACTATATACAAATTGAAATAAAAATTGGGAAATGGACATGAAGGATTTGGCAAAGAGACACCAACCCGTTCAAAAAGCAGGCAACGACCGAAGACCACCAAATGGGTCATCAATGCAGCAAGAAACTTCAAAACCTGGAGGAGTTCTTCAGCTGGCCCCTAAACAAAAGTGTACTAGTTTGAAATGATAATGAACGTCATACTAAGCTTTGAAATATACTCAAGAAGTTAAAATAAAAAATCATACAAAACTAAGAAAGGCCAGAGGCTTCTGACTTGGGACAGGCGCAAAATTGTGTCGGGGTTAAACATGTTTTGGGAAATCTCAACCCTCCCCCTATACCTATACCAATGCGTGAACAGATCAAATCTTGTAGAAAGTTGGATGACATCATACCGGACCGATGTTGCCTTTTAGCCAACCAAAGTCATATGGAGAACTTATTGTTTCTGTTGTTAGGTCGACATTGTCTTGGATAAAATTTGTACCCCAGAAGAAAAACAATGCCATGTAGAATGTATGCCCCATTTTCAATTTTTCTAATCTCCTGATCACTCAAACTTGTTTAATAATTATCAAAGGTGTGTCCATAAATACGGTGCATTTGTAATGATAAACATAAATGAACTAGAGTAAAAAAATAAATAAAGATAATATACATTCTACTAAAGCCATACATCTAAGAACTTTGTCAATAGGAATATGGTACGCTTTATTGACTGCCGCAGATGTGCCATCATCCAAAAAACAATACAGAAATATTTTTAAAGCAGTCTGGTGCCATAATTTCAATTGAATAGTCCAGTGAAATGTTTTTAGATAATGGATATTCATCTGATTGAATTACAACTTTACCCTCTATCTGCTTCTGTAAAATACTAGTAGCTGCATAAAGTGCTTACAACCAGTTTCGCAGTCACTGCTCAGATCTTTAAAATTGACAGACTATATATCACAGTCATTTTAAACGGGTAGTTTTCCGTCATTACGGCATAAGACAACATTATAGAGATACTGTATACAATATCGGATTTACCTTGGTCTTGTTGAGGCTGTTTACATATAACTTTAAATTAACATTTTATAGTTTTTGTTGAAGCTGATAATATGTTGTGTAGTTTTCTCGGCGGCGATCCTCGAGCAGAAATTAAGCCCGGTTAACTGATCAAGTAATCAGTAAAGTTGTTAATCAGAATACTTCCTTGTATACATGCACGTCGTCTTTAATCGTCGAAATGTTAGCAAAAGCTGTTTTATGCTCAGAATTAAATAGCTCTTTACTTTCTGATTTCAAATTGTGTAGCAAATATTTAGCGATGCAAGCTCGATGGTATAAAGATTTAATCTTAAAATTATCACTGAGTTATTTTGTAAGTCAGATCATTGTAGGAGATATATGTAGCAACACTCAATACAAGTTTGCTCCTCAGAGGATACCTTATGAAGTTGTGTAACTTGCTTATAGGCTTTATACAATTGCAAAATATACAGTCAAACAGAAAAATCAGAATAAGTTGTAGATCTACTGCCCTCGTTGGTATATGAGAAGAGACTGGTCGTTAGAATTGGTACATGTAGTACAAAGTCTTTGTACAGACAAAACTTACTTTTGAAATATTTATAGCAACTCTTATGATATTTTGAATTTTCAAATGATATGTTTTCATTTTTTTTATATTCATCGACCAGTCTTCTGTAAATTTCATCTTTTCGTTTTCCCACTGCGGCAATACAACTGTATCTTCGTTTAAGTGTTTAACTGCATATTTTCTCTGTAGTAAATATATGACAGACTATGTATCTGTGTCAATTAATGGATCGTTTTTGCTTTTTAGCATAGGAAGGGTTTGATTGTAAACTGGACAGTGAAAATTTGACACGACTCGGAAGATTTTCGACAATTTTCCGATACGGTTCCTTATTTAGAAAGGGGTGAATTCTACAGAACTCAAAAACTATGTTTTACTTTGATTTGATCTTAATTTCGGACGATTTTATATCTATTTAAGCTACACTGAAGTTAAAGATTGAAATAGAACCGTTTAAATATGATTTATCGTACTCTAATAGCACTATTTAGTACACGGAAATCGACTAATATATTCAGTAAAAACCCGATAACGAAATAGATAAGGGATTCCGGAAACGATAGTGATTTTACCCAACATCATAAAATTACAGAAATTCGTGATTTTAAGAAATGTTGAGATAAAGTCTTGATCTTGAATGAAAAAACGATAACTGATGAGTTATTTGGTGTGTTCTAAAACGGATAGAGTTCAAAAGCATTTAATAAAAAAATAATTGTAGATCAGAAAAGATCAGGATTATGAAAATTTTTGTACAAAATGTCAAATATTTAGAAGGAATGCAAAAGCATGCGGACTTACAGTTGTAAATATTGTTTTTCATTATTTTAAGAATCTAATTTACTTAATTATTCTGTCTAAAAGAAGAGATACTACTAATTTCTTTTGCTTGAAAAATATGTCGTTATGGCATAATTTTCAACTAATTTCTGAAATAAACGTCAATTTTACAAAAACTGCACCGTACGATTTTGTGACGACCGGGCAAAAATCAAAGTTAAATCATTATTCTTTCATTTAAAGTAGAAATTATCCGTGTGTTAGGTGGGTGCATTAAAGTCCTTAACTAGACGTCTTTTTCAAATATTACACTCGCCTATTAGTGCTGCATGCAGACAGTCTGGCTTAAACCAGCAACTACTATCCACAAGTGAATAGTGGGGCTGGCTTAATTACGTTAGACAGCTATTGAAACATAAACAGTCATTCCATCGTAAAACATCGAAAACCAAAATATAAATATTAGTTAGTTTGTTAAACTACTTACAGTTTTCCGTCAAAGGTTCTACGACATTTTTATATAATTTCAAAAAATATAAATTCAGTTTTTAAACAACATAACAAAGTATATTTATCCTTTAAGTTCTAAATATAGCAGTTATCCGTGACTTTTATCCCAAAGATAAGTCCGTAAAATATCGAATGTTTCAAAATAAGTATCAAGTGCAAATGAATGTCAAACTTTTCTTTTTAAATTATATTATGCATATCTAATTATCTATTACTTAACGCGAGAGTTTAAATAGTCATTAGGTTTGTCTGTGTGTATTGACCGGAAATAATTTGAAGAATTGAAAAACAGCACGGTTCGATATAACCATGTAATGGAACACTTCTTTTGTTGTGAAATCATGATACTTGTGATACAAGAAAAAAATGGAATCTTCTTGTGAATTTAGCTTGAATATTATTTGCTTACCAGCTTTAAGGTAATTTTCAGATCCGAATAACTAATTGCAATTGAAATATTTGAGTTTGTTTCTCAAATAAATACAATTAGGAATAAGTAGTCTTATGGAATATGAACAAAGGCGGTAATTTTGACTTCAGAGTATTTTAAATGCGACTTTATTTGCCTTTCGGCTAAACTAAGGATTGTATATTTAGATATACAATTTCTTGGCTAAACACATTTGAACACACAGTGAAAATTGGGTTTAAGCTAAAATAAACTGATTACGAGACTTGTTGATTGTATATTTCGACAGCTTTCGAAAGTTTACACTCTGTTAGTAAGTGAGATGGTAATGCCTTTTATTTAAGGAAATTACATTCCGAAACAGCAGATTTTCCTTAGTTTTTCATCAGTCAAAATTTCCCAGAGCCAAATATTACAAGAACAATATGATACCGAAAAAGATTATTTATATAAATGGTAATGTTGTTATTCTAAGCATCTACAGACAAGTTACAATTATTCTTTCGTGAACCTTTCCCTCTTGACTTATAACAAAATCATGAATCTTGTGTGATTTATTCTTTAAATACGCGCGCAATCAAGACTTATCTGGTTTCTTTTTTAATTTTTAATCACATACATGTGTACCTCAAAACTATTTTTAAAGACTTAAACGAAAAATATATGAATCACATAAGAACAGTAAAATTACTTACAGATTATTTCTTATAGCTCTATTGTCATAACACAAAATTAACATAAGGGTCAAAATTGATCTTCTTCACCACACAAAACATCAATATTCATTTGGAAACAAGAGTCGTTATACAGAAGTGCCCGTTTTACCTCTACGGAATCAAATTCAATAACGGTTAGAGATTAGATCTATTAGTCTTGCATGTGATTGGCATTTGACAGGATTTTCGAGTGTGGTAAACTGATGAAATGTCATTATGATTAATGACTTGAACCTGTGTTGACACTATCTTAGTTTTCTTAGACTAATGGTCAAGTGATTGATTTTATTATTTTATTTCCAGTTATTTCAATTAGCTAGAAAAAGTTTGTAAAAAGTGTTATAATTTCTTTGTTGTTGTTCACGTTGCCACAAAATTCATTGTAATTATTTTTCAAAATTTGGTTTTCTAAAAATTCTTATAGCATCATCGAAAAATCTGTCTGATTTTTAGAGTAGCAAAATTAGAATCTTTCACTAAAACACAAAAATGTCGAAAGCTCATGCTGTATTTTTTGCGTAAATTAGATGTTTCTCGTTTTCGAAATGCATTCAATTGATCAAATTTCGTTTTAATAGAATTGAAAGTTTTTTCCTTACCAGTTTGCCATACGACCTTAGCGTAAGGCGTTTGTTTTGTAAACAAAAGCATTAGTAATATGCATTTGATAAGTATAAGTTTTTAAACGAAGAATAATTTCTATCTTGAAAATAAACAACGAAAACTATGTATGCTGACCTTCATATTTCTGTTTAATAATCCGACACTGTTGTACTTTAATAACTAACCCAAAAGCTGTACTAAATATTCAAAGTTTTGCTTATAATGGCAAACTGTAAAAAGTGGAAAGACTCATTGATCAATTGATTCATTGATAAAAACAGCATAAAATAACGATGAAATGATATGGAAATTGGAAATCAATTTGTACGTCCATTTATTTTCTTCGTACAGATTTTTCTCATACTAATTTTATTTTATTAAAATTTTGACCGAAATTTGGCTTCAACAGGACACTATGGACTCGTCAAAGAGTTGTTTGCAATGGGTTCTTTAAATGTCTCACACTCTATAAAGTTTTAGAACCATCTCAAAATTTTACCCATAAATGGACTGTGTATAAATTTAAGAAGATGGGTACGATTGCCAATGAGACTAATTATCCATCAAAGACCAAATTGAAGAGGAATTAAACAAAATTCCGTTTGGCCTTCACCAATCGAGCAAAACCAATACCGTAAGTAAGTAAAAGCATTATGTAGCATGAGTTTTGTTTATTGTTGATGGCCGTACCGTGACCTATTGGTTGCTTTCATCTTACGTCATATGGTCCTGGTAAGATGATCAGTTTGTACTCATACTCAAAATCAAACAACAAATTTCTTTATGTTTCAATATTTAAACAGATCTTTTATGACTTCAATCACTGGTCTCTGGTAGACTGATAGCTGTCTCATTGGCAAGCATACCACATTTCTTATTTTTATATTCCATATTAAATTTAGTATCTTACAAAATTGTAAAAACTTAAAATATTATATAAAAGCCGGGGTTATTCTTCTTTGCAGTTCCATTATCAAGATTCCAGCTCATCTAATACAATAATTTGTGGATTTACTTATAAATTGGTAAATATTTTGAAAACTTCCTTTAAAATATAGGATATTAAATGTTGAAAGTCATTCTTCCAGAAAAAACAGAAACAGATCAAAATTGACAAAAACATGCTTCCAATAATCAATTACAAAACTACAGATAGTAATAATACACCGGAGTAAATTTAAACTTAATTTCAAAATCTCAAATGCATGTACACTTAAATTGAAATATCTATCTATGCTTCGTAACTAACAATCTTAATAACGTTAATACAATGTTACAAAGGGTAATTCAGAAATGAAACATAAAAAGATAAACCCTTTTTATATCAAAAAAATAAAATAGAACTGACAAGGCAAATGCAGATTTTACAACATTTAAGGCACCGTAGGCCGTCAAATAGTGTTCAAACCATACCGCTGTCATGGTCATTATGAAGAGTCCCATGCAATCAATACCCAATTCTTTTTATATAATATCTGTTATTTGAAGGTATTATAAATCTATTCTCTTAAATTCTTATCATATTGAAATTGAGGTGTGAAAGTTAGTGTTATATTTTATTCAAGTCTCGTTAAATGTATGTTTCTCCGTCTCCGTATGTTACTTTTAATCATGTCCACGTGTTCGGATTTTTTTTTTCAAAAGGTGTTTGATTCAGATTAAAAAATGTTGCACAATTACTTCTGTTATGGCAATTATTTTAACAACCGATGAACATGCACGAGTGCAACGGTTGCATGCACCATGAAAAAGTCGTTATACTTTAAACAATGATGATATAATTAAAAGATCTGTGTTAGTGTTTCCAAAGTCGGTTCATTTAAACTTGTCTGTTTTTTTTTAACGCACACACAATTTTGATAGCTTTGATGATTTTTCTAAAAAAAACATATCGTCTTGAATATCTGGGAATACTAAATGATCATATCAATAATCCCACTTTGAATTAACTTAAAATGTTACCAGAGCTACATGTATGCGTTTCTTTCTGACAATTGCAGAAAGTATATTTTTATATAATTCCGTTTTTAATTCATATTGTGTTTCTTCTAGTTTCTATACCTTTTAAACAGTATAATGAAGAAATCTTATAAAATTATATATATATACTTGGGTTCATTTTATGAAAAATTATTAAAATGAAGGTGTTTCTCAAATGTAAGTTGACACTCAAACGATCAGAGATCATAATGAAGTTCTGTTTAAATATACAATTTAAATGTAGCTTGTGATATATATTTGTGATTGAAGAGGCTGTTATGATAATTAAACTTCTTTTTTAATTATTTCAAGTGGATGAATCTTCTAATCAGATATTTTCGAGTAAATGAAAATGGGACGTTTACAATGTTTAGGGCGTTTAAATCAAATATTAAATCAGCCTCATAGTGTTAATTTTATTTTAACCCTTTTTTTCATTCCTGTTGTGTTTTCAGTCGTGAATATTAGGACATTTAAGGCCTCGTTTTTCGCGAAAACTATATTGAGTTTAAAATTCTACCATTTCTACCAATTCTATATTTAAAAAATATAAATATACTTCAATTCATACTAAAAAAAACTATAAACTACATTTTTTAATTGGAGAAGAAATTTATTTAAATTTCATTTCCCCTACTTCAGAAATTTTTAATTTAAATTTATTTACTGGGTATATGTCATTTTCTTTCTTAGTATTCTAAATTGAGAAATTTAGACGACCATCTATTAATTTCTGTTTATATTTTGTTATAGAAAGTAACGATAAAATCAACATTATGTACTGTTTCAGATTTTTAAAATCATATTTGCTGTTTAAATTCTTTGTAAATGTTTACATTGAAAACACTGAACACACCCTTAAACATTATTGGTATAAGTTATAAGATAATATTTGCCGGAGACACAAGTCTTAACAAATATGTAGATCCAAGCACTAGCCAATATATTGGCTGAAGTAAAAAAAAACTTTGTCCAAATTTCAATCTGTGAAAAAAAATATATATATTATTTCCCTCACAGAGAGTGCAGTTATGACAAGACTACAGCATAGGAACAGTATATTCTTCTTTGTTACAACTTCATAGTTTTGTTGAGTTTTTTTCTGTTGTTTTTTTCATAAAATATTTATAATAATTTCTAAAGTAGGCTAATTTTAGGAATTTAGGACTTATATACATTCTTCTTGATCGAACAAACCAGGCATTTGTAAAGTAACTAGTCAAATCCTTAAAAAAATCCTTACCTTTTTATTTACTAACCTTGCGTGGTCAACAACTGTCAGTCCACTGTTTTGGTAGTTACTGTTAGCTTATTTATGTATGAGGTCAAAACTATATTTACTTAAAAGTGTATTAATCGCAAACAAAATACAGTCTGCGGTGTCTGCGGAAATTTATGAGGGAAAATAAAATCTGATATAAAAAAGAAGATGTGGTATGATTATCTTTGAGACACAAGAAACCAAACGACACAGAAATAAACAACCATAGGTCACCATAACACCTTCAACACTGAGAACAACCCGTACCGCATATATATAATCTTTTTTCTATGTTGTGATGTTATACTACTGTTTCCGTTCGAATGGTTTTACACTAGTAATTTTTGGGGCCCGTTATAGCTTGCTGTTCGGTGTGAGCCTAGGATCTGTGTTGAAGGCCGTACCTTGGCATATAATGGTTAACTTTTTTAAGTTGTGACTTGGATGGAGAGTTGTCTCATTGACACTGATACCACATCTTCCTATATCTAATGAAATTGAAAGTGTCAGAGACGTCCTTATGTTTGTCTTCATTTTTTCAGTGTTAATACACGTATAATATACATGTTGAAAATATCGTTGAAAACATCAAAAACTATTTTCAATTTAGAACCCTTTTGTTCTAAATGTTCATTTGAAGCAGCAACTTTTTATCAAGGATCATGTAAGGAAACACAAACAACCGAATATCGTATCGAATTCATTGTCTATATGCATGCAGGAGTTATTGGAATTTTGCTACACACAAAAGAAAAGTTCACAATTAAAAATCATCCCGGTTGTCGTAATGTTTAGTTTTTAGTTGAATCTCATTATCAATTTATACATGTTCAAGATATGAAGCATGTAGACATGACTTTATCTGAGGTTAAATAATTCCTTTCAACCTAAAAAAAAAAAAGTAAAGGTGCGTTCAACACAATGACAAATTCACTGAATTATTTATCTTCGTCGTTATGCATAGTCATAACAAAAATAACAAACTCCAAGGCAAATTCAAAATGGGGGAATATATAAAAAAAAGAAGATGTGGTATGATTGCCAATGAGACAACTATCCACAAAAGACCAAAATGACACAAACATTAACAACTATAGGTCACCGTACGGCCTTCGACAATGAGCAAAGCCCATACAGCATAGTCAGCTATAAAAGGCCCCGATAAGACAATGTAAAACATTCAAACAAGAAAAATAACGGCCTTATTTATGTAAACAAAATGAACGAAAAACAAATATGTAACACATAAACAAACGACAACCACTGAATTACAGGCTCCTGACTTGGGAAAGACACATACATGAATAATGTGGCGGGGTTAAACATGTTAACGGGATCCCAACCCTCCCCTAACCTGGGACAGTGGTATAACAGTATAACATAAGAACTAACTATAAAAATCAGTTGAAAAAGGCTTAACTCATCAGATAGACAAAAAATACAAGTGGACGTGGCCGGGTACTTATACATCCCGACACAAAAAGACATAATTAACAGATCTGAGAGTACTCGCAGTTATCTGACAGCTAGTTCAAAGCCACTAACAACTAATAAAAAAATCATGCCTCTAAGACTAAAAAAGACAATTACAACTGACAAAATCATACACTTATCAATTAACGGAAGAAATATAACCAACTGCCATATGCTTGGTCCTTGTAAGGATTCTCCGAACAAAATGGTGAATTAAAACTAGTTTTACAACTAGCTAAACCTACCGCTTGTACGACAGTTGATTATAGTTCCGATATATTGACAAAATTGGATGAGTAATATATAATTAATAGGTTAATGGGACAATGATTGGATCCAGCAGCCAAAATGTTTAAACATACAGCACAACTGACTAAACAATTATTTAACTAAAAATGTATCTTAGAATCAATAGTGAGTTTCCGAGACAACGGCCTTCTAAACGAAGATGTATATAGAAAGGCTATCACGTGACATTTTTCTAGGCATCTGTTAAGTTTTTCTAAAAGACTTTTAATGCTCTGTGAATTAGAGATCCTGATATACTCTTATGTGTGTCGTTAAACGTCTATACTCAGTCCAGAAAAGATAAAGCACATTTATCTTTGGACACACAAAAAAAACAGTAAAATAGTGGCATCTCTGCATCAAAGAAACAGAATTATGTCGATGAAAAATTCAAGTACATCGTAAATATCCAAGCAGCTTACTGAGGGAAAAGATTAACCCTTTTTTCGACAAAGAACAGCAATAAAATCTTTCCAATCCTTTGCTTTGGGTTTTGTCAAGTGTGTGTAGGATTTGTTTAGGTATGTATATTTACACACCAATCTTTTCTACCATGGACAGGGGAAAAAGACTAGACTGACAACATATATCTCTTAAGATTATTTTAAGTACACTCGTGCAATTTTCAAGTTATCGTTAACTCCCGTAATCTGTAAGTTCGTTCAAATAAATTCGCAGCTAATACATTGACCTTAAAGATTATTACGTAATGTCTTATCCGTATCCATCCATCATTTCGACTTTTTATAGATAGCACTGAATAATTGTTTGGGCATTAAATGAAAACAAAGGAGAAAAGTCCGCTATTGATATTCTCGCAACCATGCAGTAATAAGTTTGCACTTCTGTATTTTTTCTCAATATATATGATGACTTTGTATCATCTTCAGTATTAAATTTAAAAGGATCCTGGAGGTGTCAGGGTGTCCAATCTCACCTCACTTTATGGCTAAACATTCTGTCATTTATGTAAACTTTTTACTACTCTCTCTTTTAGTTTTTGTCCGAGTAACACAAACTGCTAACCAGCTTATGACGGGTGACAAAGGTCGGGCCTTGGACATTAGAGATGTGGGTATAGGGAAGGAGGGGTACATATTTTGTGAAATTGACTCTCGGTACATGTACAACTTTTGATAAAGATTATTGATACTTAAATGAAAAATTGCACACACATGAGCTTGTGCATCTGCTGTTATGTAGTAATTTCCTCCATTTTTTTCAAACTTGGGAACATTTCAAATCTTTTTTGACAATGTAAAACAATTCAAACGAGAAAACTAACGGCCTTATTCATTAAAAAAATGAAAGAAAAACAAATATGTAACACATAAAAAAACGAAAACCACTGAATTACAGGCTCCTGACTTGGCACATACATAATATATAATAATGATATGTTGTGATCATCTGCTCCTGCAGTTTTAATTTCACAGAAATATCAACATCAATTGAAGTTGGTTAAACAATAAGAAGATGTGTGGTATACTTTCTTACTCTCTTCAAGAGAGCAAAGCCTATAACTCGTAGTCAGACTCAGCTATAAAAATCCACGAACTGACATGCAAATGTAAACAATCCTTACGAAAAAACTAACGGACTAATTTATATACAAAATAATGAACGAAAAACAAATATGTTACACAGCAACAAACGACAAACACAGAATACATGTTTCTTTTATAAAATATTAGTTTGAGGAATTTACTTAGTCATTTCCGTTTTATTTTTCTATATTTTAAAAATGTTCATATTAACATACGATTTTTGGACGGGTTACCGATAACTATATTGTACTTGAAGTTTCAGCGGGGAAAATGAAGTTAATTATGATTGTAATATTATTTTTAAATATTATTTGTCAATTTATCGTGTTTCTCAGACATCAAAAATAAAATAACAAATATTTGACTTTTTTTGCACAAATAACAGATATTTTTAAATAAGAAAATATCATATTTACCTGCAATAATGGGATGATACAAAGGTGTTTGAAAGTCGATCTTTTATTAGCTGTATTTTCCTAAATGTTTCCTTTAAATGACATCGTTATATTGACAATCCATCAAGAACTCATTAAAACGAACATTTGAAAGTTACACAATTGAATAAGTTATTTAAATATTTCAAAAGTTTCTTATCAAGATAGATTATGTCAGATACAAATGACAAAGAATATTTATTATGTCGTCTATACTTCATGAATTACAATCGGCCAAACTCGTGATTGTTTCTATACGAAGTTCAAGATTTATATCGGGAAATGAGTTGTTGTTTTACATGCCATGATTACCTTTATCAATATAAGAATTATTTGTATCTATATAAATATATATATACATTGTACCTTGTATTTGCTATTACATTCATGACTGAAATAGAAAAGAATACAATGAAAATAACGTAAAATAAAACCCTGAGATTTCCACGGTCTCGTGAATCTACACAGATATGTTAAACCTGAATCAACATTAGCTATCTTTATAAGTATTAAAAGAATAGACAAACAATACATGATCAATACAATATCAAAATATAGAATAAGGTCAAAAAGGGTGCAAAAAATCAAAGAGATGCGCGAACAATTGGTTTAAAAAGAAGAAGGTTTGTTTTTAAATTTAATATTCCACTGTTCTGTATGCGTACCAAACCCATGACAGTATAATTAGCTTGTTTGTTGTGACCATTATTTTACAGATTGAAGCAGAAGAGTTAGAAGAAACCCACGAGTCAGTAAAATATCACAAGTCAACGAAAAACAGATATTGCTCTTTTGATCCATGTTGAAGGCTTTGTTGTGATTTTGAGATGACAACCGGGCAACAACAGCGGTTTTATCTTTGTTTTTCGAGTATTTTTGTTGTGCATACACATTTTTTGACATGGATAGTTCTCCTATATCCATTCTTTTCTATTATTACAATGGCCACACAAATAACGGTCCATAAAACACCACACAAAAAGTAAAAACAAAAGAATCACACAAAAAATTGGGCCGATCTCATGTGTTCTTGAAGGGTAGACGGAAGTCGTACACTATTCGCATTCGCAAAATCATAATCGAAGAAAAGGGTATAGGTTGGACTTTGACTTTTGTAACATATATGTGGTGATCAGATCTGTCAAGTAAACTCATGGACACATGGGATATAATCTCATAAATCAATATATTTATAATTCTCGGGAAGGTATAAAAGTCACAGCATAAAACAGACACTCAATCTTATGTATGTTACTAGTTTTCAAAACACTCCCGTAACATAAACGAAAAGTAGAAAAAAATACAGTAAAAGTTTCGCAAATGCGACAAATGACTGTGTATCGTGCAAAATCGCCTGCACCAGTTAAACAGACACGTTAAAAAAAAGCTTTCGCTGGCCGTTTTACCTACCAGTCAGTTTTAATCTAGGGCGTACTATACAGACATATAAGCATGAAATGTATTGTTACAGACAGGTAAATTAATCTAAAGTAAAGGATACATATTTATATATTATTATATAGAAAAATATATATAGATTATAAACGGTCAGTAGCGGATCTAGGGGGGGTTCCGGGTTGTTGGAAACCTCCTTTTTTTTGCCGATCAAGCATTTGAATGACTATAGTTGAAACCATCCCACCACCCTTACTCTGCATTGGACAGTTTTTTTAAATGTATCCAGTGGTAATTCATAATTGGTATTATGATTCTTTTGTGGAAAGTTAATATACTGGTTGCAATGTAAGTTTATGTTCATCCATTTTTTATTATTCCAGACATCACTTCATTTTAGGTTTTAGATCATTTCTTTTGAATTAAATGAATTTAAAATCATTTAAAAAAAGCAAAGGGATAAGATTTTGTTTTGTGAAGCCACCATTTTAATTCAAAACAGTTATATTAGAAAGGCATATGTTGCCGATCAAACAGTCCACATTTAAAATGAGTTAGTTGCCACATGTGACCTCACATTTTTTCAAGTATATTCATTCTTTCTTTAAATCTTCTATTTTAGTTAAACTTTCCACAAATAGAGCAGTAATTCTGTAAGCAATAGGAAATTACAGAAGTTAATGGTGCCAAAAGGTTGTTAAGGAAAAGATACGTAGCCATCTGAAATAATTCTCAGATAGATAGTTGTCATTAATGGTATTGGGAGTAAGTGTTTACTTTTACGACATGTGGTTTAGATAGTTTTGTGCGCATGTAAAACTGGTTTGATTCTTTCCTATGTTGTGCCTGTATACATATACTACATAAAAAAGCTATCTGGGCATGTTACTTTCAATAATGTTTTTTGTTTTTGTTTGTATGACTATTGTTCCCCGAGGTGACGGGTGTTGGTTGTTTACATAGTTTGTTGAATTGTTAAACATTTTTAGTAATTTATGTATTCTTTTTAGCTCTTACGGACACATTTCAATTATTAGTTTTTCTCATAACCAAAGTGAAACAACAAGATAAACCCACAATCGAGAGAATAACTTTACTTCCGAGAGACAAAGATAAAAAAAAATCAGCTATAATTGAAACTTCATAACAAAGATTCATATTTTCTTTATTAACAAAAAATATGATCCTTTATGTGACCATATCATAAACTTTATCAAAAAGAAAATGTATTCAGTACCTCCGGGCTCATGGTTTCTTTTTCAAGAATCAACGCTTATCCATTGTATCTATATCACAGATATGCAATGGTTTTATAGGAAATAAGTTGAAACTAGAATGAAAATAAAAATAAAATTATCCAAGAACAATAATAAAAGGATGTACCGTATACATAAAATCCAAATCCTGAAACTTATTTTGCTTATTCAGTTGATGCTTAGTCATATTCTGGAGACGGCCGTATGCCAAAAAAATAATCATTAATTCCGGAGACCTATAAGTTTAAATCCAAATTCCCACGAAAATAAAGACACAATCCTGAATTTCCCAATAAAACAAAGGCCCAATCACGAAGTCCCGAAAAGTACTTTCGCCACTTAAGCGAATGATAACAACCATTCCTCGGGTACTCTCATATCTTAGATGAAGGTACGGAATTTTCCAGATGTGATAACAACTTCAAAATTGCAAAATGATGGTTGTTATAGAAAGAAAAATAACGATGTTAAGTTTAAATTTTACAATTTCGTATTAACATTTACTCTATAAGGTTACATACCATGCGGATCAGGGGGGGGGGGGGTTGGGTTAGAATCCCCTATTTTGACGAGCAATGCTGAATGGGAAATAGTTGGATCCCTTTATCCTGGTTGGAATCTCCTTTTAAATGGCTAGATCGCCCTGCATACTGTCTAACATAGTAATTGAGTGTAATAACTTAAATGCATAATGACGAGGTTTTCATCTATACTATACAGTAGATATATATAGTAGATAAAGATCAATACATGTCCTAATCAGAACACTGTGAAATATATAATTGAATCTAAATGACAGTTGATCGAACACTTCTTGGAAACTGACAGCTCGGTCAATTCGATTGTCGATGTAAGTACGCGTAATTTGGTCTGGACTTGATGTCATCATTAGTTTATTCAAATGTTTATTGTTAAATCAGTTTAATGAGATCAACTGCCCTTAAAAGGAGAGGCTAAATGAGTATGTTATCGTATAGTTGTAAGGGAGTTAGTTCATAATGTCTCTTTACTTTCAACTACTTGTTTCTATTATACTAATTTGTCAAAATTGGCTAAATTACGGAATACTATCTTCCCATGTATGACCAGAGACATATCATACATCGTATTATTATTATTATATGTCTCTGGTATTATTTCATAACGAATATTAACCATCTGCATGTTGACTAAATCATTAACATATATTGAATAGAGATAATTCTAGTTAAATTCTACAGGACAAAAATTAAACAAAAAAATAATGCCACATTCCAATATAAGGAAATAAAATTATGAATTGTAATTTCCCAACAGTTTCTCGGTGTAATTTGCATGCACGACAAGATGGTTTTGCGTTTCCTAAATTAATAACATTAACGATGCCATTTTTTCTGCATGTAAGATGCGCATTACATTGAACCATGAATGTCTAAGGCTTCTATATAAGATGCATGAGACAAAACTGTTTGAATAATCGAAACTTATTTAAAGTAGAAGAACTTTTAAACCAAAAAAGAGCTAAACAAGGTAAAAAATCAAAGCTTTGCACGAGGGTAATATATTTTTCAATTTATAATAATTTCCAAAACTTTGTTACAGAAAATTTCAATAACCCAATATCCATAATTACGTGCATGTCAGATCTGCTCTGCGTACAATTATTTTATATACTGACACGTTTTCCTGCGAGCTATTACTTTGTGAGATACGAGTATCACGTTAGCCCATCAGCTAGGACTTCTGTATCCATAATTATGTGCATGTCAGTACCGAAGTCCTGGGCTAATGGGCTAACGTGATACTCGTATCTCACAAAGTAATAGCTCGCAGGAAAACGTGTTAGTATATAAAATAATCGGACGCAGAGCAGATCTTGATTAGCTCATAGTCCGGCAAACTATTTCATAGTTTATTGCACCGGAAAGGTAAGCAGATCCTGCTCCACATATGACACACATCGTGTTGTTCATGTTTGTACCAGCCAAAGAGAGACTAACTATGTCCACGCAAACAGTCTTGCTCCGTTTGAATCTATGCGGTTACCTCTTAGTTTTGTGTGTGTATTATATTAGTGTGTCTAAAGTCGATTTACGGGATTTGGACATCGGTTAACGTTTCCTCTAAATTGATCACGTATCTGTTTCTATCAATTCTCCTATTTTCATTTGAACAGCCGATGTGAAGAATTGTTGTTTAAATTTTCAGCAGATTTAATTTCATTACAAAGAAACACGATTCAAAGAAGAATAACTCTATGCTTTAAATCTGTACTAATCATTATATCATACGATTGCATATAAAGAACTACTTATTTAAACCTTCTACCAGGAACATTTATATTATCATTATAGATAAACTGTTCCCAGCTTCTACATAGATAACGGTCTTACATGATATGTACAACAAAATTAGATATATTTAGGAAGGTACCAAGAACTTGTTGATAAATATTCCGTATCAATTTCACAAATAATACACGATGGTCTTGAAGTATAAATTCTTACTACTGACGTTGTTTATCATCTTAAAAACGTGTTATAGTATTCTTTTATTTGTCTTTAAGAATATTACTTTTACTGTTTACTGTCTGTTTTTAATGATATCCATTTGACGTGTCTCTACTTATACATCCTGTCATTGTGTTATTGTTCTAGGATAATTTTTGTATTCTTGTCTTTCATTTTTGCTACTGTGCTTGTCAATATGCCTTTTTGTGCTTCTTTGTTACATATTTATTTTTTTATAGTGATTATACATCCCGTCATTGTGTTATTGTTCTATGATAGTTATTGTATTCTTGTCTTTCATGTTTGCTAATGTGCTTGGTCTATATGCCTTTTTATAATTCTTCGATTCATATGACGTGGCTCTATTCTTATACATCATGTCATTGGGCTATGGTAAATTTTCTAATTTTTGCTCATGTGCTTAGTTTATATGCCATTTTGTGCTTCTTTGTTACATATTTGTTTCTTTTTATAGTGAATACGATTATAACACAAAAGTGACTGTAAAATTGAGAATGGAAATGGGGAATGTGCCAAAGAGACAACAACCCGACCATAGAAAAAAACAACAGCAGAAGGTCACCAACAGGTCTTTAATGTAGCGAGAAATTCCCGCACCCGGAGACGTCCTTCAGCTGGCCCCTAAACAATTATATACTAGTTCAGTGATAATGAACGCCATACTAATTTCCAAATTGTACACAAGAAACTAAAATTAAAATAATACAAGACTAACAAAGTCCAGAGGCTCCTGACTTGGGACAGCGCAAAAATGCGGCGGGGTTAAACATGTTTGTGAGATCTTAACCCCCCCCCCCCCCCCTATACCTCTAGCCAATGTAGAAAAGTAAACGCATAACAATACGCACATTAAAATTCAGTTCAAGAGAAGTCCGAGTCTGATGTCAGAAGATGTAACCAAAGAAAAAAAACAACATGATAATAATACATTAGGGGTTTAGTATCATACCATCATAACATATATGAGAAGAACATAACCCGTGTCATGCCAACAACTGGTTTTTTAATAAATGTGTTTAGTTCCGATGCAAAGACCCTATAAGTGAATCAATATTAACGCCAAAATATGCAATCTTTAATGACCTGACAACAGTATCGTAACTATATCCCTTCTTAATAAGTCTATTAAAATAAAAAAGGTTTTGTTAGTTTTTGAGGTGAATACTGACACCTTTGTGCTTTATAAAGAATATTTCCATAAAAAATTGGATGTGAAATACCTGAACGTATAAGTAGTCTGCATGTTGAGCTATATTTACGAATGATGTCTTTATACCGATGATAAAATTTAGTAAATGTTTTGACTAGTTTGTGATATCGAAAACCCTGGTGTAGTAATTTTTCAGTAATACATAAATTTCTCTCGTTAAAATCTAAAACATTGTTACATACACCAGCGAATCGTACAAGTTGAGATATATAAACACCATAAGATGGTGGCAAGGGAACGTCACCATCTAAAAATGGATAATTAACGATAGGAAATGAAAAATCATCTCTTTTATCATAAATGTTAGTATTCAGCTTTCCGTTAGTGATATAGATATCAAGATCGAGGAAAGGGCAGTGGTCATTGTTAGTATTAGCTTTATTTAAAGTAAGTTCAACAGGATAAATTTCTTTAATATACATACTGAAGTCGTCATTATTGAGAGCCAAAATATCATCCAAATATCTAAAAGTATTATTAAATTTGTTTATCAGATGTTGTTTCGATGGGTCTTTGCTTATTTTTGTCATAAATTGTAACTCATAGCAATACAAAAACAGGTCCGCAATAAGTGGTGCACAGTTAGTCCCCATTGTAATTCCGATAATCTGATGATATACGGAATCCCCAAAGCGAACAAAAATGTAATCTAGTAAAAATTCAAGGGCATATATAGTATCAAAGCATGTCCAATTGACATAGTTTTTTTGTTTATTGCTACTAAAAATGACCTAAAAGAGTTTGAACATATATATTCACATTCTGATTTTTTAAATGCCCATTTAATTAGGTGTGTGAATTTTTTCTTAATGAGAATGTGAGGCAAAATCATGCATGCTGTACCCCTATTTTTGAAAGTGTTGCCTATTATGTCTGTTTGTTTTGTTCACACATCGTTGTCAATATAATGGAATTTGATGCGACTGCATGTCATATAAGTGAGAGGTTTATCTAGCTATAAAGCCAGGTTTAATGCACCATTTTCTACATAAGAAATGCCAGTACCAATTCAGTAATATGACAGTTGTTATCCATTCGTTTGATACATTAGATCCTTTGATTTTGCCATTTGTTTAGAGACTTTCCGTTTAGAATTTTCGTCGGAGTTCAGTATTTATGTTTTAATTTTTACTTCAGTTCCTTTGCTGTCCTTTGTATGCAAACAAACAACAAAGGGTATGCACGAAAAGGTCAGCCGACAAAAAGGCACTGGGCAGAGAGTCAAACATTTAATAGGTCAAAAAGTCACAGGACAAAACGTCACAACAGAGAAGCGAAATATACCAAATTGACATTCAATTAACTCATAAGTAAAAAAATAAATTGACAACGCTAAAAAAGAAAAGATAAATAGACGCATAGACAAACAACAGTACACAAAACACATAATAGAAAGCTTAAGACTGAGCAACACGAACTGGTAGTGGCCTCAATTGCTCAGAAAGGGTAAGCATATTCTGCTTCACACGTTGTACCCGTCGTGGTTCTTATGTAAGTGCAATATAGTCTTAAGTCTAATGCGGTAGGTCATAGTCGGGGAAAAGAGAACGAGATTGCAGTTACAACAACTGGAAAAGAGGGACGAAAGATACCAAAGGGACAGTCAAACTCATAAATCTAAAATAAACTGACAACGCCATGGCTAAAAATGAAAAAGACAAACAGACAAACAATAGTACACAGGACACAACATAGAAAACTAAGGAATAAACAACACGAACCCCACCAAAAACTAGGGATGATCTCAGGTGCTCCGGAAGGGTGAGCAGATCCTGTTCCACATGTGGCACCGTCGTGTTGCTTATGTGATAACAAACATAAACATATGTGGAACATATCCGTAATCTGTGAAACAGATATTCAAAATTGTCAACCAACTCATAATAACGTCCTGAAATTTACGAATGAACGGTTTCAAATTCGTCACTTGATACAATTTGTTTAATAGCTTCCTCGTGAGCAGCAACCCCCACCAAGAAAACATAATAGGAAATACATGCTCTGGAATATGGTATCAACTTGGAGATATATACTTCGTATTCAGGCGATGTTGGAATGTTTGCTAGGCTTCTATACAAGTAAGTTGATTGTTTGAATCTATAAGAGAAAATCTTGAAATAATTTCTTTTTATTACATTTATTCTTTTTACAGTTCAGGAAGTTGGCTATCAGCCTTGACGAATAAAGACCTTTTAAATTTTAATCATGCAAAGGATATATTTTGGTACCTTGAAGCCAATTAGTTAAAGTTGTTTACACAATAGCCTTATTTACCTGTGCTTAAAAATAAGGAGATGCGGTAAATAATTTATGGGTATGATTGCCAATAAAACAACTATCTACCAACGTTCAAATGAAGAAGATATAAGCAATTAATGGCAACCTTAAGGCCTTCAAAAATGAGAAAGCCCCATATCGTGAGGTCGGCTTTAAAAGGCCCCGACATGACAATATGAAACATTTTATCTGAGAAAACAAACGGCTTCATTTATAACAAAACAGTTTACGAAAAACTAATATGACAATAAATTTGAGAATGGAAATGGGGAATGTGTCAAAGAGACAACAACCGGTTACCCGACCATAGAAAAAAACAACAGCTGAAGATCACCAACAGGTCTTTAATGTAGCGAGAAATTCCCGCATCCGGAGGCGTCCTTCAGCTGGCCCCTAAACAAATGTATACTAGTTCAGTGATAATGAACGCCATACTAATTTCCAAATTGTACACAAGAAACTAAAATTAAAATAATAATAAGACTAACAAAGGCCAGAGGCTCCTGACTTGGGACAGGCGCAAAAATGCGGCGGGGATAAACATGTTTATGAGATCTCAACCCTCCCCCTATACCTCTAGCCAATGTAGAAAAGTAAACGCATAACAATACGCACATTTAAAATTCAGTTCAAGAGAAATTCGAGGCTGATGTCAGAAGATGTAACCAAAGAAAATAAACAAAATGACAATAGTACATAAATAACAACAGACTACTAGCAGTTAACTGACATGCCAGTTCCAGACTTCAATTAAACTGATTGAAAGATTATGATTTCATCATATGAATATCAGGCACAATCCTTCCCGTTATGGGTTGACTATCATACCATCATAACATATATGAGAAGAACATAACCCGTGTCATGCCAACAACTGGTTTTTGAATAAATGTGTTAAGTTCCGATGCAAAGACCCTATAAGTGAATCAATATTAACGCCAAAATAGGCAATCTTTATGACCTGACAACAGTATTGTAACTATATCCCTTCTTAATAAGTCTATTTAAAGGTTTTGTTAGTTTCTGAGGTGAATACTGACATTTTTGTGCTTTATAAAGAATATTTCCATAAAAAATTGAATGTGAAATACCTGAACGTATCAGAAGTCTGCATGTTGAGCTATATTTACGAATGATGTCTTTATACCGATGATAAAATTTAGTAAATGTTTTGACTAGTTTGTGATATTGAAAACCCTGGTGTAATAATTTTTCAGTAATACATAAATTTCTCTCGTTAAAATCTAAAACATTGTTACATACACGAGCGAATCGTACAAGTTGAAATATAAACACCGTAAGATGGTGACCAGGGAACATCACCATCTAAAAATGGATAATTAACGATAGGAAATGAAAAAATCATCTCTTTTATCATAAATTTTAGTATTAAACATGAAACAACGACAACGACTGAACTACATGCTCCTGGCTTGGGAAAAGCACATAAAGAATGAGGCGGGGTAAAGTGCAACATGTTTGTGAGCGCTCAACCCTCCACTAATCTGGCACAGTACGGTTACAGTAAACAACATGAGAACAAACTATATAAATCAGTTGAAATTGCTTAACTCATCAGATGGATACAAATAGAACTATAGCTAACAAAAATACGAAGAAGACGTGGCTGGGTACTTATACATCCCAAAATCAAAAAGACTCTCAAGTACAGATCTGAGAGTACTCTCAGTTACTGACAGCTACTTCAAAGCCAATAACAACTAATAAAAAAAATCATGTATCTATGACTAAAATATCAATCAGTATACACATCCAACATCCAATGGATTTAGTGTAAAGATGTCATTAACAGTTAGAAGAAAAAATACCTTGAAAATTACGTGTACCACAAGAGAAGCACGAACTACTAGTAATTAACTTTTCAGAAAACCCGAGTTTTCTGCCGTCCCCATTGGTATCTCATTTAGTCTAAATAAACTGCAACCGCTAGAAAAAAAATAATTATTGAAATGTAAAATCAGTTTGATAAGAAAGAATACTCCTAAGATTTGTTTTGAATGTGTGACCCTTCGGAAAACCAGTATAGAAACATTTGCACAAACTAATTTGCAAAACTTATTGCTCATCTTGGTTGTAAAAAATGATCTATGTCGGGAACTGCAGCACTTAAAACCAAGAATGCTTCCTTACAAAGTTCTTAAAATAATAATCTTACACAAAAATAGTTGATAAATATCGTTTATTTTGAATGTTCAGATGATTTGAAATCATTTAATCAGAGAATCATAAAGGAGCAATTTACGTCAAACGGAAGTAAAGTGCGAAAACAGCAACAAAATGCGTACATATTTTCTTATTTATAATTAATCCATTTATAACTCTGTCTACAAGGAATATACTATAGAAATTGTATGTAATAATCTGCTATAATGGTGATCCGGGATGTTAGGTTTCACGTCTATGCTACAACAAGAAGACACGATCAATACCTGTCCTTACCAGACCACTGTGTTATAATTGGACGAAATGACAGTTGTCTAAACACTGCTATATGAAATTGACATCATAGTCGATTGTTCTATCTATGTAAACATGCTTAATGATTGTCTGGACTTCTGTGGTCTTTACATGTTTATTGAGATGTTGAATATGTTGAATTCGATCGGCTGCAAGTAATTCAAAATTCGTTTTTTTACTTATTTTTTCGTGTTTTATTTTAGAATAAGCAGTTTTAAATTATTGTATTTATCATATATTTCTATCGCCAGATGACGTCTGAGCAAAGTATAGGGGTGTGTTGAAGCCTACAACCTGATAATGATGTATGTTTACAGAACAACCTCTGCGTCGACCGTTTTCAGTTCTGTCTTGCTAACTAAGCATGACAATAAAACCAGTACACAAGACTATACAAGATACCATAGGAACAACCAAACTCATATATTGAAAATAAACTGACAACGCCATGGCTAAAAATGAAAAAATACAAACAGATAAGTAATAGTACGCAAGAAACAACATAGAAAACTAGTTGGTAAAGCAAAATACTCTCTTTGACAACATTCGCCCATACATCTAGTTGTTCTCATCTTAGTTATGATATACAGTAACACAATGAAAATTAGACAGATGGAACTGATAAGCCATTGTCTGCTGTGTATGGGCTTAGTACCTACATATATAATATATACTGAACAGCAGTGCAATTTATAGCACCCACGATAAGTTTTTTCCAATAGTGTATTTCCCTTTCCTGAATATTAGTATACTCATCTCTCAGTTCCATTACAGCAGATTGCATTGATTGTGTAGTTAAAGGTAATATATTTGGTTACCTTGCTTGCTAGCTGAACCGAGATTTCATTATTAGGTTAGGTAAACTACCCTCCTTTTAGAGTAGACTAGTCTGACAGATAACCAATATATATATCTGTAGGACTAGAAGTCCGAAAAGAGGGTGGCATACCTAACCTTATAATGACTTCATGGTTCAGCTAACAAGCAATCTAACCAAAGAGTCTATCTTTACCTACACACTCAATGCTGTCGTAATTGAAGAAGAAACATTCTAATCTTAAATTAGGTTACTAGTATAACAATGTTTACAGTAACGGCGCAGTTTAGGTTTTTATCTCAGTTGGGCCTGTGTTGAGCTTATATATTAAATCAGAATCCTGGGTAGAGATATCATCTTTATAACAGATACGTATATAAGTATCCTCTTATTTTTACCGATATAACAGATGTCCAGTAGAGCAATCTCATTAAAATGTAGATCTCTCATAAGACATTGACGACTAAGCGAGTTACAGTTAGTATCAGCATGGATGTAATATTTAAATATATTATTTAATCAGATTGTCCAACAGAGTTGATCAGCAAATTAATCTGGCCACCTGTTGTGTTCGCTTACACTAGACTTAGGAGCGGAGCATACAGTGGCGGATCTAGAAATTTTCATAAGTGGGGGCCCACTGAGTACCTAAGAGGGGGCCACTTTAGTCACGATTCAGTGATTCCCTATATGAGCAACCAATTTTTTTCCCAAAAAGGGGGGCCCGGGCCCCTGCCCCCCCCCCTAAATCCGCCTCTGGCATATACCCCCATATATGGAAAAGAGGATCAATTTAGTCGTTAGGTCGTTAGTTTTCTCGTTTGAATTGTTTTACATTTGTCATTTCGGGGCCTTTTATGCAGTATCGGCTTTGCTCATTGTTGAAGGTCGTACGATGATCTACAGTTGTTCCTTTGTGTCATTTAATCTCTAGTGCTGTGGAGAGTTGTTTCATTGGAAATCATACTACATCTTCTATTTTATGATTGATCCTTTATTTCAAGTTCGGTCGTTGATGCGGTTAGTAAAATTGCTAGCTGTTTTTCATTTTTCTGGAACGAAAATCTCCTGTCATCATGAAATCTGTCTCATGTCATGAGGGTCTATATGATCTCGAGTATATGATATTGCGAGTGAGCTAGATATTGTATTTTCTGATCTTCTTTCATTTTCAATTTCCCTCAGGAAAAAAATATCATTTAAATACCGTATAATTACATATCAGTCTTAGACTGATTTCAAGAAATATAGAAGTCAAACATATAAACCGATGACTGTTATGAACACTAATTGCGAATATTTTTTTTTTACATTTTCGCAAGTTTCGGTGATACATATTTTAAAATTGCTGAGAAAAACAAAGAGAATATTCAAAGTTATTGATTTATGATTCATCATTTGAATTTTTACCCTTCAGATTACGGGTTGCATGGCGTATGAATATATTTCTGCAAGCTACATTCAATTTCATTAGCACGTTTAATCAAGTGAAATTATCTATTAGTGCAAGTTATTTTCAAAAAGAAAATCGTCGATTTTATCAAAAATTGTATTCATACAGAGTATGACTATTTTTACTCGCGTATTAATCACGCACTGACTATGCAAACAGGCTGAATCATATTCCCACGGACGCTTATGACAATTGTGGACAGTTTGGAACCTATTTCTACATTTATGTTGTTTTTACAGATTAATTAGCCTGGATTAAGTGATAATGAAAGCAAATCTCATATTAGTAGTTTTTATACAATCTGTATACTTATGTTTAGCAGGTAGGTCGAAAATAATTATAATGTAGTTGATGGTCTGATCAGTGACAGGACGATAGTATCATTGTTATTCATAAACACACTGACACTTTTCAAAATACCATTTGGCATTTTATTGAACGAGATTTTCTGCAGGAAATTGTTTAATGATGAGATAAGATAAATAATTGGTGTTGTATATAGTGATCTGATAAACTAATTAACAAAATTCTGCCTCTCTGATGATCATTTTTTCAACACTGTTTAAATATTACACATTTTTTTACAGTTAAATGTACAAATGTGCACACAAAATAGGATGGAGAAATATTTATTTTTGAAATCTTTAAATACATTGAGATCAAGAAAATTAAATATGGGACAAATGGAAAAAAAATCATTATTTATTTGTCACAAGTGTACATTTTGTAAAAGAAATTTTGAAAATGACATATATTTCATGTCACATGTGTATTGATTCTTCAATTGGTTTTCATCCTTGCATAAAATTGATGTCAGAACTTTTCAATCATATCACGTCTTGTTTGTAAAATCAGACACCCCAAGGAATGCAATATCAGGAACTTGCATTGTAATACATTTTTACATAACTTATTCAACATAAGAAAAGAAGGGAGATGTGTATAATATTTTCAATGCAACAAAAGCCCGTGACAGCAATCTGATATTGTATGCACAATACTGTAATCAGTAGCATAATTTATTGATTTTCGACTATATTTCGTCTGATTATCATTAATATGTCTAGATCTGTAACTGTTCACATCATTCATTTTTCCTGCAAATTATGAACTTAATTTTGTAATACAATGTACTTGAAGTTATATGAGCGTTTAAATCAAGCCAGCTTCCAATATATTTATATATTCCAACACAAAATGACTGTGGAGAACTCAAATCAGCTGAAATTTAAGTTTGCAGATAATTTCATGCAGTACATACATGTACATGTACATGTATATGTGAATCATCTATATACATGTATATATATATGAGCTCTTTATTATTAAAAGAAATATTAATTTGTATTTTCAAATGCATGAACAGTTTTGTATTTTATAAATTGTATTCTGCATACAAATGTACATGTATCTTTATTAACCTGTATACATGTCATTGCAATTTAAACTAGTTTAATGAAATTGAGGCATAATCAACATAATTTATATACATGTATTTTGTATCAGCTTGTTGCTTCTTGCAGGGGATTAATTGCCATCAACTGAATATACATGTATATTGTATATGCCAAGCAGGGGTAGTAGATCCATTCATTTGAAAAAAGGGGTTCCAACTATACTGTACAAAATGTATATGTCCCTATTCAGTAGCATTGTAATTTGATTGTCAAAAAAAGGGGAATTCCTCCCCCTGGCTCTGCAATTGCCAAGGAGAGTAGGTTGAAACATTTTTAGACTATTTTATTATATTTTTTTCAATCAAAGGGATGAGGCACACATTTGAATTTAATCCTCATGCTGATGTGTCAATTAGTTTAAAATTTTCTTTTCTATTGAACTGATTGGGATTTTCTTTTGAACTGATTATGACTGACAACAAAGACTGCATACATGTACATTTTTACATGTACAAGACTTTGAAGCTATGTTTTCACAGTTGTAAAAATTGCAAAAATGTATAAGGATGAGCCATTACACGTGCAATAAAAGTGTTTTGCAGAACAGGGTGTTGCATTTTTTACCACACAAATAAACAATGAATTTCAAGTGAAGTATAAAAATGGCCTCTTTCCAAGTAAGATTAAAGGTTTTTTATTTTGAAAAGAGAATAGCTGTTTAGTTACAGATATGAATTTCTCTATTTTAATGAGATAGTTGTAAAGAGAGTTTCGACAGATGGTGAAAACATGCTTACAGTAAACTTTCAGGTACATTTAATTATGACCTTGTAGTGGTTAGCTATAAATTTTATTAAACTAATTGACATGATTGATATAGCTATTTCATGGCCTATGAATACACATTTTTGCTTAACCAAGTACATTAAATGCTAGCAATTTCCTCTATTAAGTATATAGAAGATGCCATGGTATGCACATTCAAAATTTTTACAGTTTAAACCTAAATGTGCATACATGTAGATGGATTTTTACATTTTGTACAGTAACATTTTCAATATTTAATCTTAAATTCAACTTATCAAATGTTTCGGTTCTAATTTTAAATTCTTGGAATCACAAATTAGCCGAAATTTTCAGAAATGTCATTTGGGCACATCAAAGAAAGTTTTTTTTCAAGTAAATGTGCATGCATCCTTGCTCCAATGATTTCATCATTTGTTATGATTACTTGCAATTATATAATATAAGTATTTATTTAATAACTGCACTCCAGATGTCATTTACATGCACAGATGTGCATTGCACTCATTTGATGAGTTAGTCTACATTTTTTGCATAATTATATGATAATACAAATGTAAAGGATAGAAGAAAATATAAAACATGAAAGATATAACTGGTAATTATAAATGAATTGTCAGTAATAAAGCAGAGAACATTTTTGGACTTCATCTACATCTACATAATACTTCTTAACTTCAATATGTTGAAGATTACAAGAAGGCACATACTAGGGAAACAAATTAACTAAACATATTTACATTAATTTCAAAAAGCATTTTTTTTTTTTAATTTTTTTGTATATAGATAAAAACATGGTTTGGTTTAGCAGTACATATGTGGTTTTGCACCAGACTTAAAAGCTTCTAAGTCTGGGCTGCAGGCTACTTGGTATGGTAGGGAATTCCACAACCTTATTGTTCTAGGAAAAAATGAATATAAATGATAGTTTGTGGGAGAGAATGGCTGTATAAATTTATGTTCCTTAGACTTGCAATAGTTACTACATGTATGTTGAATAATCACACATCTTAGAAACAGTCACAACAATCAAGAGTGATAGAGTAATTTTATCAATGAAGGAGCATCATTTTGAAAAACAGGATGAAGGGATTGGTAGTAATTCAAAATTATTAACACATGTACATTGACCATATACTATTTGACCTGGTTTCTATTTTTACTTGGGCCCCAAAAATTAAACAGTTTAAAACTTAAGGCAGTGCATTTGAAATTGGTGTCATTCATATTTTGGCATATTTTACTTTTAGTGGCAAACTTTTTTGAAATCTTAAATGTTTTTATGAAGACCTGTATATTGAAACGCTAATTATTAGGCAGTCTTTGGCTTGTAAGATTAATAAACAAAGCGCTATTTGAAAATGTCTATTACACCTGACAAAGTCATACATGTCATAGGGTACATGTATATTGCAATTTATTTAATTGATTCTGGCAGTAGTATGTAAAGAAGCCAGATTTCAGTGATAAGTTCCATTCTAATAAGTGTCTTGAGTGTCAGTTAATAAAGGAGCCACACTTTTATTATTGGTTTAAGTGATGTGATTCATATACTTGTACACAAACAATATATAGATTAAAATTTTTATGAATTTTAAAATTTATACTTTAAGGTCAATCATGTCAATGAAGGTTATCCATTGCTTTTTCAAAACACATGAATCAACCACATTTAATTAAAAATGTATCCGGCATGGGTGCTTAAATCTTCCTCACTTTTCCCTAATAAGGTGCCCTTGACTCAGTGAAGCTCCCTCAATTCCCCCAAATTATAAAGACGTCCTCGAAGTCTCCCTTCCATATCATAAGATTTCTCTGTTTGGTAATAATTATAAGTTACAATTTGTATCTTTAATACAGTGTGGGAATCATGCCACACTATCCTAAACAGTTGAAAAGGGATCATTTTAAAGAATAAGAGTTGCATCATAAAGTGTCATAAAGAAATAAATTATAAATTTATGAGATTAAAATATTTGTTTAAATTTATTTTTGGTTAATACTACATGTACATGTATTAGAAGGCTGGTTCACATGATTTAGTAATCTACAACCATCTCTTTTATACAGAGAAAGGTTAACTCCTGATTGTTAGAAATCATCCTGATGATCTTGATAAAATTAATAGCTACATGTATATAGCTAATATGCATTCATATTAACTGGATACATGTACATGTAAATAGCTGGTTGAAACATTATGAAGCAGTCATGAGAGTAATCTCCATAAATTTACATGTATGAATTATAAATGAAAATTCCTGTTGTAAGGACATTTTTCTTAATTTTGAAGAAAATAAATTAATTAAGCTTAATAGTCTCAACATGCTCAATAAGTGAGTTCATTTGAAAGCTTCTTTTAATAGAAAGGAAGGTTCCAACCCTTGAGTCCCTCCTCCTGGCCTTGAAGCATAAAACTTTGCTCAGTGCTTGGAGCACAAAAATCATGCTCGAAACATGAATCCAGCAATTTGATTGGTTGATTTTCGAGTTTGAGTAATAAAATCATGCTCGAAAGTTTTATGACCGTGAGGCCTGGTCTCCTATCTTCTTCTGTCTAAGTGTATGTACAGACTGATAAACTAATTTTGAAAGCTGTAAGTGTTCTGATGAGTATGCATATATGTCTCGGCTCAGAATCTTGACTGCTCTAGAGAGTTTCTGTTGTGCACTGGCGGATCCAGGGGATGGGGTGTTCTGGGGATTGGAACCCCCCTTTTTTTTGGACGATCAATGCATTTGATTAGGGACATGTCATTTTCACCACTTCTGTCAACTCAATTATTATTTAATGAATTAATATTGAGTACTTAATGGTACATCATTTTTGAAAGTGTTTATTATTGAAGTCTTTCTCTAACATAATAGAAATGGCATATATGCATGTTCACTTTAAGGGAGGCACAGGGCTCCACATAAAAATTTGGATCGTTCTATTCCCACTCATAAAGGGAGGGTTGCCAATCATGGGCAGATGGAAATGACAAATTACACTTGACCTGTGTAGAACAGTTCTGTTGCATTTTGAATAGGTTGCAATTACAATGTACATGTATATCTCTTTGTACAATTAATGTCCATGAACATGATACAATGTACAAAAATGTATGCATCTGCAAATGTACAGTGATATATACATTGTACTGTAAAAAAATATTCTAGGATACTCTATTAAACTACAAGTAAATGTATTTTTGAAATATATTACACATATATTATTTATAAATTTAAATGTCAAATGTTTATTCATCATTTATTTGAGATGGTTTCACAAAATCTTTAAATAACTTCTTTCTATGTCCTTTTAATAATTGAGTTTGTTTTACAAAATCTATATAAACTTCCATCAGAAGCAAGTCTTATGCATGAAATGCAAGAAAATTATGAATAGTCCTAAAGATGATGTCATCGCTTGTAAAGGTGTTCGTATTGATTGGAGGTGACTTATTAATGCACCTTGATAGATGCAGTGTTTTAATTGATTTCTGCTAAGCTAAAATGCTGCAAAAATCAATCAACTAAATGTCTTTCAGCTCGGCCTGTCAACTTAATTACAAAAATTGTATAATCGTATTGAATTAAAATCATTGCTTTTAAGAATATAAGAACTGTTTTATTGTATAGAATATATAGGTCTCTTATAAGCATACTCTCTAAGGATTAATATAAAAATGTATGACAGATTTGTATTTCTAAAGTGACCTTTAGGACAAATTAAAAAATGTCATAACATCATACATGTATAAGCATTTGCTAGACCAAAACTGACCTCACCAAAGAACCAAGTGGCGGACCCCGGGGAAGGGTTCCGGTGGTTGGACCCCTGACTATCAATTCATTTAAATGGGGACATATATTAGTTGGAACCCCCCTTTTTCTCCTGGGTTGGGACCTCCCCTTTTCAAAATGGTTGGAACCACTGGATTTTGATCGGGTTCATATTGCTCAAGCCTCAGTCAGCAGTTTCATTATGTTTAATATTTACTGTTGTTTTCCTTTTTGTCTGTTTGTTTTTTTTGCCATTGTTAGTTTATTTTCTACTATCAAGTCTGTCACACATTTTGAGACAGAGCTTTTTGAAATGAAATCTTATAACTTAATGGAAATGCAATTAAGAGGTATCATATGTACGGTAAGTACAGAATGAATTACAGTTCATATATCTATATACTTCTACTTTTAATACTGTGTAATTAGATTATCAATAATAATCTAAGGACAAATGAACAGTTGATAGAATAATAAATGGTTAGGAAATATCGAATATAAAGATATAGAATCTAATAATGTCATTGAATGTCTTGACCAACCAACAACTATCTTTAATATCTCTGAATCGGAGTGAATCCAAATAAATTGAGTTGGAATTCCCATAGGATAGGAATTATATTGTCCATATGTCCATAGATAGTTACATAATTTATTTTATGATGCATACAATTGTACAAGATCCCTGATCTGCAGTTCTATTGGAAGTTGACTCAGATTGTTATTGATTAAATGGTTGTAAATCCAAATTCTAAAATATACATAATGTACAAGGATTCTGCTGTTTGACAGCATTTTCATCCTGACTCAGTTTGGTATTGATTTTGTCTCTAGATGGAAATCCATTTCAGGGAAAATTCCCCCACACAGTCAGTATTACAAGGTATAATCGCCAGATAATCAATAGCTGTTTTTAAAACAAATTATTTTTTTTCTCTGTACAAATGCTAATTTTAACTTTATGTTAGGATGCATATACTTTTATTGGTCCTTTGACTCTTTTTCCAAATCATAAATTATATGCATGTTGAAAATTCAGTAGTCTAAAACCTCAATGGGCAGAACTGTACATTGTATTAAGCAGACATATAAGTCAGCTAGTGCTATTAATAGAATAGAGAATGTCAAAGAGACAACAACCTGAATAAAGAGCAAAAACAACCAGGGCCACCAATATGTCTTCAACGCAGCAAGCTTACTGAGTTCACTAATCCATATTACAGAAAAATAAGAATGACTACATGTTAAGTGCAGCAACTTCACTGTTTTCTGATAGTTTAAATTATACAAGTCTGATAATGAACTCTTGGTTGTATTGAGATTCTTGATTCTTCAGTATACACTATATGCTCTTTGATCAATTGAATGCATCGATGGCGAGACCCGGTATTAGTCTCTTTCTGAGTTAACTCTTTTCTATTCTCATTTTGCCTGTACTGTTTGTTTTTGGTTCATTGGTGTATTACAGATGAAGTTATAAACAAGTTTCACAGTGTGTGTCATTAAAATAAAATTTATCAGCATACATTGTATCTGTTTTATCTACATTTTTGTACTTGTACAATGTATATAAAACATCAGATCTGTTGTTTTTTTTTGTCATTCAACAGGATGACTTGAAATTAACAAAATAGACAAAATCTGTCCTTGAATACATGTACTGTTTTGTGAAATATAAACTCAATTTCAATTAATATGAGTATTATTGAGATATGAACAGCCTTCATTGGAAGATGGAATGTAAGATACTTGAAAGTATTCACTAAATGTGTCACTGCAACCTGGTTGTAATTAAACAAATGACTGATGGTCAGCCTAGACTTGTCTTTGTACCATGCATGATCAGCTTCTTACAATAAAGTATCTATAACATCACACAGCAGGTGCTTGTTCTAGCAGCATGCTTTGTTTATTTATCTGATGTTGTTGATGATATGGACAGTGAAACTAACATCTGTACATACCATCGTGCATTTCACTGTACATTTGTAGTCAGTCTAAGCCTCAGTAAGAATTTAATCAATCTTTAGCTTGTTAAACATCTTTAGCTGATTATAAAAATTGAGAGTTATGAGGAGTTCTTAAGTTTCAGTTTTTAATGGATTTTGAGAAATGAGTAGTTGAAAATGTATATATATCATGTTAAATAGGTCAAGGATTTTGATTAGGAAGATAACTTTTGGGGAAATTAACAGATTTTATGAGCTGTTGAAATAGTGATTTTTTAAAAGCCAGAATAATTTGTAACATATATCATGTTATATGCCTGGCATGTGCATCATAATTTGAACTCATTTCCTGAATTATTATTTGATTTATGTAAATTTATCATTTTTACAATCCTAAATACAGTAAATAATTCAAATTTTTGTGAATTTGAATATTGTAAAAATTGCAACAAGACAGGTGTTGCAAAAAATGAAATTAAATTTTAAAATGTTGATAACATTATTTAACATGTGCAGCATTTCCTAAATCCAATTAATTTTAATCTTGTATTACGTCTGTTATCCAACAATAGATATAAAGGCACACAATAATTTCTGAATTTACATAGAAATTTAGCAATGAACATTGCAATTATATAAATTTGACAAATAATTATATGCCCTAAATTTTGTTTGCCAAATCTGGGTTAAAGCAGATATGAAACATGTGTAATAACACTATTCTTCATTAAAGAATGCATTTAGCCTTAGAGATTACGTAACCTTGATTTCATGGTTCAGTAATCATAGATAAGTTCTTGGCTTTTTTTCAAGGCACTTTGAAATGATGCAAGTGTAAAATCAAAATGTTACTTTTACAGATAGTCATATATTATGATGCGTATGAATAGATAATTAATCATCTAGAATTAAGGTACAGTCATGGTTTTGCAGTATTATAATTTTATAAGGTGAAAATAAAAAAAATTGTCAAGTTATTTCTGTTTCATTCTTTGGTGTGTATATAAAAAATAGTAGTAGATTGATAAGTTTCCTTAGAGACCCAATAACAGAACTTAACAACCATTTGTCTCTGTAGTCTTTAACAATGAGCAAAACTCATCCACATAAAAGCCATTAACGACTGAAATGACAATGTAAAACAAACCAAGCAAGAAAACCAAGGGCCTGAATTTATACAAACCAATAAGCAATATGTTTTACAGGAACAAATGATAACCATTTGATTTCAGGCTCCTGACTTAGTACATTATAAAGGCACCATCACTTCAAGCAATATAGCTTTAATTTACCACTTTTGAGTTAGTCAGCACTATTTCATCAAGAATCTACAATGTCTAATTGTTCAGTACTGAAGTCTACTGTTTTACTGGTTTGCTTTAGTAAAGAACACATTTGATAGAAGTTTATGAACTCTCCTCACAGTACTTTTAGATTTGGATGAAGTAAAATGAAACACATAGTTATATTATAACAGTTTAAAAGGTGAATTGTAGCTATAGCAGTTCCAGTGCCAATAAAACAACATGGTTTCCTGATATATGCTTAAAATAATAAACAGTTTATAACAAAACAGTTAAATTACTGATAATACTTTTTTGAAAGTTTTCAGGTTGTCATCAGTTAATTATATCCTAAAGGACACCCTTGTGGAACTCGTGCATACAAAATTGAATTTAACACACTAAATTGAATTCTATTTTTGATTTGATTTGAAAACCATGCTTTCAGTAAAGTTTTTATCATGCCATTAAGTAAATTTGAATTTTTATCAATTACTTATATTGATACTAAGTTATAGTTTGATTACTACAAAAAACATATTTAAAGCGCCTGTTTGTCTATCTTGCAATCAGCTTCTGAGATATCATTGTGTACCCAGAACATTTAGTCTAGTTCATTGTAAACTTAAAGCCAGAAAAGAAATCTAGATCATGGAGTCTTGGACTGGTGTTTGCTGTGGTGTCAATTATAAATATAAATCATTAAATTAATTTTCTCTCACAATTTTCTATTAATTTTAAGATGGTGAGAAATTTTTGAACTCTGATCTCAGTAGAGTTGGCCATGGTTTTTTCTTGGATTACAGATTTTGAAGCACAAAATAAATGGGTGGTCAAAATAAACATCTTGATCTATGTGATATATAGGATCTCTTATAACACTTGATGAAAGCTAATGACCATCAGATCATAACAAAGATATATTTATTGGCATTAACAACACAAAAATCTGGAAGGATGAAGACATATTACTCTCAATCATATCCATCAAATAAAAGGGAATGTTAGATGTTCTTAGTACTGATAAATGTGCAAATGCCATTGAAAGGAAAAGAACTTCTAAAGAATTTCTGTTAGTTATAGGACAGTTAAAAACCCCAAAAAATGAAGAGAGTACATGTAAAATGTACTGAAATACCTGTATGATATAGTTTATTTACTAGTTGAAAATGGCTGTGAACTGGCTTTTAGTACCTCCATGAACTCTTTAGTTTTAAACTACCAGTACTTTGTTTCTTTTGTCTTTTTGTTTAATGTTTTCTGTTTTTTTTGTCAATCTGATGAGTCAAGCCCTTTCCAACTGATTTGTACAGTTTATTCTTGTTTTTTTGCTCATGTACTATAATTATCACACCCAAGGAAAAGAGATAAACCGTCACAAACATGTTTAACCCCATTCAATTCTTAATGCAACTGTCCTGTAATTTAGTGATAGTCATATGCATTGGTTGCTGTCTGTCATATTATTTTTTTTTTCGTTCATTGGTTGTACCTCCTTTTGTGTGTTACACGTACATGTATCATTTTAATTATTCAATGTTCTTTGTTATACACAAAACATAGCTCATTACTTGGTCTTACATGTGATACTTCAAATGACCTTTAATATAAAAAGATAATAAATTAACCAAACTTCAAAATGTGTCCATTGACCTTTTGATATTTTTGTGTTTGCAAATTAGACTCTGGTTCTATTACACTGTATACTTTGAAGGGTGAAAATCATTGCAAATTTGGTAGAAATAGATAAGTTTGGTATACTGTCTGAAAATAACATCTGATTTCCTTGGTCAATCAACATTGTGATTGTTTGTATGTGTTTGTGAATGATGTGAGCTATGAAAATAGCTGCAAATTTGGAAGAAATTGTTTAGTTTGGTCCACTGTCTGTAAAACATTTGATGTAAGTTTTGATCAGTTGTAAATGTAACTTGGTTCATGTATCACATTTGACCCTTAGTACAGTAGACAGTATTTAAACATACCCAGCCCATTAGTCAGAACAATGAAGAATCTTCAAATAGATTAAGTCGGTGTTATTTGAGACCCTTACATAGATACTATTCAAGATACAATAGATATATGTCTTGTACTCCTATAAGGTACAGCAGTATATATTTCAACAGACTGTTTTTGAAGATAGGTCGATGAAAATGTCAGAAACTGTCAGGAATGTTTGGATGTGCTTTCGTGTGGTATTTCTGTAAATTACATTAATATAGACTGAAAAAGTTGTTATAGTGTGGGAGTCTGATTGTTAAAGTAATTGTGTGAAACTGTTGTTAGATTTGCTATCATTTATATCATCTAGATCTATATTGATCTTTTAGTGGAAGAAAATACCATACCATACCACTGGCAATAGCTAATTAAATCTAAAGTTCATTTTGAAAAACAAATGATTTATGTGAAATTCTTCAACTGATCTTTCTTTAACATCATGAATATAAGACTATTTATTGCTACTTAGTTTGTTAAAATAACCAGTTTGTTTTGTGTTGAAAAAATGGCTGTATTTAACATCACTTTCAGCAATATTTCTATTTTGAGGCATCAGCTTTTATCTGTTGAGGAAGCTACAGTGTATATAGGATAAAGACATTGGATTGGAAAACTGATAATCCTAGTCAACTAAGATTGGAGTTATGTACATGTGCATTAGCCACAAGCATGATTCGACCTCACAACCTCAGTCTTAGACTACTTAGACTACTTAGACACTCACAGGGTTCTCGTTAAGACGCGTATATGCGTCCTGGATGCATGGAAATTGAGCTGGACGTGTCATTTTTTAAACCCATGAGTCCCTTAGACGCATCCTGATTGTATCCCCTAGTCCTAGAAACATCGTTCCGCCTAGAAGATTTATGATACAACATTGTTTTAAGCCATTGTTTTGACAAGAAACTAAACTGGAGTGACTCAGCCATGAAGGCCCCCATTCCAAGTAGAAACGACCCGCCAGTTATTAATGCATGTTGTGAACACTATAACTATAAAATTCTATTAAATTATTACATTCTGGACTGTCTCTGTTATGTGAAAGGTCTAGTAAACTTGCTGTGTTTCACTGATCTATAGACTGCTCTATGGTCGGGTTGTTGTCTCTTTGACACATTCCCAATTTCCATTCTCAATTTTACTTCAGTATGGAAAGCTGTTGGTCAAGTTAGCTGTTGCATCAAACTCTATCATATGATCACACTTATTTGTACATGCATGAAGCACAAATTGGAATCCCGACAAGGGAAGAACAAAAAATTTATACATCTAACATTGTTGGACTGATGTTTAGACAAATTATATATATGTGTAACAGAAAACTTGAAAAATATAACACAATTATTGTAACATATTCTCACTTGAGTGACTTATGTAATTTTATTATTCAATATAATTGTAAATCTTGAATGGGTCCTTTAAAACTATATACAAGTACATGAAGTACCTGGTACTTACAAATGCTTGAAAAGTTGTTATGTTGAAAGCTAGTTTTAAAAGTTAATTTCCTATTACACACTTTACTTTAGATACTATTTCTTGTAATTAAAATCTTGATTATCATGTCATTTTGTTATTATTCTTATTTTGGAAGGAAAAGTCAGTTATCAATTTGGTGATGTATGGCAGGCGGCTGCCAAAAAATATCTGCGCACATTTAATTTAAAAAGCTTTGACGAAATTGCTTTATGTTGTTTCCTGTGACTAGATGAAGGTTAAGTTTAATTTTTACGATTTAAGCCTTTATATTGTTGGTTTAAAGGTGGAAAAAGTGATGCGTAAATATATTTTAGCCTTTCGATATCTGAAGGCTTCTAGAATACATTAAATTTTTTACTTGATCAAGTTTGGGGGTCCCGATTTGCAAATATCATTTTCATGCTTGAATATCTGAATTGATGACAGCATGTCACTCAGCTGACACCTCTTGTTTTAAGTTAAAACCCTCATGTAAGCTTAACAAGGGCTATCATTTGATTTGGTTGACATATTTATAAATGATCTGTTAACGAAACTTTGAATTCTTCTATATACTTAGGATTTTCTACCCCAGGAATAGATTACCTATTGAGCTGTCTTTTGCAAAGTTGTTCTGAAAATCGGGTTCCTCAATTCTCTTCAAATTCATACTTTGTTTGGCCTTTTTCAATGCTGTTTTTGTGAAAATAGCTTTAATGCATTTTTTCTATAAATAATAAAAGTAAGAACCGAAGACAATATGGGTTTGCATGTATAAATCAAATTGCTTAAGCATAATTTACAAAAGATGTATAATTGAGGATTAGAAATTACTTAATCATTGTGTTTACAGAGTAAAGAATATGGTATTGATTTATTTACATAAATGTGTTTATGATTGGGCTAAAAGCCTTTAGAGGGACTTGCTGTGGATGTAGTACTTTAGAGCTCTGTCCATTAAAAAAAACCCTAAAAGGATCAATTTGAGGGGATGAAACTTATAAAAGCTTTTGTTTTGTTTTCAGATTAAAAGTTAAATGTAAAAGGGGGGGGGGGGGATAAATTATTACATATGATTTAACTGCTCAACAATCAAGCCATTTCATTTTTTAGAAGAAAAAAAAAATTGCTAGAAGTCTGGGCCATTCAATCCATGTCTCTTATATGTACTAAGCTCTGATATCCAATGCCCTAGGAATGTCCCCAAAAAGGCTGTTGAACGTCAAAGCAATCTCGAACACCCAGAATCACTTTGTATTTCTATTTTCCTCTCATCAGATATCACACTAAATATTAATATACATTACAAAAAGTGTAAATATATTTTTTTAATTTCTCATCCAGTTGGAAAGCATGTGTAGCTAAAACAACATGTCAACATGAAAAGTGTAAATTGAGTAAACAAACTAAGTTTTGACATGAAGTTGTCAGTTATTATAGCATGTACAAATGCTTATCATGTTTTGATAGTCAAAATATTATTGGAAAGCAAGAGGAAGATATTCTGTAGTTATTTACCACCCCACCAAAGGAGACTGGTCTTCAGTACTTAGTTTAAACATATTTATTTATAGTGGATTGGGAAACAAGTTTTGCAACTTTATATTAATCCCTTTCCACTTTGTGGGTGCGAGTGCTGCCTTGTAGCGGCATTAGCCTGCTCTTTTTCGAAATCTACAAGGGTGTCTTTAACATGCAAGAGATATGGCTCTCTCTTAACACGTCAGCCATTTATCGTCCGACGGACTATCATCGTTTCCTCGAGACCATACTCGCAAATGGTGTCGAGGGAGAGCTGAAAATTCAGTCCCTGAAATCTTCAGTCATTACCCAAGGTTGTGGTTCTCTCTGGCATTCTGGCTTCTTCAAACAATAAAAAAGAAACCACCACGAATATAGCACAATACAATGTAGTGCTGAAAGTAGTGTTAAACAATCAATCAATCAATATGCATGAGTGAGATATTTTTCAATTATGAACATACAGGGTGGTTGTACTGTGGTTTCTAACAGGTACCTGAAAGAGTTGTCCCATATATATTTTGCGCCTGTCCCAAGTCAGGAGTCTCTGGCATTTGTTAGTCTTGTATGATTTTTGTCGAGCCTGCAACTTTTGTTGCAGAAAGCTCGACATAGGGATAGTAATCCGGCGGCGGTGTTAGCTCACTTCTTAAAAGCTTTATATTTTAGAAGGTGGAAGACCTGGATGCTTCATACTTTGTATATAGATGTTTCATGTTACGAAGTTTCCGTCAGTCACATGTCCAATGTCCTTGACCTCATTTTCATGGTTCAGTGACCACTTGAAAAAAAAGTTCAAATTTTTTGTAATGTTGAATTCTCTCTTATTATAAGTAATATGATAACTATATTTGATATGTGCGTACCTTGCAAGGTCCTCATTTCTGTCAGACAGTTTTCACTTGACCTCGACCTCATTTCATGGATCAGTGAACAAGGTTAAGTTTTGGTGGTCAAGTCCATATCTCAGATACTATAAGCAATAGGGCTAGTATATTCAGTGTATGGAAGGACTGTAATTAGGTGTACATGTCCAACTGGCAGGTGTCATCTGACCTTGACCTCATTTTCATGGTTCAGTGGTTTTAGTTAAATTTTTGTGTTTTGGTCTGTTTTTCTCATACTATATGCAATAGGTCTACTATATTTGTTGTTTGGAATGATTGTAAGGTGTACATGTCTAGCGGGCAGATGTCATGTGACCTTGACCTCATATTCATGGTTCAGTGGTCAAAGTTAAGTTTTTGAGTTTTGGTCTTTTCATCTAATACTATATGCCATAGGTCAACTATATTTGGTGTATGGAAATATTTTATGATCTTAATGTCAGTCGCGCAGGTTTTATTTGACCGTGACCTCATTTTCACGGTTCATTGCACAGTGTTAAGTTTTTGTGTTTTGGTCTATTTTTCTTAAACTATAAGTAATGTGTCAACTATATATGTTGTATAGAAGCATTGTTAGCTGTACATGTCTGCCTGGCATGGTTTATCTGACCTTGACCTAATTTTCAAGGTTCATTGGTCTTTGTTTAATTAGTTATCTTGGTTAATGTTAAGTTTATGTGACAGTGGTAATAAAGCTTAGCTTTATACTTTGGACTATCAACATAATATCAATGATTAGTATAGAAGGCGAGACATTTCAGTGTGTGCACTCTTGTTAATTTTAGTTTCTTGTGTATAATTCGGAGTTTAGAATGACGTCCAGTATCACTGTACTTGTATACATATTTTTAAGGGGCCAGCTGAAGTACGCCTACGAGTGGGGAAATCTCTCGCTACATTGAAGACCCATTGGTGGCCCTCGGCTGTTGTCTGCTCTATGGTCGGGTTGTTGTCGCTTCGACACATTCCCCATTTCCTTTCTCAATTTGATTTATGTCTTTATGATATCTGAATCATTTTGGAATGACTGTGATTCCAAAGGTCTCAAATGTTTACATGTGCCATTCAATCAAATGTTGGATGTATATTTGATTCATGGAATTGAGGTTTATTTATCATTGGACTTTATAATTGTTAGTTTTTTGTAATGTCAGATAACAAATGTTACATGAATGTTTGTAACAAACAGAACAAAGTACAAAGTAACAGTTAATCAGAATGTTTGAAGTCTGGAAAGTAGTTATACCCATGGCCAGGGAGCGAAGATATGAACATTTGAAATCCAAGTATATAAAGGGATTTTGTGGTTGGGAGTCATTTTGCCTTTCCTCATAAATTGCCTAGCAGTGGCTGATCCAGGGAGGAGGAGAGTTCTGAGGGTTGGAACCCCCTCTTTTTTTTTATGATCAAGGCATTTGAATGGGGACATATGGCTGGTACCTCCCCCTTTTAATCCTGGGTTGGGAACGGCCAGATCTGCCTCTGCCTAGCAATTCCTCCACTGTTGTTTTTAAAGTTCTAACTTCTAAGTATGGCACTCCCACAGCAAATACTGTATAAATAATAGAATTATGTAACAAATGGAGATAATTATATTATTGTCATAAATGTCATATAATGGTCATGTTTTGTTTCAGTATAATCACATGTAAATGCAGTTATATGAAAACAAAAGTTATAATTATTATTGAATGCAGACTTTTTATGCCCCACTACAGCTGAGGGGGCATTAAGTTTTATTTTTATTTGATTTGCACACATATTAGCCATTTCTTAAATTGAAATAGCTCAAGTGTCTTAATATCAATTGTAAGCACATCCTCCAATTTGAATGAAATTAATGTCCTTGAAAAGTATTGTGTACTTGACATTGTCTAGATTCTAAAAAAAGCAATAGACTTTGAAATTTTAATTATTTTAATTTGTTAAGGAAGTTTTTTGCAGAAATTGCCCATTTCAGAATTTTTGGAAATTTTGATGTTCGTACCCAAAAATGATGTAAGCCAATCACAACATTTTGGTGTTCGTTTGTGAAAATATTACCCATAGCGATTAAATTCTGAAACAGCAAATTATTGTCTGATAAAAAGGGAGGGTTACATTAGCGTCTGACTTTGTCTCTGCCATTAATTTGAGAACTACATTTGTAGTGCATTAATTATTACAGTAGGATTAAAAGAGTATCTGATTTCTCTTGTGTATGGTACAGATGTATTGATTCAAGTGTTGTATGTTTGTTGTGTTCAATGAATTCTCGTAATAAATCTGTCTTGTAATGCTTCTTTACAGAATTGTCTTTTACTGAGAATTTTCTGTTAGGAAACTTCAAAGGGGTAGGGTTTGGTGTCAGTAACAAACATATACTTTGTTTGCAAATCATGGCACCCAAAACATTAGTTTTGACTTTCATGTACATGTAGATCAAATTTATTTTAAATTGCAGGTATGGTTAATTTTATTTGAAGTACGGAAATTGTATTTTAAACTTAAAGATAGTGTGGGAAAGCTGTTTAGGGGACAGGGTTAAATGGTATTTGAAACATTGATATGAACAACTGGAGAACCATAAACATGATAAAAGTCCTTCAGTATAGATAAAATTGCAGATTGTTTTATTTGTTACCTGATATACATTGTAACTCTTATAATCAAAATAGTATATCATACTTTAAAAAGTAATTTAAAATTATGTCAGACTTGTTGTGCAATACCTTCTAAAATGGTAATTATAACTACATGTATAACATTACTGTTGCAACTCGTTCTATAATGGAAATACAATTTATTTCTTCTAAAAGTAGTTTGAAATATTGACATCTTGTCCTTTGCAGTAAGATGTATATGTATGATCTAAATATAATATCATACTTCTAAATGGGGTTTAAAATTATGTCATCATGGAATTGTATGAACATTGCAATACAATCATCTAAATACAATAGTTCAAACAGTGATTTAAAATTATGACATCTTATATTTTGCAATAGTTCTGTGATCAAAAAACAATAGCATACTTCTAACAGTGATTTAAAATTATGGCATCTTTTCTGAAAATGCAATATCCAGTGGCGGATCCAGAACTTGGGAAAGGGGGGGGCCCGCTGACTGACCTAAGGGGGGGGGGGGGGGGGGGCCCACTCCAGTCATGCTTCAATGATTCCCTATATAATCAACCAAAGTTTTCCCACGAAAGGGGGGCCCGGGCCCCCCAGGCCCCCCCCCCCCCCCCCCCCTGGATCCGCCTATGCTATCATTTATGGTTGAAATACAATCTAGCATACTTCTAAAAGCAGTTTGAAATTATGTCATCTTGTGTTCATCATGTTCTATGATCTAAATACAATAATTTGAAATGATGACATCTTTCTGTAGCAATACCTTCTATGATTGAAATACAGTTACAATCTAGCATACTTTTAAAATTGGACTAAAATTATGAATTCTTTTCTGTTGCAATACTTCTATGGTTGAAATACAATATTATGCTTCTAAAAGTGGACTAAAATTATGAATTCTTTTCTGTTGCAATACTTCTATGGTTGAAATACAATATTATGCTTCTGAAAGTGGTTTAAAATTATATCTGTTCAATGGCAAAATGTTGGTTTCATGCATAGATATTCTTAGTACATTGCATTATCTGTAAAGTATTTTTTATAAAGCTGTTATCATTAAAAATTGAAACTAGTGAAGTTTAGTCATGATTCAGAAGACAAGATTATTATTGGAAGCATATGACTCATTATAACAATGATTCTCAAATTGATTTTTACATCATTATTAAGTTTAATCAGTTAAAGGTCTCAGATCCTTGCATCTGTTGATGTTCTCAATGAACAAATAGGTTCAGTGGGCTTCACTTATATTTCATCTTTCTTTGTTAAAAATAACATTTATGCAAATTGAGGGCAGATGGCCTGTAAAGTCATGGCAAGATGTTTTTAAGATTGTTAAAAAGCTTTTTATTGTATTTGTCATTTTATGAGGATGAGAAACTTTCTATGCTGTTTATTGATTTGTAGAAATATTATAAAATTGTTGGTCTATGCATTCCTGTGAATTACGTAATATTGTTATGGCTTGAATTATTAGCTGACTAATATGGTTTATTATTATAATAATACAGCTAAAAACAGAATTGTATAAATTCGATACTTTTAGGCAATCATATACAAATACAATACATGTACATGAAGCAATTCAATTGTCCATGCTATTTAATATATTTTAACCATAGGGCTTTGTATTCTGTTTTTAGCCTGTTGAAACAAAAGTATTGACTTTGTAATGTCCCAAGTCAGGAACATCACCATGGCATTAATTGACACTTGGTATTGATAGTAGTAAATCACTCACAGCATGTCTAGACTCTCCAATCTAGAACATACCATGTAAGAACATTTTCTACCATTGGAGACCATACATGACTTCTAGAATCTTCGGTTCAATCAAGGAGGTTATATTATATTATAACCTCCTTGGTTCAATGTATTGTTTAGTTGCAGTGGCGGATCCAGGGGGAGGGTTCCGGGGGTTGGAACCCCCCCCCCCCTTTTTTTAGGACGATCAATGCATTTGAATGGGGACATACAGTTGGAACCCCCCACTTTGTCCTGGGTTGGGAACCCCCCCTTTTTCAAATGGCTGGATCCGCCACTGAGTTGCTCTGTAATATTTCTCTTTGTGTGCATTGATTTCTAAAGTCAACATATGGAGAAGAATTGAGAGGAGCCCAACCCATATGGCAAGCTCAACATGCTCAATGTGTGACTAAATCATCATTGAATGAATATAAAAGAGACCACCAAAAGATCTGACAGCACAAACTACATGTTGAGGTTACTGGTTAATTGGCTTTTGTGTTGCAACAATATGATTCTACAAGTTGTTTGTCTTATCAGTAATTTGTTTGTGTTGTATTACTACAATATAAATTGTTTATTTGACAAATAAACAAACAAATAAATATAGTACATACATTGTATATACAAATGTCAGTTATCTAGGATCATACATTGTATAGGTAGTTTTTCTACTATATAGCAGTGTTCTTGTCATGGAATTGGTATACGCTAACGTATGTACCGGGGTAAATGAAATTCTAGTATTTTCGAATCAAAATATGATTCTATAATATTAGAAAGCAAGATGCCCCTACGAAAAAAAGATATTAAAGATATACATGGCTTATCATATTGTATGCCTGCGTTTCGGAGTTTAAATATATTATTACTTACTAAAATGATTCTCTTTGTCATGATTTTCTGAATTAAGTTCTAATCATTGATGGAGGGCACAAGACTTTTCAATTACTTAGTAACCTTAAAAGTTCTTGAATCATGAAATATGTTTTAAGACTTAGGCCAAATAAAAAAGTATGTGTGGTTCCAGTTACATCTGAAAAAAAATTAGGGTAGGTAGGTAGGAATTTTTTTTTATTTTATGGTTTTTTTTTACATTGAGTCTATGGGAGCAACATTCTGACTTTAACAGTGCTTAATGAAAAATGACAATAAAATCTTTAGGGTCTTACAGGCTATTTTTAAGCCGAAAAAGTAGGGACGGTAGGGTTACTGGACCCACACATATATTTTTATTTGGCCTTATTCTGAAGGAATATCTTTCCTTCTTTGTAGAGGCATTGATTGCCTGCATTTACAAGTTGCTATGTATTTTTCCCTTCAAGACATTTTAGAATGATGGACAAATTACAGCCATTACACCTATCATTAATTAGTTATCCCTCATTGAAACTTCAATCAAGTTACTGTAAGTAAAGAAAGTAATTATTTGTAATGATGATGAGAATGTCTCTTTCCAGGTCAGATCAGAATTACTGAAACTTAGGTTTTATGATAATATTTTATTTGCCTGCCAAATGCAACTTAACTTGGAATGCAAGATGCAATTTTAGAACTTTCTCACAAGCAGGATGATATTTATTTGAAATTTCAACTGATAAGTTTAAATAAGATGTTCTGCTTTTAGTTTTAAAACACAGTTGGTGTAAATTACACACTTAATTCCTATATTAACATATTGTATGCCAGACTTGCAGAAAATTTGCCCCCTAGGACTAACAGGTCAGACAAATTGAACATCTATTAGTTTATGGTCCATCTACTGGTTTCATAATAATGTGCTCCTGCAGTTATATTGATTAAATTGTGAGAGAAATAAATTGCTCACATTGAAACCAGAACATTGAATGAACACTATATTTATATTATAGAATTGTTATTGAGACATATTATTAGTACATTAACTCTAAACCTGACAGCTTAAAATGATTGTTTAGTTAAATATTATCGAGTCCATCTGTTTTTTGTACATACCATAGATTGTATATGTCACAATGATACAGTACACACAAGATGATTAGGTACAAAATGTTGAAAATCATACTTGGCACTGTTGAGTGACTGCTTTTCAAAAAGATATGGTAAGAAAACACTGTCATAAATTGTGAATGTTCAAAAATATATGGAAAGAAAACTGTGTCATAAATTATGAATGTAGATAGTGGTAGATCACTCAGAAATCATCAACATTCTTCTGCATTTACTTCGAAATTATTACTAACTTTCGATTTCGGTAGGTGACCTAATCTGTGATAGTAGAATCTGGAATTTCAGGTTACGGGTACTCAGTCAACTAGGAGTAATTAAAAGAAGTTACCTCAAGCTTACAATATGTTCAATTTAGAACATACTGTTTTATGATTCTATACAAGAAAAAGATTGTTGTCAAACAAACAATTGTTTTCCTAATTATGTAATACCAATCGTCAGCTTGATTTGACTTCCAGAATGATATGACATACCAGATATAAGGTAACCAGTAAACAAAATATTTACTCTGGAGTCAACAGTAGGTACATGTGAGTGTAATATGAAAATAGTGGCCTAGTGACAATGTATGTACTGTTATATTGTAGCAGTACAATTATCCATATATACAAATGTCAAAATGTCAAATGCCTACACAGAAATGATGCTCTGCATGGCATTGTTAAATTCTTTAAATAGCATTGTGTTTCTGGAATTAAAACATCAGGCAGTTAAAATACAATAAAATTATAGAAGTGTGATGACTTGATCTGTAGGGAAAAAATTGGGAAAAGAGAGAGTTCTTTTGATGGACATGGTACAGGAAGCCAAAGTAAAATTCTTCCATGTATTATTGATATACTGTAAAGCGTTATGTAAGCATCCATTTCCAAGCTATACGGCTGACTGATTTGATTTAGACAATAGTGATTCTATCTTTTTGATTTCCCTCCCGAGATGTGTTAAAATATCGGAGGAAGAATTAAACAGTCCTGAGCATAAAGTGAATAATCAATACAAGATGCAAGTTCCATTGATGGCTGCTGGCGTATATTAGGTGGTGATATCGATTGACTATATATATCGAAGGTTAAGTTTACCACTTCATTAGCTTCTTGAGGCGAAAATCTATCTGGATGAACAATCTATTGGTGTGCTTTTAATTTAATGCAGAATTACTAGTTACGCCATGTACATCCTTTATAAATTCACATAGAAAAATATATTGTCAGATTGAAACTATGCTTTTGCTCTTCTCAGGACATTTTTAGACTCCAATTGATTTGGAGCTTGACATGATGTAGAGAGCCCTGTCTATTGTTGAAGGCTGTATGTTTTTCACTCTAGATTTTTTTTAGTTAATTGTGTCTTTGCTGTCTCATTGATGTTTATAAACCCCACATCTTTTTATGCCCCACCTACGATAGTAGAGGGGCATTATGTTTTCTGGTCTGTGCCTCCGTTCGTTCGTTCGTCTGTCTGTGCGTCTGTCTGTGCATCTGTTTTTGGTCAAGGTAGTTTTTGAAGAAGTTGAAGTCCAATCAACTTGAAACTTAGTACACATGTTCCCCATGATATGATCTTTCTAATTTTAATGCCAAATTATAGTTTTGACCCCCAATTTCGTGGTCCACTGAACATAGAAAATGATAGTGCGAAGTTCAGGTTAAAGTTTTTGGTCAAGGTAGTTTTTAGCTCACCTGTCCCGAAGGGACAAGTGAGCTTATGCCATCACTTGGCGTCCGTCGTCGTCCGTCGTCTGTCGTCGTCTGTCGTCGTAAACTATTTCAAGAATCTTCTCCTCTGAAACTACTGGGCCAAATACTTTCAAACTTTAACTGAATGTTCCTTAGGGTATCTAATTTATAAATTGTATCCGAAGTTTTGATCTATCAACAAACATGGTCGCCATTGCTAAAAATAGAACATAGGGGTCAAATGCAGTTTTTGGCTTATAACTCAAAAACCAAAGCATTTAGAGCAAATCTGACATGGGGGGTAAAATTGTTTATCAGGTCAAGATCTATCTGCCCTGAAATTTTCAGATGAATCAGACAACCCGTTGTTGGGTTGCTGCCCCTGAATTGGTAATTTTAAGGAAATTCTGCTGTTTTTGGTTATTATCTTGAATATTATTATAGATAGAGATAAACTGTAAACAGGAATAATGTTCAGCAAAGTAAGATTTACAAATAAGTCAACATGACGGAAACGGTCAGTTGACCCCTTTAGGAGTTATTGCCCTTTATAGTCAATTTTTAACCATTTTTCGTAAATCTTAGTAATCTTTTACAAAAATCTTCTCCTCTGAAACTACTGGGCCAAATACTTCCAAACTTTAACTGAATGTTCCTTAGGGTATCTAGTTTGTAAATTGTATCCGAAGTTATGATCTATTAACAAACATGGTCGCCATTGCTAAAAATAGAACATAGGGGTCAAATGCAGTTTTTGGCTTATAACTCAAAAACCAAAGAATTAGAGCAAATCTGACATGGGGTAATATTGTTTATCAGGTCAAGATCTATCTGCCCTGAAATTTTCAGATGAATCAGACAACCTGTTGTTGGGTTGCTGCCCCTGAATTGGTAATTTTAAGGAAATTTTGCTGTTTTTGGTTATTATCTTGAATATTATTATAGATAGAGATAAACTGTAAACAGGAATAATGTTCAGCAAAGTAAGATTTACAAATAAGTCAACATGACGGAAATGGTCAGTTGACCCCTTTAGGAGTTATTGCCCTTTATAGTCAATTTTTAACCATTTTTCGTAAATCTTAGTTATCTTTTACAAAAATCTTCTCCTCTGAAACTACTGGGCCAAATACTTCCAAACTTTAACTGAATGTTCCTTAGGGTATCTAGTTTGTAAATTGTATCCGAAGTTATGATCTATCAACAAACATGGTCGCCATTGCTAAAAATAGAACATAGGGGTCAAATGCAGTTTTTGGCTTATAACTAAAAAACCAAAGCATTTAGAGCAAATCTGACATTGGGTAATATTGTTTATCAGGTCAAGATCTATCTGCCCTGAAATTTTCAGATGAATCAGACAACCTGTTGTTGGATTGCTGCCCCTGAATTGATAATTTTAAGGAAATTTTGCTGTTTTTGTTTATTTTCTTGAATATAATTATAGATAGAAATAAACTGTAAACAGCAATAATGTTCAGCAAAGTAAGATCTTCAATTAAGTCAATTTGACCAAAATTGTCAATTGACCCCTTAAGGAGTTATTGCCCTTTAAAGACTTTTTTCACAATTTGTTCATCATGTTGACTTACTTTAAAAAATCTTCTCCTTTGAAACTGCTGTATCAATTTCAGCCAAACTTAGGCTAAATGAGTTTCAGAGTATCTAGTATAAATTTTATATTTTATTTCCTTGTATGTCAAGAAACATAGCTCCTATGGCTAAAATAGAACATAGGAGAAAATGATTATTTTTTTTTGGCTTTTGAAGAAAATAGGACGATCCAAAAAACATTTAAATAAATTGAAAAGCCAAAATAATCATTGATGAGAGATTTAACCAAAAGAATTAAGGTGAGCGATTCAGGCTCTTGAGAGCCTCTTGTTGATGAAGTTAACGTTACATTAATTTGAAACTTAGTACACATGTTCCCTATGATATGATTTTTCTAATTTTAATTCCAAATTAAAGGTTTAACCCCAATTTTCACGGTCCACTGAACATAGAAAATGATAGTACGAGTGGGGCATCTGTGTACTATGGACACATTCTTGTTTTATTCCTGTTATGCTGATTATAGTAACATTGTGTTGAAAGCAGATTGTCACTTAAGAATACATATAATTTTGTGCTGACATGAGATAATAACCATTAAAACATTTATTCTTGATTAAATAGTCCAACTCTTTTTAGAATTAAAAAAGTTTTAAATAATTAAAAATTGAATGTCTCTGTGACTGGCTTCTATTTCAATAAATACTTTTAGTAATTATTAGCGAAAAGCCAATATCTCCTCAAAAGGCAATTGAAAAGCCATCCCTTATAGGGTGGCACCAGCATTATAGTCTTCATTGGCGGATCCAGGGGGGGTCTGGGGGTTGGAACCCCCCCCCCCCTTTTTTGGGACGATAAATGCATTTGAATGGGAGCATATAGTTGGAACCTCCCCTTTACTCTGGGTTGGGAACCCCCCTTTTTAAAATGGCTGGATCTGACCCTGATCTTCACTAAATTTTCAATAGAATATCAAAGTTGTGGTTCAGCCAATAATAGCTCTAGAATCAACATTCTGCTTCCTGTGAAAATCTGTTTTAGCAATAAGATCTGGTAATTGATAAATTGTCTGTTTATGTATATCTTTTACTTATAATTACCTGAAACAGTGAAGAGAGAAGATAACAGTCATTAAAGATAATTATCTTATATAAACAAAAGGAGAGGTGACATATATGTCAATGAAACCAAAACTCTATGAGACCATGAAAATATAAAGAGATTTTTTTTTTACTTTATTATTTTTTAGTCTTTGATTTATTGTTATAGAAAAACTCATGTGTCGTCCAATTTTGAATGAATTTACAGTGCAGAATTATTGAAGAAGGTATTTCTGATGTCTCTGATTTTGTGGTCAAGCCTGTGAAATTTATTTCGTGAAAGTTCGTCGTAAGGATGGTAGATTCCGTTAGAGTCTTCAAAATTTAGGTTCAGTTTGTGGTTTAAGTTTTTTTTAGACTTCAATAACTTTGTTAAACCATCATGGAGTTTTTCATTCTACAGTTCTTTCACGATCCAGTAAAAGTATGTGTTTGCAAGATTTTTGTATTGAAATTTAATTTAATTTGAGTTTTGATTTAAGCATTCCTCACATGGAAGTTATTTTATTTTTAATGTGACTTCAACCAATGCTTTATACAATGCAATGTTCACTTAAAAAATTAAAACAATCTATAAGGGCTTTGCTCATTGTTGAAGGTCGTACGGTGACCTATAGTTGTTAATGTCTGTGTCATTTTGGTCTTTTGTGGATAGTTGTCTCATTGGCAATCATACCACATCTTTTTTATATTTACCCATCAGTGCTTACACTCACCATCGGTGCTTACAATCACTTTGATAAATGTTCATCCTTTTGTCCCTTTATACCTTATATGACATTTTGTTTCCATTTGTTCATCCCCTGTAAAAATTATCTTCTGCTGTTCTGGGTTAGAGAATGAACCAATCAAAATCTGGCATTTTAATGTACAGTATAATAATAAATGTTATTTTCATTTAATTCGTATTGTGTCACCTTACTATAATCATTCTAAATATATAATTGATTAGATGTTGATTTCAGTTAGAAATAGAAAGCATAATCGTTTTCCATAGGTTGTCCCTTGAGTCACATATGTATTTTCAGTGTATGAATTAAATTTGAAAAGAAATCAATAATTGTTTGGTTTTCTCTAAGCACAGCTGTGTTCTATTAATTCTGCTACCCTGGTATCTGTTTAAATAGTAGTGGAACTTAACCTTTTATTGTTATTCCCAATATAACAATGAGAAATCATTATTAGTAGCATGAACCCAGTTTCTTTTGTAAAGAGCCCACCAATATAGCTGCTAAAACAGAACATGTAAAAAAATTAATAGCGGATGGAGTCCTGTTTTCAAAATTTGATTTAGAAGCTATTGCTTGATGTGAAAGATCATGTACTTGGCCCCTCATAATTTGCATCCCTTAACAACAAGCTGGATACATACCAAAGTGTTAACAGATAAGTTTAAAAAAATGTTTTCATAATGCACTAAATTCTACAATAAAAAGGAAAAAAGCAAACATTTATGTTAGGCCAAACTCAGATGTGAACTTTCTATTTCTATGAAGCAACATTCCAGCACAACCTGTAAATGGAATGGATATCTGACAGTTGATTTTCAAGGGATGTGTCTTGTATCAGAATTTTTTGATTATAGGTTTCTACTTCAAGGAAGCTATTGAATCATTTTTCATAAATTCCTATGATTTGAAGTAATTGTTTTAAAATCTTAAACATAAATATAGTGATTACATATTTACAATACTTATCTTTGCAGCATTGAAAATTTTATATGTAATAAGTATTATAAGCTAAATTCTACAATATAGAGGAAAAAAGCAAACATGTTTGTTAGGCCAAACTCGGATGTGAACTTTCTATTTCTATGAAGCAACATTCCAGCACAACCTGGAAATGGAATGGATATCTGACAGTTGATTTTCAAGGGATGTGTCTTGTATCAGAATTTTTTGATTATAGTTTTCTACTTCAAGGCAGCTATTGAATCATTTTTCATAAATTCCTATGATTGTTTTAAAATCTTAAGCTTAAATATTGTGATTATATATTTACAATACTTATCTTTGCAGCATTGAAAATTTTATATGTAATAAGTATTATATGATTTCTGACCCAGATTTGGTATCGAGAGTACATACAATTCATTGGGAAAAGCACTATTTCAAAGATGTTGGGACACTTAAAAATGATCTAGTTGTTTATGTGCTAGTGCTACTATAGTGGGTCTCATGGGTCTAAGCGTGACTTGGGATTGCATATTTTTTTGTAAGCGTGACACGTGAAAGTCATATTATTGTGTTGTGAAAAGGGAAATTACAAAAAAATGAGATTTGCTTACGTACATAGTGTAAGCGGGATACGAAATCTGACAAAACAGTAAGCGGGATCACAGATCAGAACCCCCCAATGAGACCCCCACTATACATATAGCTTCCCTTCAAGTGTTTGAATGCAGGTTTTGTAATTTGAACTAAGACTGGGATATATAATAAATAAAAAAGGGGCAATTAAGGATGTACTTAGGTGAGGTTAGGTGAAAATGAAGAAATTAAGAAATTAAAATTGATACTTAAAGCTGGTAGAGCATTCGCTTAGGATAAAAATAAGCTAAAAATATTGATAGGTCATGAACCTCCTTTTCAAGATATTTGAGATTTAAAATATGGCGGGAAAAGGCTGACTCAGACTTTCACCTTATATTTGCATTGGTATTATTTGGGTCTCAAAACTAAACACAGAAAATCAAGAATCTTCTAAAATTTTGGTAAATGACCTTTCATGAGTTATTAAGTCTTATATGAAAAAATAAATGGGTGTTATGGGGCAAAATATTTTACCTGGTATTGAATGGAAAAACATTTGACACGAATTCCAAAACCTCACCTAAGTACATCCTTAACATATATGACCTGCTGATAATAAAAATTATGATTCCATTGTAATAAAAAAAAAATCAATTTAACAAATTAGTATTAGTATACAGGTATTGATAGAATGCATATGTTTAAAATTCTTTTATTGTTTTTGATTTCAGATGCTCAAAATATTATTATAGAAGGTGATAACCCATTGGTAGCAAATGGAGGTGAAAATAAAGTGATAGCATGTAAGGTTGTCTCCGGCATCGCTAACGGAGAAAATCCTGACCTGAAATGGTACGACAACAGAGGGAACTTAGTCCCGTCTAATGGCAGGTAAGATTTAGACAATAGATTTGTATACAAAGCTGTAACTACAACAGAGGGAACTTAGTCCCGACTAATGGGAGGTAAGACTTAGACAATAGATTTGTATACAAAGCTGTAACGACTTCAGAGGGAACTTAGTCCCGCCTGATGGCAGGTAAGATTTAGACAATAGATTTGTATACAAAGCTGTTACTACAACAGAGGGAACTTAGTCCCACCTAATGGGAGGTAAGACTTAGACAATAGATTTGTATACAAAGCTGTAACGACTTCAGAGGGAAACTTTAGTCCCGCCTGATGGCAGGTACGACTTAGACAATAGATTTGTATACAAAGCTGTAACGACAACAGAGGGAACTTAGTCCTGATTAATGGGAGGTAAGACTTAGACAATAGATTTGTATACAAAGCTGTAACGACAACAGAGGGAACTTAGTTCCGCCTAATAGGAGGTAAGATTTAGACAATAGATTTGTATACAAAGCTGTAACGACAACAGAGGGAACTTAGTCCTGATTAATGGGAGGTAAGACTTAGACAATAGATTTGTATACAAAGCTGTAACGACAACAGAGGGAACTTAGTCCCGCCTAATAGGAGGTAAGACTTAGACAATAGATTTGTATACAAAGCTGTAACAACTTCAGAGGGAACTTAGTCCTGCCTAATGGGAGGTAAGACTTAAACAATAGATTTGTATACAAAGCTGCTGTACATAAACCTACTAATGTACATTAATACAACAATGTAGAAAGATGTCCATAAACATAACACTGTAAAAAGCTGTACATAAACAATAATATATGATTTTCATAAACAATGTTTTTATATAAATAAGACTTGGTTTTCCCGTTTGAATGGTTTTACACAAGTAATTTTAGGGGCCCTTTATAGCTTGCTGTTCAGTGTGAGTCTAGGCTCTGTGTTGAAGGCTGTACCTTAACCTATAATGGTTTACTTTTATAAATTGTTACCTGGATGGAGAGTTGTCTCATTGGCACTCATACCACATCTTCCTATATCTATGTAGAAAGATGTACAACAATAAAACAATGTAGAAAGATGTATGCACATAAACATAACAAATGCAAATTGTACATAAACACATAATAATTTACCAAGCTGTACATATTAGAACAACTTGTTCTGACATGATATTATTTGAATAATTTAACATCTTTTTTAAAGTTCAAAAATACCTGTTCCTTTGGGAAAAAGTTAGTAATGTGATGAATTTTAAACTAATTATTTTTTCTTCAGAATTTTTGTTATTAGTCAATCTGCAACGGATTTAATGTTACTGTTGAATGATGTCCAGGAAGATGACGCTGGTAGCTATAACTGTACAGGTTTTATAAATGGCCAACTGCAGTCTGCTCATGTTGTAGTGAAAACCAAAAGTAACTATTTTTATCATGTTGTTAGTGTGTATATGTACTGCAAGTACTTTTGGATAAATGACAGTCAAATTTGCATTTTAGAACCTATAAATGACACTTTATAAAATTTTGTGCATTCAAAGCTCTTATCTGGATTTATCCAGCAATGACGGGGTCATTACGTGCTACCCTTTGTCCATCTGTACATACTGGATTTGGTTTTCGTTGTTTAACTTGAGTTTGCCGTAACCAAATCAACTTTTACACAATGCCTATTACCGCAAAAAACAGATCGTTTGAATTTAGTTGCTGTGACTTTTACTATTCTAAAGTTATGCCCCTTTACAAAGGGAAAAATTGTTGAAATACTCATTAACACAAAACTATGAGACCAAGTGCAAATTAGAGGAGCATCACTTTGACCTTTCTTAGTTATGTCCCTTTATAACTTTATATGATATGCAAGCAGGGGCATCATCTGTGTCCCATGGACACATTCCCCATTTATTTAGCAATATTTTTTGTGAACTCTTCTCATACTTACTTCCTTGAACTAAATCTGAGAAGATATGAAAGAAAGATCTATCTACAATTTTTGAAAACCTAGATCTATATTAGTTCTCACCACATCAGACAAAAAGAACAAGTTTCTCTGCCTTAGGATTCCTGATGGGGCTTTAAATAGTATCAAAGAGATTCTAGATTTGGTGAAGAATCTTTTACTTTTGTTGGTACCAATATTCATGGATGAAGGAAATTAAAAAAAAATTATAGATATTTGATTTCTTGTATTTGCCCAAGTCTGCATACAAATTTTTAAAGAATTTATAGTTCGTTGAACATTGAAACTTTTGGTTCATGTATACCAACAAAATCTACAAAAATTGGTCTCCCACTAAAAATAATGAATCCATGACCACAGTTCATTATTCAATTTTTTTATACTACAAGGCAAGAAAATTTTACAATAACATAAGTCATAAAATAGGCTCCTTAAACATAATAGGTGTGATTTTGTCAAATTTATCTGTTCTCTCTTGTTTGCCTACCAGTGAGAAGTCACACTTTAAAAAATCCTGAAAAGTAGTGACCCCTGCACCCATCACCATTCACAAAACCTTGTGGATACAGCAATATTTATAATTAATAATGATAGAAAAACACATAATTTTTTTTCAGTGCCTTTGGTTATAACAGAGGAACAAGCTCCAAGAACTCAGATGTTTCCTGAAGGAGGGTCTGCTCGCATTAAATGTGCACCACAAGGAGAAGTTACTGTTAGCTGGATGGATCGCAATAATGCTAGAATAGAAGCATCCCGTAAGATATATTATTTTATTCAACTGCAGCAATTTTGCATAAATGTCAATGCAGTTCTGGGAATTGTCAAAATTTGTACAATGTATGTTGACCAATTTGACAACACTTTATTTTCAGCTATTAACATTTAACTGAAAATAGCAGTATAGTTTGAGCAATTAATAGTCCCCTTCCAGCAAAGACAAAGGGAACTTTAGGCTTGCTCTCATTCTGTTTGCCTGTCAGTCCGTCAGTTTTTACAGGTTTTTTTTCTGCATGTAAGATATTGATTTGATATTTGATGTATAGTTTTATCATAACTAGTAACAGATCTATTTTTGTTCCGATCTGAAAATTTTGTTCAATTGGATGATTTTTGGTATGTAGTGGATGAGTTGCAGATAGAGTTTACTTTTGGTTCCACTCTGCTGACTTTACTTCAAGCTTTTTTTTCTGAGAGTGGGGTGTCTTAGTGTCTTTGTGTCTTAGTGTCTTTCCCAAACATCTGGTTTTATATATATAAGATGATAAATAGTTATTGAGTTATTGGTATGATATTAATTTCTTTTTTTCAGATGAAAGATACGTGATTAGCCCTGGTTATCTGGAGATTCCAAATATCAACAGAACAGATGATGGAATATATAAATGTACAGTGATTGGAGTTGGCAACTTCATGGTGGTGCCAATAACTGTTACAGTAACAGGTAAATGATGCAATTGAGAGTTAAAGGGGATAGTTTTGGAAGTAAAAGGGGCTTCATACAGAAAAGGTTCTGGGTGGGGTTTACTGTATAGAGAATAATGGGCCAAAAATCCCTAATAATGGGCAAAAAGTCCCTAATAATGGGCAAATAATATAAAGAATATAGAATAATGGGGAACTTAAAAATAAAGAATATTGAAACTCCGGAAATTTTTTAAAGAATAGTAAAAAATAGCCTAAAAAAATATTAAAGAAAACAAAAATGGAGAGCCCCATCCAGACCCTAACAGAATTCAACTGCATAAATTCATGGTATATAGTTTTAGTGTAATTTTTGCTGTGAAATTGATTGCTTATAAAATTCACAAGATGATAAATTAAAATCTCATGAAAAACATAGTACCAGTATTTATGTCATCATAGATTCAAAATAAGAACTTCTTTTACTCATAAATTTTTTAGGGTTCTCCATTAAAGAAAACAAAATAACAAACTTTATGGTTTAAAATAATTAGATATTATAGACATGAACTGAAAAAGTATTTTGTTAAAGGGGCACTAGCTACGAGATATATAAAAAATCAAAAGTATGATTTATTTTGTTCAATCATTAAAGGGAAACTCCGCAAAAAAAATTGATATTATGTCCATTCTGTATAAAAATGCTCAAAATTCATAGATATTAAAGTTTGATTCTGCTAGACAAGAGATCACCATCAATTTTGAATTTAGAGTTTCAATTCTCTGCGTGTCGCCATTTTCACAATTCTCTCTATTTTTGAACACGATATGTCTATGAACCAAAGGACCAAAACCACAGTAGCCTAATGTAGTTGTAATCATGTGTGGATATTGTGTCAATTGTACGGTTGTTTTATCCGACTAACTAACCTGATACGGAAAATGTGTTTTTTTAAGTAACCAAGGTCTGTCGTTTTTAACTGCATGTTTATATGGGAATTGGTGAAAAAGTCATAGTTCTGTGAAAATTGTTTTCGAAAATCTAATTTGTTCATAATTTTTTTTATGTAATAAACTTATTTAAATAAATTTGGACCTTCCCATGTCTGATCAAAAGCATGCATGGCTAAAGGTATTACTTCCAAATGTATTGTGAGGTGACACGTTCAGGTATTCAAGCGATTTCCTGTCGGACTTGCAAGTTCATGCATCGTTTCACTTCTCAGTATTGATCAGTGTACACGACCAATGACTTAAAACTTTCCATTTTGAAGTATCAGGTATATAATATACATCTCTGTCATGCGTGTCCGATAGTGATATACTAGTCATTACTACTCATACGCTTGTTTATTAAAAACATTTCTGGTGTAAAGAATATTATTTATAAAAATCTAAATAATTCAAAAAAAGAAAGATTTGATAAAATAAAAATCTGTTTACACATTTTTTCCAAGGGTAAATTTGGGGAAATGTAACTACTCGTCAAAAGTGAAATTGGTATCCAATGAGTATAAATGAATTCAGAGTAGTTCAATGTATGCACTCAATGTTTATTTTTAAAAGAGTCATTTTAAAAAGTATATATCTTCAACCTTATTTTACCTGTTGTCTGTTGATATGTTTTTTTCTCTCTCTCTCCATTAGACGACCAAGTGATGTTAAGTTAACAATAACCAACCAATTAATAAGAGGTCTAGAAAAAAATTTCCTTTCAACATAAATGCGAAGATTTATAGAATTATATATTTTCTATAGCTTAAGATTAAGTTTCATTTTCTTGTGCCAAAATTTGGCATTGTTACCCTATGTACTATCTATATATATTTACACAATATTCTATGAGTAAAGTTCATTGAGTGATATTTTATTATTTTGATAGTTCCACCAGAGATAGTTAAGCCACCAACAGCTCAGAGTGTTTCTGTGGGAGAGGCTGCAAGATTCGAGTGTGTCGCAACTGCCAAACCAGCACCTAAATATTATTGGTATTTTGTAAGTGGCTTATATAGTGATTTTATTACTCTGTCTGCCTGGTACCTGTTTATATTAGTGTGTTCCATGTGTTCATTTATTTAAATGAGATATTTTGATGCCCCACACAATAGCAAAGGGCCATTATATTTTCTGGTTTGTGATTTTCTTTCATCCGTCTGCCCGCTTAAGGTAAAATTTTTTAGTCAAGGTAGTTTTTGATAAAGTTGAAGTCCGAAACAACTTGAAACTTAGTACACATGTTCCCTATGATATGATCTTTCTAATTTTAATGTCAAATTAGAGTTTAACTTTAGACCCCACTTCCACGGTCCAATGAACATAAAATATGATAGAGAGATTGGGGCATCCATGTACTATGGAGACATTCTTGTTTTTAGAGGTTATTGATGTGTAAACAAAGGCTATTAACTCACAAACTGAATAAAATATAGATAACAAGATAATTGGTGATGTTTGTATCCAAATAAGAGTTTTTATTCCAATTTCACGGTCCATTGAACATCTCAGCGTCTGTGTACTATGGACACATTCTTGTTTTCTGAGTGTTACTATTATAAATACATATGTGTTACCAAGTGTCATGAGGTGATCCTGGTATACTTTATTCATTGCTCATCATCACCATTTAAAGCTACCATCTTGATTGCCTCATGGTAGTGTGTTTTTCTTGAGTGCGGAAGGTTGTGATTTCAAACCCTGTCCAGGTCAAACTAAAGACTTTTTAAACTTGGTATCAAAGACTGGCTATGAAGTCATAAAATTTTCGAGTCATTTTTTTTGTACTCAGACTCCAAAATCAACCAATCAAAATGATGGATTTCATGTTTCGAGAATAATGTGTCTAAGTAAGGTGATATGCTCTTCTTAGCATCTATCCATCATCATCAAGCTTAAAGTTATGTGCAAAATTTCGTATTTATTCCACTAGAAAAACCAAAGAGCTATCAAGCCCGCTTACTGCCTATGATGCCTGTCAACAGCTATTATTATTGACTAGATCGATTTTATAGACATTCTACATTCAAAATAGCTGTCGTATTTCAAAGTTGCTGTCAATCAGTTATTTTTGCCGTCTGCAGTTAAAATCGTCTTTCCGCTCGGCAGATTTGACCTTTACCTTTTAATCCCTCTGATACCATCAGATAACGACGGTCCTTTAACAGACGTCCGTTTAATTGAGAAGTTAAATCTCGCGATCAGTATCGTGAACGTTGTTTTTAATTTAAAGTTTTTGCAATTATATATATATAATGTTCATGATGTTTATGTGGTATCTTTCAAATTAATACAAATTATTATATATATGGTTCGGAAGACTTTGAAAAATATTCGAAATCGGTAAAATCATCCTAAAGTTTTAACACCATTTTTAAATTCATAATTTTAGTACCTTGACGATTATGTTAAATTGTTTCCCCCAGGCATATACAATCAACCTTGTGAATTGAGTTCACATCAAAGGAGATTGTCATTCGACAAGTAGGAGAGTTAATTGCTTAATCCAGGTGAAAAAAGTTTTTTGATAGCGGCGATCCTTTTTTGATAATAATTAAATGTTCTAGTTTCGTAATGATATTAGTATTGAAATGTTTCAAATGAATTTTAAATTATAAATTGTTAATTATGGAATACGCATTTTTTACCAGTCAGGAACCATGATAGCGTATAATTTGTTTTCTTTATCAAACAGATTATTTCCACTTTTAAATTTCATAATTAGATTTGTCCGACTGTAAAACTTTACCATAGATTCGTTTTAAATAGCGTAATAATCAATTAGAATATAAATACAAATTCCGTTGCCGTATTTACTGATCATCGTCTTTTCTTGATTTTAGGTGTCTATTGAATGGTATGTGAACAATAAACAGGCACGTGAAATTTTGTCAGATATCTAATTACTATCAGACATATAATTCTGCAATAAAATGTCTCTGTCCAAATTTTGACAGAAGAATAAAATGCCTTTAAGTGGCATTTGATTTTGTTCAAGATTTTTATTCACATATCTGTCTATTTGCATGTTAATAGTTTTGTTCATGTTCGATAAAATTTCCTTATCTAACCAGGAACATATATATTCCCAGATCTAACACATGTTTTTTATAATTTCGGGGTGAATGAAATTTCCTTTAACAAAGTTGATTTACCAGTATTTAGTAAGGTCTCCATCTCATGTTTAAATTATAAGCATACGCATTGTGAGTAAAGTTAATTCACAGAATCTGTGTATTCCTTCATTAATCCCCAATTTTGATTGCGGTTTTCTTAAAAGAAACAACCTATTGTATTTGAAAAAGTACGGTAACTGGACAAAGTTGTTGTTTTACTATTCATATACGCATGCTATGTTCTGTAGCGTTTTTCGGGTTGTCAGTATGACCAAGGAGATTATATGAGAAGGTCTCATAAACCTCCTTGGTATTATATATTAGTTTATTTCAAAGTATTAGTTCGTGTTCTAAAATTTTAATAAATTTCAAAATGTACTACTTTGAATCCTGTATTATTCACCTTTCTTAATGAAAAAGATTTATTTTTACCAAGGAGGTCATATAACTTCCTTGTTTTTACATTTAATCATTATTTGAAATATATATAACATAACTTTATATATCAGTATCTTAGACTGCTAGTTCTTCACGTAAATTGCTAACTTTTAATCTAACTATTAAACATTGCTTATAATTAAATTGAATGGGGTCAAGCTATTTTTTCTTTTATTCCTTAAATTTTATTCTATTTTACATTTTGTTGTACCGTTTTATATCTCAGTTAAAATAGATTGTGTTTGTTAAAATTGTTCTCAAGCTGTCAGTAGTTTTCTTTTGACTTTATCGTGTATATATATGTATATAAAGAAGAACATCAATACACTAGTTGATAGCCGCCAGTGGTGGATTGACCCGGGCATAGGCCGGGGGCATAATTGGCACGTGTTGAGGAGACAAATTGGAAAGAAACAAAATGAATGATTGTCGATAGTTTAACGTCCAGTGGCAAATATTTCATGCATGTTTCACTGGACGAGGATATCAACTGGCAGAAGAATGAAAAAATAAAGTGGAATGGTAAAAAACAAATACGATATAGCAGAGACATATAATACAATATCTCTGGATATAGTAATATGGAAACGAATAAAATATTTAAATGGTTTACATGGTGCCCCTAGGCATACGAGGTTCTGGTCCGCACATACAATCAATTTCTTTAAAAATGTGGGTCCCCCCCCATGTTTTATATAAAAATTGTCACGCGTAAAATGTACATTATGTAATTTGAAAATTAGCCTTAGGGAGCTACCATTTGATTTTTATGGGGGGGGGGGGGGGGGGCTAGGATGAAAAATGTTGTCCTGCTTTTTTTTTGAGTTGTAATCCCTGTCCTGCCTTTTTATTTTTTACTCTATTCGGTCCTGCCTTTTTTTTTACTAGTTTATCCTGACTTTTTTTACACAAATTGTCATCCTGCCTTTTTTTTTTACCAATTTGCTCATCCTGCCTTTTTTTTTTTACTCAAAACTCCTGTCCTGCCTATTTTTTTCAAATTTCATCCTAGCCCCCCCCCCCCCCCCCCCCCCCCCCCCTAAAAATCAAATGGTAGCTCCCTTATTTGTATACAATTTATTTGGTTTATAAAATTTATGAAATTTAATTACATTATCTTAATCTATAAAATCTATAATCCCTTTTTTTGATGAAAATTTTATAATTTCATGCACGAAATTTTATACATCTTAGTGGTCAACAGCTGTATCTTGACCTTAACTTGACATTGCTCAGTTTGTTCGCCTAAAATTAGCTGACACCAATTATCTTCTTGCACGAGAATTTCATACGGCGGCAAAATTCATGTAACAGTAAACTTAGGTGACCTTACTAAATGACCGTGGGAAAATCAATTCAGTGTTACATTCCATGTGTAATAATCGAATATAGGACAGAAAGTCACAGGACAAAAAGTCACAGACAAAAAGTCACAGGACAAAAAGTCACAATTCATTTTTTCTGAATATTTTCTTTGAATAAAAAACATTTATTTCTACAAAAATATTTTTGTATTTTTCTTGAACTATTGTATATAAACCAACATTGTAAACAAAATGTATCCAAAAAATATCAAAGATGATCAAATAATTGTTAAAAAAACAAAATGTCAACGTGGCTTTGCACTTAAATGGCTTCATGGTGCCAAGAAATATACCCTTTGCATGATTAAAATTAAATAAATCTTCATTTTTCAAGTATAATGACACATTTCCTACACTTTAATATGAATATATGTATTAAAAAGTAAATATTTCAATATATTTCTCTTATATATTCAAATAATTGTCAACAAACTATTTGTGACTTTTTGGCCTGTGACTTTTTGTCCTATCAAATTTGTGACTTTATGTCCTGTGACTTTTTGTCCTGTGACTTTCTGTCCGTTTACCTAATAATCGAGGCTCTTGAGGGTCCATTTGCAATTAATTTATGAAAGTCTAAATTATAATCCTTTTTCAAATACATAAAAAATGTCTTCTTTAACTATTTATATTTTATTAGTCAACTCAATGGCGTATGTAAGATATACACGTCCATGAACAACAATATTCATTACGGTGCATGTCGTGGAGATCGTACCAATTATATTCAATTATTATTTTAACTTATAAATCTCTAATAGTTACAAAAGTCGAGTGTGTGAGTTGCTAAGGTAGAGTTCCAAGTTAGTGAGCTATCTGCGGACTAGGATGTATTTTTTAAAAAAAGGCAGGAGGAGCTAATTGGAAAAAAGGCAGAACAGAGATACGACTAAAAAAAATGCCGGACATTTACTTTTATTTCACCCCAACCCCCTTTTTTAAAAAGAAACAATTATGTGGTAGCCCCCTTCTGAAAGTCGAGTTGTGAGTTACAAAAACATTTATACCTTCTCCAATTTTTTAATTTCCTATATTTAATCAGTCGTCAGAGTTTTCAGGTATACTTCGCATTTAAAAACAAAGCATGCGTGCGGTGACCTAAAGTTGTTAATATCTGTGTCATTTTGGTCTCTTGTGGACATATGTCTCATTGGCAATCATACCACATCTTTTTTTGCATGAGGCTGGGTACTGGTATTTTGATGGCAGGTTTTAAAAGAGTTGTTTGAGACTTGTCTTTACTTCCTTTTGACGATAAACTTCTATCCAAGAATACAAATCTTTATTTTCAAGTTAGTAAAAATTATTAATACTTTACCCACAGCATGCCGAAAAAAAGTCCATTTATGCGTAAAATACGGATGCAATATTTGCCATGTATACCAACATTATCAACATATATTTGTACCTATTTAAAAAAAAACAGCTCAGTAGATTTCACCTGCCAATTAATCTTAAGCTGTATAAACTAATACAACTGTACCATTGCAATCAACGAAACTAGGATGAAGTCCAAACAAAAAAGAATCAACAATATAGTAAATCATTCTATAAGCAAGCATCATAAATTGTTAGAGATACACCATTTGTTTTAATGGTTTTCCTTATTTTCACGCACACCTAGCTTTTGGCGTAACTCTCAACCCGACTTTCGTAACTCGCATCATATCTTTTGTTTTTCTCAACTCGATTCCCCGCAACAATCGGCACGCAAAATAAGTTCATTTAAATGTTTTTCGTATATATTTTATTTGATACCAATATTGACTTAATATATTACTTCCATGGTCTTATTAGTCTACATACTGTCAGTCAGTCAGTCTCACTTGCGGACAAACTTTTCACGTTCTAAAATTATACATTAAAGTAGTATGCTATACAAACAATAAGTTTAACTTTATTATTTAAACGTTGATCTGGAATCAATTTAATTGAAAAATTAAAGTCGCAGAAATCTTGAGATACTATCAATGTGGCATTATACACAACACAAATTAGCGCACATAGAAGACTTGTTGCGACACCTAACATATTACAGGTAATATACATGTAGCTGTCGGTAATTCGAAAATGTCGAGGAAAACTCGCACTAAATTCAAATAGCCGGAAATGTCAAGGAAGACTGATTTTGGGGTGTTACTTATTACAATGACTTTAACTAATCCGAATAATTCAGTCGTTTATATTACGCTGATCTACGATAACCTCGCAAGTAGGAGAGGACCATTTCGGGGAGGGACCGAATTATTCGGATTCACAAAATAATGATGTGTATAGCAAGAGACTTGTGAATTTTTTTTGTGCTAATAAATATTATCTAAAGTATAATTTAAACATTTTAAAACCATATAATTTACATATGTTTTTTTTAGGTATGCTATAGCTTTGCATGAACTTATTTAACTAAGAACAAATATTGACATAGGAATAACTGTTTTCAGATGTATATGACAAAAACAACATAATTAAATTGAAGTCGAATTTCAGGGTTGAAAATTTGTAAGGGTTCTGCGGAACCCACATCTTCGCTTGCCAAGGATAACGATCCACTCCCGTTTTCTCCACGTCGGCACCGTGGAGAGAACGGGAATGGATCGTAACCCTAAGCTAACAAAGATGCGGAACCCAGTGTCTCGCCTACTTTTGCTGTTTACAAAAATGACGAAAAAAAATCAATAAAAAAATTCCTCTTGATACTATCTTTTGATTGTCAGAAGCTTCTGTAAAATATAAAAAAATGTGGTATGATTGCCAATGAGACCTCTGTCCACAAAAAACCAAAATAACACAGACATTAACAACTATAGGTCAACGTACGGCCTTCAACAATGAGCAAAGCCCATACCGCATAGTCGGCTATAAAAGGCCCCAATATGACAAAGTAAAACAATTCAAACGAGAAAACTAACAGCCTAATTTATAGAAAAATTAACGAAAAAAAAATTGTATCACATACACAAACGACAACCCCTGAATTACAGGCGCCGGACTTGGTACAGACACATACATAAATAATGTGGCTAAAGGCTTTGCTCATTGTTGAAGGCCGTACGGTGACCTATAATTGTTAATGTTTGTGTCATTTTGGTCTTTTGTGGATAGTTGTCTCATTGGTAATCATACCACATCTTTTTTTTTTTTAAAGTTTGGTGGAAATCAAAGATAGTTTTTATCAGAATTTTAAAAACTTTAACCACAGAGTGAATATTTGCGGACGAAGCAGACAGAATAGAGGATCGCTATGTTTCGCGTTTTCATCGTAGGCTCGCCAAAAATGGGGCTGGGCCTTTGCTGATAGAATATTTATTTCAACTATGGATATTTATTACAAGCGCTGCAATCATCTTCACTTTCCATGCCTCATTTTAAGCCCATTTTTATGGGCATTGTGTATTCTGGTCTGGAGGTCCGTTACGGTCTGTCTGTCCGTTCATTCGTTTCTTTTTCCCTCAGTCTTCCCCGCTTCAACTTAAAAACTTTGGTCGTGGTTGTTTTTGTTGTTTTGATGTCAACCCAAAATCAACTTGAAACTGAGTACACATGTTCCCTGTGATATGATCTTTTAATTTCAATGCCAATTTAAAGATTTTTACTCCCATCTTCACGGTCTACTGGTACTGAACATAGAAAATGATAGTGCGGATGGGGCATCCGTGTACTATCACATTTTCTTGTTGTTTATGTAAAAACAAAGATTTGTACAGCAAGCTGGACTATGTAAAAAGTAGTTGTTGTTACGTCTTGCATTATTAAATTTTGTTTTTATATTTTTATATTTTTATCCAAAATACTCTCGAAATTGATACCCATCTTTATTTTCGGACGGCCTCTTTTACTGGACATGACTCTATTGTTTTCTATCGTCTTCGACATGCATGAAATAGTTTCCACTAGGGACGCAACCAACAATCAATCAACCAACCCAACGTTTTGATTTTTTTCCGTCTATTGTTATGGACGACATAAAAAAATTAACCAAGGATACACAATTGAAATCAAATAATTTTTTTTTTGATCCTACATAGAATTTTTGATGTCGACCCTTACGCTTACGTATACGTTATTGTATCATCTTTAGGAGAAACCAGCCTGTTCACAAGGCGGAGCTTCCATTTTAATTTTAAGGGGGTGGCTTAAATGAAAAATAATGTTTTTTTTTGCAAAGCTGTCTGTCCAGCAAATGTTTCTTACTCATAACTCCTGTCCTGCATTTTTTCTTATTTCCAGCCTTGCTGCGTGAAATAACTGGTGTACACAACCGTAGAATTGTACACAAAATAGCTGTGCATTGCCCGTCGATGGGGACAATCGGTCATGCGTTACATTTAAAGCTTTCATCATACCGGGGATTGACAGATATTACTTTTGTTGTAACATTCTAATCGGTATAACTGCATTCAATAAAGTTTAGTTATTATACCCCACGCAACGGGTTGCGGAGGGTATAATGTTTTTGACCCGTCCGTCCGTCCGTCAGTCCTGTTTCTTGTCATCTCAACTCCTCTCAAACCACACAACAGAATTTCACGAAATCCTTTTCAGATAATAAGGACATACTATGCAGTTGTGGATATCGACGTGAAATTGCGATTCAATTTTTTTCTAGGAGTTAAGCCTCTTTGAACCTATTTTCTTTAATGTACTTCTGCAACAGTTTGTCATCGCAACTCCTCTCAAACCACACAACAGAATTTCACGAAACCTTTTCAGATGATAAGGACATACTATGTAGTTGTGCATATCGACGGGAAATTGCGATTCAATTTTTTTCTAGGAGTTACGCCCCTTTGAACTTATTTACTTTAATGTACTACTGCAACAGTTTTTCATCGCAACTCCTCTCAAACCACACAACAGAATATCACGAAACCTTTTCAGATAATAAGGACATACTATGTAGTTGTGCATATCGACGAGATTTTGTTTCTCCAGTGAAAATATGAAGAAGTGGGGTATATGAGCGTGCTCACAAAGGTTCTTTAATTTTGTACAGGTTCAATAATATGTACGATAGCCGACATACTTGACATGTATGCATGGTATAGTTACCACTGAACGCATATAAAACAAATATTAGTAACATACTCAAAAAAGAATTTTTTAATATATTAGCGATTAATTATATGAGTGGCGAGGTACAAGTTATAATCTTTATAGAGAAAAGCTCTCGGTTACAAAGAAAACAATACCATGGCAAACAAGAGTGTATGAAATTTGGGCTAGAAAAAGAAAAATCGAACTTATAGCTTGGTAATGTCAGATAACAACGAGTATGGTTTTTCTTTACTTTTTCCATATGATAGCCAATGACAATAGTAGATGCACTTGGGCAAATATCAAACTAGTCCCGACTATGAAAGAAATATTTGCCACTGGACGTTTTAAGCAGCAACAATGTAATTATATTTAAAGTATAAAATCCGCGTTATAAAATCTCTGTATTTGGCTTTCGACACATACAAAACTTCTTTTTTTTTTATTTAGCACCGAATTCATATTTTAATGCATTTTACAAAGACGGTGATAAAGACAATGCTGCAGGTTGCTAAAAACTTTCATTTTGGGCAGAGAGATCTATGTTTTACATAGACCAGTTTAAGTTATCTCTTCATTCAAAGGACTTGTATATAATTGGGAAATATATTGAAACTGAACTGAATATATTGATATCAAAATAACATTGTAAATAAAATATGAAAAAAATCATGTGTTTGATTTTCTACGATAATTTTGTCTTATTTGGTTAAATGGAAATTTCTTTTCAATCTATCAGATTTAAACGCTACTTTGTGTATGATTGATAAAATACCTGAGAATGTGAAGCAGGATAAAATGTGTTACATATCAGTGAGAACTAAACAATCAAACACAACATAAAACAAAATAAATGTAACCCCGTACTCAGTCTATCCAATAACCAAAAAGCAAGGTGATCCCTAGCGTTTTCACTTTACAGTTCTGGCATAAAAAAAAATCCACTTTTATTAATATTGTATTTCAATATCTAGGCCTTCCTTAATGCATTAATGTCAGTTAATTATCATCATCTCCTATTGTTTTACCATGTTTTCTTCTGTACTGCAGTGACTAACCCCTTTACGACCTGACGTGAAGTATTTTCCGCTAGACCTAATTAGCTAGAGAGCTAATTAATTGAAAACCGACAAGGCAAAACCTATGCTGCATGAAAAGGCAGTCATGAAATTCCAATATGTATATTTGTATTTTTAATTAAAAACTGGACTTGTACTGTACATTAGACGGGACTGACCTGTCACCACGCCTGTCACTCGTATGCATACGATGATCAGTAAATGTTCTTAAAGTCGTCTTTTTTCGGACACCAATTTTGTACATTGAGTGTTGGTTTTTTTTAGAATGACAGAAAAATATTCAATAATTTCATTTATTTTCGAATAAATAATATATAAGATCTTGTTTATTTACGAATTGATGCCCGCAGTTGTATTTTAAAAAATAAATCGCTCAATCGGCTGATTATCACCAAAAAGGATAATGTATGGTCAGTAATCGTTCTGACACAGGAGCGGATCCAGAATCTCGTTGTCTGGGGACACCATAAATCGTTTCTATATTTCTATATCTTTTTTTATTTCGTTATACTATTATCTTAATATTTTCCTGCCAATTGATCTGTATTATAATCGTCCATAACATATATCAAATATCTGCCACTGGACGTTGAACAACCAAGCACTATCCATGATCAATCATTATGCTCTTTATAGTTCATCACCTCTATTCTATTATCTATATTGTTTTGATATCGCTCCCAGACTTACTTGTTGGCACATTTTTCTTATATCTGTAAATACCTTCAAATCCTTATAAATGATGACCTATTCATATCCTCATGCATGTATGTTGTGCATGGTAATTTAGAAACATAAAATATAACTGTATGCTTGGGCTTTAAGAGAAATGTATAAGTCCAAGATTGTGTTACAAATTAGATCTTCTGAAAATAAAATACATTTTATTAATGATTATTTATGAGGAAATGTCAATTTATTTTTACTGGACCGGGAGGAAAGAGGGGAGACAGTTGTAAAATAAATTGAAAATTGTTCTCGAAAATAAGAGAAATACGACGTTCGACATTACACATATATTTGTACCTATTCATTAAAACACAGATCAGAAGTTTCACTTGGTAGTCGATCTTTAACTGTATTGTATTATAAACAAATACAAATTCTTACTGTTCAAATCAACATGTACATGTATTTTACACCAAAGCTTTTGCAAAGAGACATTACACACAGGTGTCCATATTTACCGTGACACCCTCTGGTGAGTTTACATAGATCATGTGGACGCTGTTATTAATTAACTGCCAGTTAAAGAGTGGTTAATTTCTGCTCTAGATGAGAAGATACAGAAGCAATAAAATCATATTATATTTTTTTGTGTGACATGAACTGGGCCCATCGGTAAATCCGCACTGAGTTCATCGCTCAAGGTTACAAGTCTTTATTTTACCACGACAACTGATTTCCACAGCAACTAGATAGAAGTAGAAACCAAACATTGTCCGACATAAACCGCCTGACAAAAGTTTATGTTAACTTTTTTTTTACTTTTTTTCTTTCTCCTTTTGTCTATTTCCTCTATCCATTAAACGTTAAAAAGGCATCACAGTATAATTGTTCCAGACAGTATGAGTTTTTGGACTGTACGCGTACAATGTGGACCGTATGCATACTTTTTGAAAATACTCATACGCTCGGACCGTGTCAAGTTTTTTCTTTTCTGCCGTCTCTATCTTGTTTGTTTTCTCCTTCTTTCCTTCATTGTACGTTTATGTAGGATTGTATTGTATTATGGAAATGGGGAATGTGTCTGACTAAAATTAAGAAATTAGTCAAGTTTATTAGTTACAAATGCGTATAACAGATCAGCATAACTTAACTCTCAAATTAATATAAAAAAGTTCAATTGTAATTGAAATAAAAACTGTACATTTTAACTATTCAAAAAAGTCACGCTAATTAAATATGTCAATCTCTTGTATTTAGCATGTCGATCAGTAATACATTAATTGAATTATGAAGATTTCGGAAGTAAACACAATGTAGGAGGACATTTTTTTTAATATTTAGCAACTTTACAAAAAAAATGCAAATTCAAAGGAACATGCATGATCTGCAAACATGTAAATGTTAAAAAAAATATTAATAAAATTGAGAATGGAAATGGGGAATGTGTCAAAGAGACAACAACACAACCATAGAAAAAACAACAGCAGAAGGTCACCAATGTAGCGAGAAATTCCAAAATTACGTTACTTGTGGTAGCAAGTGTCACTGTAGGCGAGAGTACCAAACTAGGATTCGGAACAATAATACAAACAATATCAATTTGTAAAACTAAAAATAAAGATTGTGATAAGGTTTGTTTAAATTTAACCCATATGATCCAACAACATGTATGATCAGCTCGTACTGGACCGTACGCGTATACTCATACGGTCCGACCGTACGCGTATGGTCGGACCGTTCGATTATACGCATACGGTCCAAATACTGTGGATCATAATCACATTTGATTTGTTTACGCTTGGTAACTGAACATAAACTTCACTGATTATTGTAACATGATTGAAGAATATACGTGAATGGTGTGAGAATGCAAAATACATTCTGAGGTGACGAAAGTTTATTTAACAGCAATACACACGTCGGTTTTGGTTGAAAAATAAAACAATATGTGCATAGTAAAAAAATACAGGCCATCGATTTATGCTTGACTACATGACACACAATTGCATACTTATTTAACATTTATTGTAGGCCCGTCTTTCTGGAAACTTTTAATTTTTAGTCCATTTTCTCTATTAATTGGTACTTTTCCTTTATACATAAAGTTGTTGGACTATTATTCTTTGCAGTTAGTGTTTGATAAGCATTATGTTATAATCGCATTCTGAGGAATGACTAAATTCTATCTTTCTTTTCGGAAGTGACGAAGACTGAAGTTTTTAACGGCTAGACACCTTTTACGCTGTCGGTTTTGTTAATTGAAAGTGTGTATTGTATAGTCTATCGTTCACACCTCCACATCAAATTGATCCAATTAGCAACAAATGGAAGTTTTTAACGACCTTGACTGGCTATACAGCCCTTGCACGGTCGGCTATCCAATTAGAAATAAGCAATAATAGTATATATTGTTACACGGACCAATCAAATGTGGGTGTAGGTGGGGCATGTTTTTTTTTTTTTTGGGGGGGGGGGGTGTTTTTTATATATTAAAACAAATACCGGGAATGTCGCATTACGTTTAAAACCTTTTTCACAAACAATTAAGTAATATAAACAGTTTCTGTTTATTTCGTGTACTTCTCTTCATGGATATTATACTCGTCTTGACCAAAGAGGCGATGAATAGATTTTAACAATAGAGTTTTCCGGCAAGATTCAAGTAAATAATTATTAAAGCAAGTAATACAACGTGCATACTATGATAGTAGAACTATAGAAAGCATATACGTGTATGAAGGAGTTTGAAAAGATTTCTGTAATATTTCAGTATAAAATAGGTTTCTCGTGTAGACTTCTTTGTGGAAATCATAGAGTTTAAAATATTTATATTTCTCACGATTTCCATTCTCATTTTTTTATGTCTGTAAACTGTGAGCCTCTGACATAAAATTTGATAAATTGACATCTCGGCTTCTAATAACCAATTAGGGAAAAGAAAGCATGTAATATATTAACTTTATTTGATTGCATCTGATTGAAGATGTTTTCCTAGGAAAATACACTAACTAATTATTCATTCACATGAACATCTCCGTATTATATTCGGTAATACTTTTGAATATTGTACGCTACATATACATGCATTCTAATCTAAACAGAATAAAATAATGTTAGTCAAATAAAGACAAGTCTGCTCTGTTCTATCATAAAACGATACTGTTAGTCAAAGTAAACAATTTCAAATTAAAAAATCAAACAATTGTAAAACAAGAAAATAACAGGCACGTGATTTATTGCAATATTTAGGTTATTCGGTCTATATAATTCACTCAAATCTGATGTTTGAATCCGAATTATGAAATGTTAAAAAACACTTTCATAAAAAAAATCGCGTGCCTGTTAAATGCGCACATACCTATATGTGTACCTAAAGCAACAGAAAAAAAATTGTTAATAATGATACTAAGTCTTTCAATTGAATATCTTTATATTAAACGTATGATTAAATGTACGATTTCAGCAATATGAATCCTTTCAATAATGTTAATTTATATAAATCAATTAACTATTTCAACATTCCTTCATTATACAACTTTTTTTTATTACACTGTCATTGAAATTGACAAATATAGCCGCTCCTACTAATTAATGTGGTTTCCTTTGATGTGAATTAAACTCAGGTAGGTCTGCTTTTGAAAACAACTCATAAGCTTTGGACGATGTTTACTTGTGGTAATTAAGAATATAAAGAACAAATGTGACTTTTTCAATTCTTTTGAGCGGTTAATTTTAAATCTTAAATATTAAAATTTGCATTCATGATAATTGTATTAATTTGAAAGAAATACCACATATAAACATTACTTATATAGTTATTGTAATAACTTTAACAACGTTAACGTTCACGATACCGATCACGAGATTTAACTTCTTATAATTAATTAAACGGACGTCTGTTAAAGGGCCGTCGTTATCTGATGGTATCAGAGGGATTAAAAGGTAAAGGTCAAATCTGCCGAGCGGAAAGACGATTTTAACTGCAGACGGCAAAAATAACTGATTGACAGCAACTTTGAAATACGACAGCTATTTTGAATGTAGAACGTCTATAAAATCGATCTAGTCAATAATAATAGCTGTTGACAGGCATCATAGGAAGTAAGCGGCTTGATAGCTCTTTGGTTTTTCTAGTGTTCCTTAAGGAAGAAGTTAGGGAAAAATGATTCTATTTAGTTTACATGTATAAAGATAGCTTTTGAAAAGTAGCAGTCGAATTGAATTTTAAATTCAGTTGAGAGCATATAGCTTTATTAAATACTTAAAAAGTATGTAATGGGGTCTGTTTTTCTTTACTTGCTATGTAGATTTACTTATTTTAGCGTTTATTCATATAAATAAGGTCATGTTAAATAAATTTTCTAGTTCTCAGACAATGGCTAAAAATGGATGAGCGAGGCAGGGTATTTTATTTTTGTATATCTCTTGTATTTTTAAGCACATGTTAAAGAATGGGAAACCAAGGGTGATAAAATGATTTCTTAAGCCTACTAGACCATGTAGACAATCTGTTCCTCAAAGGCTGTCGCAACACATACATTCCAAAATAGTAGCATCTACAAAAAAAGTTAAGACATTGTTTCAAAGGTTGGGAGAAAGTCCGATTTTAGTTGATGTACTTTTCAATGTTGTTTTTCATCTAAAGGATGTTCGTTTTGCAGCATTTGAATATTTTGTTCATATTTATGCATGAGAGTTTTTTTCACTGTTTTTTTTTTTTAAACTTTTACAGAATAGCATAACACTTGAATTAACTGGAGAACGCTACAATTTATCAAGAGATAATGGAGTATTGATTATAAAAAAGGTCATTAAGGACGACGCTGGGACTTATAAGTGTGTTGCTCGCAGTACAGACAAGTCTGACGAGAAGGGTGCAGCCCTGACAGTTTTAGGTAGAAATTTTGCATGAGTTTGTAAAATATATTGTTTAAATTGGTCTTGCTGTACAAGACAAATTAGACAAAATTTTTGTAAAGCATATGTTTACACTGCTTAGTAGCGAGGAAGTTTAACCTGCCAAATGATATGAAGAATGGATCGGAGCTTCTTATGCAGTTCCTGGATAGAGTCTTTTAAGCCATAAGCAATATTTTTGCCAATGTACCATGTTGGTTTTGATTTCGCTAAGTCAAATGTCATGGTACAAAATTTCATGGTCACAGTAGCCATCTATGAACTGTTATTTTGGCAAAACTTTGGTTTCTAGATGTTGTCTTTTGAACCATGTTCCCATCTTGAACATGGTTATAAATTTTAATACTGTTTATATGGAGGGAATTGGAGGCATTCTCTTTAAAATATTTATATATATGAATGAGAAGATGTGGTATGATTGACAATGAGTCAACTCGTACAATAGTCCAGGAAAAATGGATAGGGCATATCTGATTTCTACATATCAGTGGATTGATACATGAATCTTTTACCCTCAAAGTAAACACACCAAAAAACTTGATATGAGAATATCACATGTTATATATAAAAATAGGAGGATGTGGTATGATTGTTAATGATACAACTCTCCACAAGAGTCCAAGTGACACACAAATTAACAATAAACGGTCATTTTTATCTAGAATAGTTGTAAGATAAATTTTTAAACCATTTCAAATCTTTACTTAGTATCTACATTGTACTAGTGTGGTTATGTAGAAATAGGAAAGATATGGAAATCAGAATGGGGTACCTTAACTTTCCTTAAGGGGTTGAAGACATTTTGGCTATATTGCTTTCACCTTGTTCATTTGCACAAATATTTTATTACACAATTCTCAGGTACTACTGAACAGAATTACTTCATATTTGGGCAGCAACTTGACAGTCGTAAATATATACAATATACAAAATCTATATGATAAATTTATTTTTTAAATAACTTTCAGTACCACCACAAATCAACAAGTTGGATAATGCAACTGGGGATGAAGGCACTTCTGCAACAATTAAATGTACAGCATATGGAGAACCAATTCCAAAGATCACTTGGATGAAAGAGGGCACCTCAGTAGAAATTACAGATGGTTCACAAATTGTATGTAGTAAAATTGCTAAACAAAATGATACTAGATTCTGCAGAAATGATTATTTCAAACCTTAGTATGTACCGTATGTACTATTGTTGTAATGCTAGGAACTGGAAAGACTTCTTATTTTTTATTTTTTTAAGGGTACCTAGAGGGGTTTAAGATATTTTGGCTAAATTGCATTCACTTTGATTACTGCACAAACATTTTTGTTACATAATTGTCAGGTACCAGGTACTACTGAACGGAATGACTTCATATTGGGTCAGCAACATGACAAGCGTGAATTGTAAAGTGTGAGCCATTTTTAGATGTCAGACACATACTTCATGTTTGCTCATACTATTAAAGTTAAATAAAAAAATGAAAAAAATCCATCACTTATTTTCTTGCTCTTCAAAACATGACTTCACTTTTGGTTTTAAAGCAATTTGAAAAATCTAATAATCTTTAAATTTCAAAACACCTTTTTTTTTCGACAGGACAACTCTGACATTGTTGCATCTCAAGTGACTAGAGACGATCGTATGGAAGTTGAAGGAAGTTTACAGATTAGCAACTTGAAGTCCAGTGATGCTGGGTTTTATATTTGCAAAGCAACAAATGAAGCCAAATCAGTAGAGAAGTCTGCCTATTTAAGCGTACAATGTATGTTCTCAATTTCTATGTTATTTCATTGTACAACATATGTGGAAAATTTGTATGTGATTTCAGTGTACAATGTATGTACTCAATTTTTTATGATATTTCAGTGTAAAAAGTTCTGTAGGGTATACAATTTTGACCCATCTGTCTGTCTGTCTGTCAGTCATCCCTGACATCAAAAGTTCAATGTAGGATAAAAAACTTCATTCATATAGTTTTTTCACTGACCCCCACCCCCCTCTTAACTTAAGTTGGGAAAAATTTATTGACCAATAACGATATATATAAAATCAATGTCAACTAAACAAAGCTTACAGCAATTTTGACCCCTACCCCCCCCCCCCCCCCCCCCCCCCCCCAACCTCCCCACCCCCCAAAAAAATATTTGAATGAAGTTTTTTATCCTTCATCAAATTTTTTATGTTGTCCATCGATCCCTAACCACAGAACAGAACAGAATTTCTTGAAATTTTTGTAGATGATAAGAACGCACTATTAGATGTCATTTGGATGTGCAAATAGACATGAAACTATGATTCAATTATTTTTGGGATACGATTGCTTTCAAGCAATCTGTAGACTTATACCGGTGGCTCAGAGCAATTTCCCTCACGTCAATCGTTTTATTCTAAACATTAAGGAACATCTCAGATTCTTATGATTGTCTTGCTTTAAAAGGTAAAAACAAACAAAGGGATTGAACTTAAACAACTTTCCTATAATGTTCTTTTCATAATCTTCATGTTTGATAATTCCCTTGACTTCGATGCGTGTTTTTAACAACACGGAAAATCAGAATTAAGCAGTATTTATATTTAGTGTAGTTATAAATTTAGAAACACGTCAGAGGGAATTCCCAGTTTTGATAAAATGCGAGAGTTCTCTGAATACTGATAAATCTATTTCTGTCATATAAGAACTGAAGTGGAGTTTTTATACGACCGCAAAATTTGAAAATTTTTTCGTCGTATATTGCTATCACGTTGGCGTTGTCGTCGTCGTCCGAATACTTTTAGTTTTCGCACTCTAACTTTAGTAAAAGTGAATGGAAATCTATGAAATTTTAACACAAGGTTTATGACCACAAAAGGAAGGTTGGTATTGATTTTGGGAGTTTTGGTCCCAACATTTTAGGAATTAGGGGCCAAAAAGGGCCCAAATAAGCATTTTCTTGGTTTTCGCACTATAACTTTAGTTTAAGTTAATAGAAATCTATGAAATTTTGACACAAGGTTTATGACCACAAAAGAACGGTTGGGATTGATTTTGGGAGTTTGGGTTTCAACAGTTTAGGAATTAGGGGCCAAAAAAGGGCCCAAATAAGCATTATTCTTGGTTTTCGCACAATAACTTTAGTTTAAGTAAATAGAAATCAATGAAATTTAAAGACAATGTTAATGACTACAAAAGGAAGGTTGGTATTGATTTTGGGAGTTTAGGTCCCAACAGTTTAGGAATTAGGGGCCGAAAAGGGACCCAAATAAGCATTTTTCTTGGTTTTCGCACCATAACGTTAGTATAAGTAAATAGAAATCTATGATATTTAAACACAAGGTTTATGACCATAAAAGGAAGGTTGGTATTGATTTTGGGAGTTTTGGTCCCAACAGAATAAGAGGCCCAAAGGGTCCAAAATTAAACTTTGTTTGATTTGATCAAAATTGAATAATTGGGGTTCTTTGATATGCCGAATCTAACTGTCATGACTGTGTATGTAGATTCTTAACTTTTGGTCCCGTTTTCAAATTGGTCTACATTAAGGTCCAAAGGGTCCAAAATTAAACTTAGTTTGATTTTGACAAAAAATGAATCAGTTAGGTTCTTTGATATGCTGAATCTAAAAATGTACTTAGATTCTTGATTATTGGCCCAGTTTTCAAGTTGGTCCAAATCGGGGTCCAAAATTAAACTTTGTTTGATTTCATCAAAAATTGAATAAATGGGGTTCTTTGATATACCAAATCTAACTGTGTATGTAGATTCTTCATTTTTGGTCCTGTTTTCAAATTGGTCTACACTAAAGTCCAAAGGGTCCAAAATTAAACTTAGTCTGATTTTAACAAAAATTGAAATCTTGGGGTTCTTTGATATGCTGAATCCAAAAATGTACTTAGATTTTTTATTATGGGCCCAGTTTTCAAGTTGGTCCAAATCAGGATCTAAAATTATTATATTAAGTATTGTGCAATAGCAAGTCTTTTCAATTGCACAGTATTGCGCAATGGCAAGAAATATCTAATTGCACAATATTGTGAAATAGCAAATTTTTTTTTAATTAGAGTTATCTTTCTTTGTCCAGAATAGTAAGCAAGAAATATCTAATTGCAAAATATTGTGCAATAGCAAGATGTTTTTTTAATTGGAGTTATCTTTCTTTGTCCAGAATCAACTTAAATCTTTGTTATATACAATATACAATGTATATTCACTTTTTACTACCAACTGATAAATTAAAATAATCTTTACCATTCAGTGATAACAAGCAGTTTTTTTACATCTTAATATTTTATGATGTATTTAAATGAGTAGTTATTGTTGCAAACTCCATTAGAAATTTTAATTGAGATTAGTTTTGGAATAAGGGAAAGGGGGATGTGATTAAAAAAATTGGGTTCAATTTTTCTCATTTGAAATTTCATAAATAAAAAAGAAAATTTCTTCAAACATTTTTTTGAGAGGATTAATATTCAACAGCATAGTGAATTGCTCTAAGAGAAAACAAAAATTTTAAGTTCATTAGAACACATTCATTCTGTGTCAGAAACCTATGCTGTGTCAACTATTTAATCACAATCCAAATTTAGAGCTGAATCCAGCTTGAATGTTGTGTCCATACTTGCCCCAACCGTTCAGGGTTCAACCTCTGCGGTCGTATAAAGCTATGCCCTGCGGAGCATCTGGTTCTTATATGTTACCGTTATGAAACTGATATTTGAGATTGTGCTTCCATAAAGAAATTGAGAACCATCTAGGTCGTTTAATAAGCATTTAATATATCTTGCCCCAGGGTTTGATTTGGAAATTATGCGCATGCGTATAGTTTTCTTGACATTAAGGGGTTTTGGATTGAATTGTTGCTCTGGATTCCCCACTCAATTAATTGATTTATAACTCATGGGATCTTTTCTATGTATGTCTGCTATTGAGGGTTATTATTGTTGCATAATTTTAAATCATATGCATCATTTAGATTAAAATAAATATATTCCACATCGTAGAACACCCCTTCAGGCGAAATGGAGTCTTCCATATTATCGTTTCGAGTTGTCTCCCTTCCATAACTTCCGTGAATTCTGAATATAAACAAGACGTCGAGTATTAGCTCGTTCTGTCAATAAACGTCGTATTATATTAAAAACAAATGCAATTTAAACCGACAAATGTGTACGGAAAGGAGCCATGATGACTGACCCAAAGTAAATTAAATATTTAAAGAGTTAGGAATGGGGTTCCTCCTATAATTAACGTAGGAAAAAAGGTGATAAGATACGAATTGAAGATCTACATCTACATCTACATCTACATCATACGACAATCCATCAGCACATTGATGACTATACGTCGGCGCATCGCAAACAGACACTTAATAAAATATAATAACCAATGAGTGAAATAAAATACCTTCTCTGACATCTCTCACTCTGAGTTAGTCAGTGACTGCTGTGGAAAGTAAACTTTGTATTGATAGTACAAAAATAAAACACAATAGACCTACCGTTAATTACATTGTTCATACACTTTTATCCGGGTTTGGCTATTTTGTAACTATTTTACATGTCTGTTTGTCATTTGAATTAGTTTTGAAAATAATATTATCCAGCTACATGCATACATGTGTCAATGAAACAATGGCAATCGTATCCCTCAGAGCAATCTGCTCTTTGATTTAGTTAGTCCCTTTGAACGTATAATCGCCAAAATACACTACTGCAGTCTAGTCGCTGCACAACATTTGTTACGAAATAACTGAATTTTATGAAACTTTGTACATATTTAGGACAAATAATGTAGATCTGCATATCATGTTTACCCAGTCACAATAAAGGACTGTGGGGTATGTTGGCATGCTCTCAAAGGTTCTTTAATTGAAAGTTATAACACTGTGTTTTGATTATTGATGATTATTTAATTTGTATATGTTGAAATTTTTCAGACAAACCTAACTTCTCAAAAGTAATGAAAGATGTAATGTACAGTTGGGGTGGACAAAGCACAAATATTAAGTGTATTGCTACTGGTGTCCCTAGTGCAGACATAACATGGATGAATAAGGAGGGGCAAACAATTAATGCAGGGGATCAGTACTACTCTCTTAAATCTGTTACAATTGGAGAAGATACAGAAAGCACTTTAACAGTAAGTGGTTGGGTCATTATGCAAATTAAAAAAAATATGTGTTTAAGAAATCAGGTGTTATACTTTAAAATCTGATTTTTTGGCGTTTTTTTTTTTTCAAGGAGTAGTAACATAGGAAAACAAATCCTCTCAGAAAGTTTGAATTGATAGTTTAATACATATATAATGGCATTAATTATTTGAATTGAAATAAATGTAAATAATAGATATTGGGTAAACGTCAATGAGACACAAATAATCAAGAGACGTCCAGGCCAACAGCCAGGATAGCAGTGATGGGGCTATTTTGGGTTAGAGGACTTTAAAAGTCTATCTTCAAGCTGAATCATTGCTTTTTTAGTCTATTACATGAAAATAAGGAGATGTGGTATGATTGCCAATGAGACAACTATCCACCAAAGTTCTAATGAACAATAACAGCCTAATATATAACAAAACAGTTTACAAAAAAAACATATATGACAAATGTGAATCAACAACAACCACTGAATTAGAGGCTCCTGACTTGGGACAAGCACATTAAGAATGAGGCGGTGTTAAACATGTTTGTGAGCACTCCACCCCAAACCCCCCCCCCCCCCCCCCTTAACTTGTTTGTTTTTTTATAACCCCATTTTGTTACAGGTGTGACATCTATAGGGTAGCAAACAACTAACAAAGGATATATGGGGTTGTGAATAAGCATGTTGTGACAACTAACTTTAACAAAATTTAGTTCTTTTAATTTATTTATTATGAAAATATGTGATTGTTTATTTCAGAACTTATCTTTGACTAATTGCAATTGCTTTGTTTTAGGTCAGTGTAGATTTCTCAAATGAAGGAATTGTGTTTGGAACTTACACTTGCAAAGCTGGAAATGCCATTGGAGAAAGTACAAAAAATTTCACTTTACAGAGAGCAGGTAATATGTTATTTTAGTTGTTAAGGAAGCTGGCTTGTCATGTTTTGGATTTTTTGACAGATTTTTGAAATCCTCTGGTTTTATCCATTTGTATGCCTGGAAAAAATTTGCCCAGTGACCCCCATTTTTCTTTTTATAAATCTTTTACATGTATAATGATAAGCAATCTGTAAAAGTCTTATAAAATTTTAATTACTTTTTAACAGTTTTTGAGAACTTCAACTTGTCAATGATAAAGCTATGAAAAGTCAAGAGAGAATATTTTCCCACCAAAATTTCAATGGCATATATCTCGAAAACAAGCATGGCAACCTATATATTTTTTTGGTCTTTGGATTCCTTTAATAACCCCTTATTTGTATAAACTAGTGTTTTGAAGCGAACTCCCTTAAATTGTCTCAAAGGTCATTGGAGAGATTTCACTTCATTTTGTAAGGTTCTAATCATTGATAAGATTTAATTACATTGTCATCTCTGCCAGAAATGTATTGATGTGATATGAAACAAGCTTTCTTAATGAATTCGCTTTGTTTTTTGCCATGGTTTCATGAAAAAAATGGCTGCCAGATAGCATTTTTAACTGGGTTTTCTGAAGGAAATAAAAACAGTTATTAAATTGGTGAAATATGGTATCAATCTGTTCATGCAATACCTCAAGAACTGTTCAACCAATTGTTTTGAAAATTTTATATGCTGATACAAATGACAAATTTCAGGATAACTTTGATATTGAAGATTTTTCAATTTTACTGTTCAGAAGTCATGGTCCTTGATATACGGTAAATTGGGATATTTTGGCGTCTGGATATTTTGGCGTTTTTTCTCGAAAAGTATGTGTTTTATTTTGGTGTGTGTAATTTTGGTGTTTCGTCCATTTGATATGTTTAATTTTGGAAGAACAGTAGTGAGCAAGTTCATCAATATTTAGCACGTTTATTGACAAAATATCTCATTAGTGCTGTAATAAACTGTTAAAATCTCATTATTTTCATATTTTGTTTGATGATTCTAGCTGTTAATCCGGATTATCACACCTCAATCAACAGGTCTAATCGATACCAAAACAAATCAGTGACAGGTTGACCTTGTTATGGGATTATCATGTTTTCAATCATTATCTCTTGAACAGTTTTTAAACAGTTGTTTAAAAGTTTAAAAGTTACAAAGTAAAAACTTATTTATAAAAATAAACTTCTCATAGAGTAAATCTTCACTTTACAATACTTTGTATTAAGTCACATGACTGACCCACATGACGATCACCTGATACATTAGAAAAAAATGGTGATTTATTTTTTTCAAAACGAGCTTGGTTTATTCAATTTTCATACACTTTTCTTCAACTCTTTATGATGAACACATACAAAAACAGTAAGTTATGACAACAAGGAACACAGAGGCTAATGTAACCGACAACAAAAGCTTTATTGTGTCTTTATAAAGACGTGGCAAATTTCTGGATTGCAAAACAGATGGACAAATTTACACGATAAATGTAACAACAAAGATATAAAATACTTTTATTTGAATAAAACATGACAAATCAAGAACAATACGATACATATTTTAAAAAATTATAACATGTAAAACATAAAAATTTTTGAAATTTCTTGGTCGGAGTTCAGACCTGAAAAAAAGACTAAGAAAATGTTTGTAGTCATGAGTAACACGCACCCCTCTTACAGGAAACTTGACCCAGGGTATAAATGTGCACGTTATACATACCAAAGGCGGTATATGTTTATCCGTTGACGATCAATGATTTAAATTTTAATCCTTATGCCACTGGCAGTACATGTTAATTAATTGCAGATAAAGAATTACAAGGAGTTTTGATTCTAATTACCAACAGCAGTGTCTTATCAGCAATAGCCTGGCATATTTATGACATGTGTGAATAAAAATTCATTTTGTGTTTTCTTTACAATTTCAAAAAATAGACAATTAAGTAAAAATTATGTAGTGTTGTTGTCAAATTATATTGGGTATTAATTTGCAGATTTGGCTATGTATAAAGTTGTTGGAAATATACGGAAATATAATAATATAAAATATTTTCCCCAACAAATAACATTACGATATTGTCGTACCGGATCAGGAGTTTGTGCAGACTTATGGTCCTTGGACTTAGAAAATTCATTCAAATAATCAATTTTCCACTCTTTTTTTTCGTCATGTTTGAAGATATTGACTTGGATTTGTTATATAGTTTACACCATAACAAGTTATAGATCAAGTTAGCATTTTGTTCCAGTACAATGAATTTTTAATCGGTAGTGGACTATGTATTGCCAGGCAATACTCACAGAATGCTTGTCAAATTTTAACATGTACCTGATGACAAAATGGAGGTCTAGTTCTAGTTCAGTATTGACGATTTTCACTTTTACGGTTCAGGAGTTATGGTCCTTGATTAAATGTTGTTTCTGTGCAATTACTTATGATCCGTTTTGATCAATGCTTTTAAAACATTGATATGTTGGAACTGATGAAAAAGTGGAGGTCAAGATACGATACAGATGATTTTAGTCCCCTACTGACGAAGTCGCAGGGGACTTTAAGTTTGCACTCTGTCCATCCGTCTGTCTGTCTGTCCATCCATCAGTCAGTCAGGCAAATCAGTTTTCCACACTTTTTTTCTTTGTACTTGAAGATATTGATTCGATATTTGGTATATATTTTCATCATGACAAGATACAGATCAAGTTTCGAATTTTGTTCCGTTCTGATGATTTTGTCTAGAGTTATGGTCCATGGACTTAGTAAATTCACTTTAATAATAAATTTTTCACACTTTTGCCATGCAATACTCTCAGAATGCTTGTTCATTTGGTGTATTATGTTGTTTTTTTAACAGATCCGCCACCAAGTCCTAGTGCACAGTTGAAGGAAGTAACTCCAATATCTATAACTTTTGATGTAAACGTTCCAAAAACCTTTAATGGGCCACCTGTGCAGGAGATAGAAGTTCAGTACTCTAATGCCCAACCTAGGAAAGTGAGAGTTGGTATGTATAAAGTTAAGATTATTCATATAGGATTAAAACATAGATAGAAGTTCAGTACTCTAATGCCCAACCTAGGAAAGTGAGAGTTGGTATGTATAAAGTTAACATTATTCATATAGGATTAAAACATAGATAGAAGTTCAGTACTCTAATGCCCAACCTAGGAAAGTGAGAGTTGGTATGTATAAAGTTAAGATTATTCATATAGGATTAAAACATAGATAGAAGTTCAGTACTCTAATGCCCAACCTAGGAAAGTGAGAGTTGGTATGTATAAAGTTAAGATTATTCATATAGGATTAAAACATAGATAGAAGTTCAGTACTCTAATGCCCAACCTAGGAAAGTGAGAGTTGGTATGTATAAAGTTAAGATTATTCATATAGGATTAAAACATAGATAGAAGTTCAGTACTCTAATGCCCAACCTAGGAAAGTGAGAGTTGGTATGTATAAAGTTAACATTATTCATATAGGATTAAAACATAGATAGAAGTTCAGTACTCTAATGCCCAACCTAGGAAAGTGAGAGTTGGTATGTATAAAGTTAAGATTATTCATATAGGATTAAAACATAGATAGAAGTTCAGTACTCTAATGCCCAACCTAGGAAAGTGAGAGTTGGTATGTATAAAGTTAAATTATTCATATAGGATTAAAACATAGATAGAAGTTCAGTACTCTAATGCCCAACCTAGGAAAGTGAGAGTTGGTATGTATAAAGTTAAATTATTCATATAGGATTAAAACATAGATAGAAGTTCAGTACTCTAATGCCCAACCTAGGAAAGTGAGAGTTGGTATGTATAAAGTTAAATTATTCATATAGATTAAAACATAGATAGAAGTTCAGTACTCTAATGCCAACCTAGGAAAGTGAGAGTTGGTATGTATAAAGTTAAATTATTCATATAGGATTAAAACATAGATAGAAGTTCAGTACTCTAATGCCCAACCTAGGAAAGTGAGAGTTGGTATGTATAAAGTTAACATTATTCATATAGGATTAAAACATAGATAGAAGTTCAGTACTCTAATGCCCAACCTAGGAAAGTGAGAGTTGGTATGTATAAAGTTAAATTATTCATATAGGATTAAAACATAGATAGAAGTTCAGTACTCTAATGCCCAACACTAGGAAAGTGAGAGTTGGTATGTATAAAGTTAAGATTATTCATATAGGATTAAAACATAGATAGAAGTTCAGTACTCTAATGCCCAACCTAGGAAAGTGAGAGTTGGTATGTATAAAGTTAAGATTATTCATATAGGATTAAAACATAGATAGAAGTTCAGTACTCTAATGCCCAACCTAGGAAAGTGAGAGTTGGTATGTATAAAGTTAAGATTATTCATATAGGATTAAAACATAGATAGAAGTTCAGTACTCTAATGCCCAACCTAGGAAAGTGAGAGTTGGTATGTATAAAGTTAAGATTATTCATATAGGATTAAAACATAGATAGAAGTTCAGTACTCTAATGCCCAACCTAGGAAAGTGAGAGTTGGTATGTATAAAGTTAAGATTATTCATATAGGATTAAAACATAGATAGAAGTTCAGTACTCTAATGCCCAACCTAGGAAAGTGAGAGTTGGTATGTATAAAGTTAAGATTATTCATATAGGATTAAAACATAGATAGAAGTTCAGTACTCTAATGCCCAACCTAGGAAAGTGAGAGTTGGTATGTATAAAGTTAAATTATTCATATAGGATTAAAACATAGATAGAAGTTCAGTACTCTAATGCCCAACCTAGGAAAGTGAGAGTTGGTATGTATAAAGTTAAGATTATTCATATAGGATTAAAACATAGATAGAAGTTCAGTACTCTAATGCCCAACCTAGGAAAGTGAGAGTTGGTATGTATAAAGTTAAGATTATTCATATAGGATTAAAACATAGATAGAAGTTCAGTACTCTAATGCCCAAACCTAGGAAAGTGAGAGTTGGTATGTATAAAGTTAAGATTATTCATATAGGATTAAAACATAGATAGAAGTTCAGTACTCTAATGCCCAACCTAGGAAAGTGAGAGTTGGTATGTATAAAGTTAAGATTATTCATATAGGATTAAAACATAGATAGAAGTTCAGTACTCTAATGCCCAACCTAGGAAAGTGAGAGTTGGTATGTATAAAGTTAAGATTATTCATATAGGATTAAAACATAGATAGAAGTTCAGTACTCTAATGCCCAACCTAGGAAAGTGAGAGTTGGTATGTATAAAGTTAAGATTATTCATATAGGATTAAAACATAGATAGAAGTTCAGTACTCTAATGCCCAACCTAGGAAAGTGAGAGTTGGTATGTATAAAGTTAAGATTATTCATATAGGATTAAAACATAGATAGAAGTTCAGTACTCTAATGCCAACCTAGGAAAGTGAGAGTTGGTATGTATAAAGTTAAGATTATTCATATAGGATTATAGGATTAAAACATAGATAGAAGTTCAGTACTCTAATGCCCAACCTAGGAAAGTGAGAGTTGGTATGTATAAAGTTAAGATTATTCATATAGGATTAAAACATAGATAGAAGTTCAGTACTCTAATGCCCAACCTAGGAAAGTGAGAGTTGGTATGTATAAAGTTAACATTATTCATATAGGATTAAAACATAGATAGAAGTTCAGTACTCTAATGCCCAACCTAGGAAAGTGAGAGTTGGTATGTATAAAGTTAACATTATTCATATAGGATTAAAACATAGATAGATGTTCAGTACTCTAATGCCCAACCTAGGAAAGTGAGAGTTGGTATGTATAAAGTTAAGATTATTCATATAGGATTAAAACATAGATAGAAGTTCAGTACTCTAATGCCCAACCTAGGAAAGTGAGAGTTGGTATGTATAAAGTTAACATTATTCATATAGGATTAAAACATAGATAGAAGTTCAGTACTCTAATGCCCAACCTAGGAAAGTGAGAGTTGGTATGTATAAAGTTAACATTATTCATATAGGATTAAAACATAGATAGAAGTTCAGTACTCTAATGCCCAACCTAGGAAAGTGAGAGTTGGTATGTATAAAGTTAACATTATTCATATAGGATTAAAACATAGATAGAAGTTCAGTACTCTAATGCCCAACCTAGGAAAGTGAGAGTTGGTATGTATAAAGTTAAGAGTATTCATATAGGATTAAAACATAGATAGAAGTTCAGTACTCTAATGCCTAACCTAGGAAAGTGAGAGTTGGTATGTATAAAGTTAACATTATTCATATAGGATTAAAACATAGATAGAAGTTCAGTACTCTAATGCCCAACCTAGGAAAGTGAGAGTTGGTATGTATAAAGTTAAGAGTATTCATATAGGATTAAAACATAGATAGAAGTTCAGTACTCTAATGCCTAACCTAGGAAAGTGAGAGTTGGTATGTATAAAGTTAAGAGTATTCATATAGGATTAAAACATAGATAGAAGTTCAGTACTCTAATGCCTAACCTAGGAAAGTGAGAGTTGGTATGTATAAAGTTAAGATTATTCATATAGGATTAAAACATAGATAGAAGTTCAGTACTCTAATGCCCAACCTAGGAAAGTGAGAGTTGGTATGTATAAAGTTAAGATTATTCATATAGGATTAAAACATAGATAGAAGTTCAGTACTCTAATGCCCAACTAGGAAAGTGAGAGTTGGTATGTATAAAGTTAACATTATTCATATAGGATTAAAACACAGAATTATAGCAAGGGTGCACTAATTAAAAAAAAAAAAAAAAAAGCGACTGAATAAGAAAATGTGGGATATACATTGATGAGACAGCAACTCAAAAACATCAAAAACCAAAAGATATTTTATAGGTAAACAGGCTACAACAATAACCAGAGTATGCACAGTTGTCAAGCTATTAATCATTTAGAGTCTAGACTAAATCTTTTATATACACTTAATTCCTAAATTATCCATTGGCAAGGCTTCATTTCAGACTGGCACTTTTGATACGACCGCAAAAATTGAAAATTTTTTGGTCTTATATTGGTATGATGTTGGTGTTGTCGTCTGCATCGTCGTCGTCGTTGTCGTCGTCCGAATACTTTTTGTTTTCGCACTCTAACTTTAGTAAATGTGAATAGAAATCTATGAAATTTTAACACAAGGTTTATTACTACATAAGGAAGGTTGGGATTGATTTTGGAAGTTTTGGTCCCAACATTTTAGGAATTAGGGGCCAAAAAGGGCCCAAGTAAGCATTTTCTTGGTTTTCGCACTATAACTTTAGTTTCAGTAAATAGAAATCTATGAAATTTTGACACAAGGTTTATGACCACAAAAGGAAGGTTGGGATTGATTTTGGGAGTTTTGGTTTCAACAGTTTAGGAATTAGGGGCTAAAAATGGGCCCAAATAAGCATTATTCTTTGTTTTCGCACAATAACTTTAGTATAAGTAAATAGAAATCAATGAAATTTAAACACAAGGTTTAAGACCACAAAAGGAAGGTTGGGATTGATTTTGGGAGTTGAGGTCCGAACAGTTTAGGAATTAGGGGCCAAAAAGGGGCCCAAATAAGCATTTTTCTTGGTTTTCGCACCATAACTTTAGTATAAGTAAATAGAAATCTATGAAATTTAAACACAAGGTTTATGACCATAAAAGGAAGGTTGGGATTGATTTTGGAAGTTTTGGTCCCAACAGTTTAGGAATAATCAGGTCCAAATCAGGATCCAAAATTATTATATTAAGTATTGTGCAATAGCAAGAAATTTTCAATTGGACAGTATTCAGCAATAGCAAGAAATCTTCAATTGCACAGTATTGTGCAATAGCAAGAAATTTTCAATTGCACAGTATTGCGCAATAGCAAGAAATCTTCAATTGCACAGTATTGTGCAATAGCAAATATTTTCAATTGCACAGTATTGCAGAATAGCAATAAATATTTAATTGCACAATATTGTGCAATAGCAAGAAATTTTCATATTTTCAGTTGGAGTTATCTTTCTTGTCCAGAATAGTAGTTGAATCAACTTAAATCATTGCTTTATACAATATACAATGTATATTCACTTTTACTACCAATCTTTACCATTCAGTGATAACAAGCACTTTTTTACATTTTAATATGTATTTAAATGAGTAGTTATTGTTGCAAACTCCATTAGAAATTTGAATTGAGATCAGTTTTGGAATAAGGGAAAGGGGGATGTGAAAAAAAAAATTGGGGGGGGGGGGGCAATTTTTTTCATTTCAGATTTCATAAATAAAAAGAAAATTTCTTCAAACATTTTTTTGAGAGGATTAATATTCAACAGCATAGTGAATTGCTCAAAGGCAAAAAAAAATTTAAGTTCATTAGACCACATTCATTATGTGTCAGAAACCTATGCTGTGTCAACTATTTAATCACAATCCAAATTTAGAGCTGAATCCAGCTTGAATGTTGTGTCCATACTTGCCCCAACCGTTCTGGGGTCGTATAAAGCTGTGCCCTGCGGAGCATCTGGTCTAAATTTAAACCACAAAATAATGCATGATGAAATTTAGCATAAAGAAAGCAGAAGTACCTGTAGTGAACCACTGACCTTCGGTAGGAAAACTGACAATCCTAGTCAAATAAGATTGGAATCCAGCACACCTGCCATGTGCGAGGTAACTCAAAACCTCAGTGTTCACAGGCTTGTGATACAGTAGTTCCACTACTTAGACCACTCGGCCACCAAGGCCCCTGCTGACAAAGATGGGAGCTAATGTTCTGGTTTACCTCTGTCTGTCTGGAACACATTTCGGTCACATTTTTCTAAGCAACTACAAGATAAAGTTTACTCTGTCTGTCAGGAACACATTTCGGTCACATTTTTCTAAGCAACTACAAGATAAAGTTTACTCTGTCAGGAACACATTTCGGTCACATTTTTCTTGTCAAAACCTATATGTTGTTTTGTTTAGAAGTTTACCTTTAGGTTGTTCTGTTTAGAAGTTGACCCATTTGATTGTTTTATATATTGACCTTTAGGTTGTACTGTTTAGACATTGGCCCTTTAGGTTGTTTAGTTTAGAAGTTGACCTTTAGGTTGTTCTGTTTAGAATTTGACCTTTAGATTGTTCTATTTAGAAGTTGACCTTTTGGTTGTTCTGTTTAAAAGTTGACCTTTGGGTTGTTTGTTTAGAAAATGACTCTTTTGTTTGTTCTGTTTAGAGACTTTTTAATTTTTTCTCTGCTCTGTAACAAGTTGAACCATTTGCTTTGTTCTATTTTAGAAGTTGACCCACTACTCATTGGCTGTTTATATTTGTTTTTGGTTTTTTTTTTTTTTTTTTGGCTTTTCAAAGTTTTGCTCTTCAGCATATCTGGTGACTTTTTTTCCACTAACATGTGTCATGAGTTCAAAAATCTGTGTTTATATGAATATGAAGTACTAACGTAAATTAGTATGTATGTATGTTTTACAGGTACTATGGATTCAAAGATCGAAATTGTATTGGATGGTCTTACACCTGGTACTGCTTACAATGTAAAAGTGTATGCTAGGAATGAAGTCGGACTGAGTCCAGAATACAGTTTGCCTACGCAAACTCTCCAAGCAAGTAAGTTGTAAAATATATTAATAATAAAACCCTTTATTACCTTTTCTCCCCTAAGTGTGTTGACTAATGCCTAAGCCTCTTCGTCATTTTGACAACCTATAGTCTTTAAATATATTTCAAAATCTGAATCATACCATGGAAATTACACACAAGGGAGACATATCTCTATTTCAACTGGACATTAAGCAACCAACAATCAATCTATCTATTTCAACAATTCATTGGTTTATGATGATCTAGTTGTAAAACCTATGTTTAGATTATGAATATATGTGATTTGTATATGTTAATTATTACTATTTTGTAGGAAAGCCTTATCCAATCGTTGTGCGTTCTAGCCCATATGGTGAATACCCCCTCAAATTCGATTTACAGTGGAATACGCCGAATAATGGGGGATATCCCATCTCAAGTGTCTATGTCAAATATGCTCAGGTTAGTCCTAACCTAAATCTAATGTACTTCATCAAAATGATCTATGTCCAGAAGAATTATGTAATAGTACTTAATAAAAATAAGGAGATGTGGTATGATTGTCAGTGCGACAACTATCCACTAAAGTTTACTAGACTTTCAAACTACTTGATGTAGTCAAATAAGAATAGAATCTATTTTAACAAATTTACAGTGATTGATTTTCGCTTTATTTTTTTACTTACAAAAGTAGTGAAAAATAAATTGCTTGCTTGAAAATTTGTTGGGTTACAGTATACAGTTATAACAAACAAATATATATTTTTCACAGGCATATATGCAGTTAAAGAACACATTTACAGTTTATACCAACACATACATTTATACATCTAACTCAAACAAATACACAGTTTTCCCCAAATAATTAAACAAAATTTCACTAACAAATGGATAGTTTTCACTGTATGAGCAAAGACGAAAAAGCATTTTGGTCAGATTAATGTGTCATAAGTAACATGTTTAATAGAACTAAGATTGGAAACGGGGGATGTGTCAAAGAGACAACAACACAACCAAAGAGCAGAAAACAGCCTGAATATGAATGTAATATTTGTTGCTGGACATTTAGAAGTTTTCTGTCTTATTAAATATTGATTTTTTTCAACATTTTTTCATCCCTTTCTTCACAGATTCATATAAAAAAGTACAGAAATTATGAAAGATGTCTAGAATCTTAAACTTCAATGTCGTAAGAAACTTTTACTCTTGTTATGTTATGCAGATCATCTTAAGATTTAATATTTAAATGTAGGTGGAAGTATTTCCAAACAAGTCTGCCAGCGATGAATTCCAGAAAAAGCAGTTGTTGTCAGGATGGATAGGACCCATTAAAGTCGATGGAGCAGCAACAGCATATCAAATAAATAGTTTGAGACCATCAACCATTATGAAGTTGAAGTGACAGCGGTTAACAACAAAGGGACTTCAGATGCAAAGTCATTTATTTTTGTTACTGGAAAAGGTAAGATCGGATTAATTGTTACTATGCTTGATTTTACAATTCACAATTATCAATGCTGATTTGAGATTTTCAGTAAGGCAGAAAAAATTGATATGAGTGTTTTAGGGTTTTCAATAGACTCCTTATTTTTGCCTCTGAACTTTTTTTATTCCCCATTTATTATGCCCCATTTATGTGCATTATGTTTTCTGGTCTGTGGGTCCTTTCGTTCGGCTGTTTGTCAGTTCAGCTGTCCTGTCCTGCTTCAGGTTTAAAGTTTTTGGTGGAGGTAGTTTTTGATGAAGTTGAAGTCCAATTAATTTGAAACTTAGTACACATGTTCCCTATGATATTAACTTTCTAATTTTAATGCCAAATTAGATATTCCCCCCATTTTCACGGTCCATTAAACATAGAAAATGATAATGCGGATGGGGCACTGGGGACACATTCTTGTTTTTTTATTATTATTAAGAAGATTGAGGCATTGATTATTAAATCATTTCAACAAAAATATTATCAGTTAAAAATGTAGGTAATTTGAACTTCTATTTATTATATACATCTTTCTGAGAGTAATTTAGTTTTATTGATTTTATTGATTTAGAAAAAGTTTCATTGGGGTTAAGTTACAAAATACAGTGTAAGTTTAACAGCTTTATAACATGCGGAGATATTGCATGCAGATAGATTTAAGGAATTCTCGCTACATTGAAGACCCATTGGTGGCCTTTGGCTGTTTTCTGCTCTATGATCGGGTTGTTGTCGCTTTGACACATTCCCCATTTCCTTTCTCATTTTTATTAAACAAGGATTTCAAAAATATACAAACCCCTTTTGTGCTAACTTCAAAGTATGATCAATGACAAATCCTTTAAGGAAAAGAGCATAAATGTTTTACATGGAAATGCAGTCTGATCCATAAAGATGTGACTGTGATTGATTGTTATCATTTCCCTTACCAGAAAAACAATTTTATATTGTATACTGACCTTAATTTAAGGCAATAAATGGGCAAACTGGGTCCCTGTTACCTGACAAATCATCTTTAAATTAAACAAGCATTTCTTTGTTTTTGTCCTTATCTATATATTGTATCATTAATCCTATTAATATAAAGTGTCATATAGAAATGATCTAATTTGAAATATTCTCTTGCAGATTTATGCCACTACAAACTCTCAAATAGTGTCTTTTTAAACCAAATATTGTGACAGAATCTATAATATATATAAAAAAAAACCTGATGAATTGGATATATAAGGATATTAAACTGGGATGAAATAACCTAGTTAATGCTGTAATTTGATTGGTTATCTAAACAAGGGATATGTGAAAGATAGTGTTGAAATCAAGACACTCTAGTATAATATATTTTTTGTTTTGGGTTTTCAGAGGGGATTTTGCCTACTATTTCCCGTCAGTGCCCTATATCTCCTGTGCCTGGTGGTGATATCAAACACTTTCAGGGAATATAATCCTACATCTCCTATGAAGATCCTAAATTACATATAATATATATCCAATAGGCCCTTTCATTGCTTTTGCAGCCATATTGAATAGGATGCAGATTTTCATAATAGAAATAAAAGTTGTTTGAAAAATACAGGAAAACAACATTGAACAGAATAGTGCTTGGGAGCATGTATAGGATTCCTTATACTATCATGCTATTTCTACCCCTATCCAGAAAATCTGCCACTTAGTCAATATGGCTGAAGTAAGCATAAAGGGGCCTATTTATCAGATTTAATTTAAAGGCCTGTTCCTTATTTAAATAATATCATTTCGTGACATTTAAGTATGGTAAAATGAATTGCTGTGTTTTTGTAGAGGGTAAAAGGTTACAAAGGCCTGGTAAGGAATCAAGAATACATGTTATTTTTCAAACGTTTTGCATGTATTGGATGGTGACAAAAGGGCATTTTAAAAGGGATTTCAGACATTAGTTCAAACATCTTTTAAAAAGTAGTATCAGATGTTTTGATAAATTTATATCCATTCATTTGGCTTGAATAAAAAAAAAACTTTACAGGATGATTTTTCTCTGGCTTTCATGATCTGACCAGTTTAGCAAAAAATTATATTTTAAGTCTGAACCCTCTGAAGTGCCCTACACAACACCCTCATATACTGCATCTTTATGTTATACTAAAATTGTTTATCTTCTCTTTAACACATATTTATGTATTTCCTGAAGCACACTTATAGAAGTGTTATATCTTTGGGAAGTGTCTAGTATAAGCGTTATATCTTTGGGAAGTGTCTAGTATAAGCCATCTGTTTGGTTTGTTCAAAGTTGGAAAAGTGTTGTGTTTTTGTTTTGCTGTCAGGTTAGAAAATCAGGTTGGAGTGTGTGATAAATTGGCCCGTCAATTATTTTCAGTTGACTACAGATTTATTGATGGTCCTTATAGTATTATTCTGCAAATTCCTATTATCAGTCCAGTCGAATGTATTTATAGGAGTTTTGAATTGGTCGTGATTATTTTGAGAGAGGGTCGATCAACTTTGAATATTTAGTGAAGAGAGTGAGCAAAACTAAGAATATTGAGTGATTGTGAAAATAATCATATTGAGTAAGCCAAGTGTTGAGAAATTGAGTGACAGGATTCTTTGCATAATACAAATATTAAGAAGATAATTATGATAAATTCAGATATACTATTGAGGGTATTAATAGCAAAATTGTGAGAATGCAGTGAGTTTAGAAATCATGTATATTCAGAGAGGGGAGCATTTGTAAAATGAAAGATATTATGTGAGTGCAGTTTCAGTAAAATCAAGAGACTCAAGTGAGAGAAACTCTAAATCAAGAAAGTTGAGGGATTCGATGGGGGATATATGATTAGAAAAGGATACAAGTATTTTAAACTATTTATGCTGACAGTGAACATTAAATAATCTATGATGTGTTTTGAGAACCATTGGTCATAAACTTATCGTTTACACAATACTTATATTTATAACACATAATGGCAAATGTCTGTCACTTTCTAGGGAATTACAAATAAGAGCTACCTGAATTTTTCTTATCAGGCTTCATAATGTAAATGTTTGATATGTTTTTCAGATTCATTTCTCATCAACCTCCTTCCGTTATTTTAAATATACAAGAATGAAAATATCTTTATCTAAGAAAAAAATATGAACATTTTAAAAATCATAATGTTGTGGTCATTGTTTAAAAATAGATTGAGTTTTTATGCAACGCTTTATGTATTTCCCTGCTTTTCCTCCCAATAAATTTAATATTGATATGGAAAGAATCCCAAGCATTTAAACCTATTTACTTCAACCTTTTTATACACTTTCTTACATGATATTGTCAAGTCTAATTATTTGAAGATATGTTGTTCTATTCCTCATTTAAAAGAATGATACTGTTAATTCAGAAATTATCGTCATTTTAAAAGAATGGACAAAAATGAAAGATTAGTTCTTGCGATTTCAGGAAAAGGCGCTTACAGTTATATGAAGCAAATGTCCCAATGAGAGTACTTATATTTGCCCAGTCGTATTATTTCCATTGATAAAAACCACACAATAATATCCGAACTTACAGTTTTGCAAACAGCAATGTTCATCAGCTAGAAGAAGATATCAAATATAATGGATGAACCTGATATTTATGTGCCATGAAAATCTATGAAACACTTATTTATTAGCAGTTATCATTTATTGTGTCGCCTGCAAGCTTTCAACAGTCACTAGCGATACTAAGGGATACCTTTTGTTGTTTTGTGTTTTCATACATGTCACACTTTCTACATTATTAAACAATATCTTGAAAACTTGCACAGATTATTTTACAGGACATAAAGTTATGCACCTTTAAATTTTGATCAGACCCCACGTTTTTGTGGTTGTATAATGGCATGTTGTTGTCTACTTTTTCGTCCTGGTTCTAAGACATTTGGTTTCCAGATTGTATCTTAAGTATAAGAATATGAACCTCTTTGAAATTTTACCATAAGGTTTCATACAACAAAAGAATGGTTGGGATAGACTTAAGGGTTGATGTCTAAATCATTTTGTAATGAGGGGCCAAAAAGGTACCAAAAAACAAGGATTTTCTGGTTTCTAGACAATAATTTTAGTTTAAAAGAGTACTACAAGGTTCCTTCCAAGAAAGGTAATGACCTTACTTTAACTTGGTCTACATGTTGTCTGAAATGCAGGTTATGAATGATGAGACCATGTCTAATGTAAAGAGGCCCATTTAGATACATGTATTTAGATTCATGTACATATGATGAAATATATGGGTTTTCTATTAAATGTGCATTTTGATTACTTATATATGATATGTGTAGATAGATATTTAGACTTAACATTCTGGTTTGAAAAGAGACCAATTATCAAGAAATGATATCAGACTTTAGCTTAGGATTTTGTTTGGGTAAAAAAGAAAATGGGAGAACCATCCTGTTTACAGCTGTTTCAGAACAGCCTAATTTTTTTGAATTTTTTAATAGGCACATGGTTAATGAGTTTTTTTGGTTCCATGTGATTAATTTTACAAATTTTTATGATAACTAATTTTTAGGTTAGATTGAATAGAAAGTTATATAAATTGTTTTCAGTCATGTGTGTGAAAAATTCTGTTTAAAAGTTATTATTAAATGGGCAACTTTTATTCAATAATATGATCATTTCTTTCATGATAATTGGTGCCTTACAATCTAGACATTTTATTTGTATTGCTTCTTGTTTATGTTGTCCGCAGTGTAATAATATTATTTTGCTTTTTGTGACTTTACTTTTTTCTGCTTTTTTCAGTTACTGGCTCTGGTTATGTTGGATCATTTGCACAATTCCTGCTCCCGTCTAAACTTGTACTCACCATGGCAACTGTTCTCTGGGCATGCTTAGGAATACTCTTGTAACCTTCATGACAGAAGAGTTCTGAAAGACTCTTTTATCTTTCTTCCTTCTCAACTGAAGAATTCCATGCAGACATTATAGTGCCATAATGAATGAAATCTGAAAACGAATACTATGCATGTTTCATGCAGCAGACATTATTATACACCACCATGCATGTTCTATACATACATATGAATGTTGTTTGCATATTATATTCATTATTGAAAAATTTGTTAGCTTGCATTGATATTAGCATACTTTTATTGAAAATTATATTATATTATTAATTCCAAGGGAACATAAAATGTCTTGCAAAAAGATATGACTGTACTAAATGAATATATCCTTTTAATCTTGAAATTTAAACTGCTGTTTTATTTTTAATACTTCGATAACATCCCGGAAAATATAACTTCAATGGAATTAAAGCATTCAAGCCATGTTTCATGATCAGATAGCTAAATTAGGCACTTAAATTTACTGATTTTATATTGTGATTTTTTGTCTTATCACCTTTTGATGTTATGTACCAGTTAATAAGTATATAAACACTAGACTGATTTAGATGTAAATACAATATGGCTGGTATGAAAGGTTAACATATGTGATATGTTTGAAAAAACAGAAAAATAGATTGTCAGTATATGACTTCAGTCAGTCTCAGAGTCTCCACTATCCACTGGTGTTATTAAGTCATAAACAGTTGTTGATAGTGCGGCCAACATCGCAGTTAAACAGAAATTTTGTATAATCAGAATTTCATTTAACATTTTTTCTGCTGATATTTTGGTATTTTGCCATTGATATTCTACTTAAAGAACAATTGTATGTGTAAAACTGTTGAAAATTGTTGTTTTCCATTACATCATGATTTTCATTGGATAAATATTATAATACTCAAATTTTCATGTATTTTCTTCATAGTGATTTTCCTTTTCTACAATTTATACTTTAATCAAACATTTACAATCATTTTGAAAAGCTGGTCTTCTAAACAACGCTATTGAAAAGAGAGTTTGAATGCATCTCCCTGTGAGTTTACTTACTGTGGAACTACTTGTGAGAAAAATCAGCAAACTGATATTTTTTTGCAATTTGCTGTTTCAGAATTAAGAGGCATTCTGGGTAATGATTTCAAAAGCAGGCATTAAAATGTTGTGATTGGTCTGTAATATTCTTATCACTGATAGCTGACCAATAGAAAACATTACCCATAATTCCTATATTCTTGAAGTCTTATTGCATAAATGTCATATTGTATACAGAGCTGTATATTTTTGGTTGAAGTGCTGTTGATTATTAAGTGCAATATTGTGTAAATTTTGTATTATTTTGTAAATCTTTTGTATATAATCATATAGATTTAGAACTGTTGTACCTCATTTATGTTGTATTGCTACGAGAGGCAAATATATATATAAAATTTAGTTGGTGAGTATTTGTTAATGAAAGACAAGAGTTTTAGTTAACAATTAGAATGATGTAATATACAAGTCTGTATTCAGATATGTTACAGATATTTCATTAGTTGAAACATAATTTATTCGATTATGATAAAAATACTTACGACGTTGATACATGTTGTCTAATTGTAATGGATAGGTATAAGCTTCAATTGAGTAAAGCAGGGAGTTAAAAACTTTTAAATTATCTTGTCCAAAACAAGTACGATTTTTATAGACTGTATAAAATATTTTTGCTAACAGTTAGCAGAATAAGTCTATTCAAGTCATCGTACATATATAAAGAACTAGAATAAGAAAAAATATGTCAACATCTAAGCCTGTTCAAAACTGTAACTCACATTTTTTCTTCAAATCATTTCTAGTCATTTAAATCTTTTAATTAATCAATTTTATGCACTTATATACTAACCTCAGGTTTCTTGGATGCAAGCTCATAGACATTTTAACTAGTTTAAGCTTAATTCTAGTTTAGGCTTAATTCTGATCATTTTTTTGCAGTATAGCTATTGCATTTTAAGCTATGCTCAAGTTATTAGTAATCAAAATATTAAGTTAAGATTTCCCTCAGGTTGCATAAAAAGAAGAAAATTCAGGAAGATTTTGAAATTTATGTTGAGATAAATTCAAGATAAAACTGCAAGTAAATGTTGGAAAAATCCACTGTATATAGATCTTAAAGAGAACCAGTTAAACAACAAATGATATTTTAAGACTTTAAGTGGTATCATTGCTGGTAATTTTTCAGTATTTTTTGGTTTTGGATCAATATTGAAAAATAGCATTGAATTGAGTTACACTGTTTAAGAGAAAGGCTGGTTTCCAAAAAAACAACTGTATTTCATTTACCAATCAAATATTTTCTTAAAATTTTAAGCCAGCTCTGTAATATATCCGGTTGCCTTTATAAGTAGTATCTTTCTGTTGCTGGTGTATGTCAAATCATTTAGTAACAAACTCTTCAAGTGTCATTCCTTTGACATTATTCCCTCTTTTAAAAATTAAATTTTGTAAGAGTTAATTCCCCTTTGGGTAGGTAATTTAAATTTGAATAAAGTTAAATGTTTTTTTAACCTTGACTGTTAATTCAACATTTAACTTCATTTTCTTTGAATAAAGGTTTAAAGGTCACCTACCCTAAAAGAAAGATAACTCTGATACAATCAAAGGGAAGCAACTCTTGAAATTGGAAAAAGAGGGAATGATCAAAATAACATTCCTTTAAAGAATATTTAAGTACATTAATACATAGAAAATGAAGAGGATAATCTGAAATTAATAGATATGGATATAAGAAATGTGTCCTAATTGCAATAATAATATCTTGAAAGAGTTTTGTATGGGAAAATTAAGGAAAAAATAAGCTTCCTGACAAAGCCATTAAATTTTGTGTCATGATTAATGTATACGAAATTATTGTAAAATTTTCTTAGCATAATGATAATGTATATATTTTTTGTATAGTATTTTGTATAATTTATTTAAATGTGGCAATCAAATAGAAGATAGTTTGCTTTACTTTTATAGTCCCTATTGAACATTTATACCTGAGCTATATATGTAAGCTTATTGCATCATTTGTTGTCAATCATTCCTGAATCATTTTTTATCCCTTCATTCTCATTTAGTGTCCCTCAGCACCCCCCATTCAATATCTTTTTGAATAGCCATCATCAAATAGAATGAAATAGAGACTGCAAAGCAGTAAAACCTACAATTATTCCTAATCTTCTAACACTATCCATTAGAAATTAACTGCAGATGGCAGGTACTGTTTGACACCTTTCTTAATTGACAAGGATTGTCAGTTTTCCACAAATAAAAACTGACCGCCATGGTATAGCTAATGAACAATTGTGCTGAAAGTGGTGTTAAACTCTAACATTCAATCAATCATTGTTTTGATATTTTATTGAAAACAATGTTGGTATTAAGAGTGCACTTTACTATTCCTACAATAATCAACGTTTATGAAAATTTGATTTGCATGTATTCAATGCAAGTCTGCAATAGTATTTTTTTAACTTTATTTTTAGAAAAGTTGAAACAATTAAAAGATAACAAACAATAGTATGACTCATTCTTCAAATGCGCCTATACAGCTGGTGAGCAATACACTCTTTATCATGTAGTTTCTACAATTTTTGTATCATTTTCAAATATTTTTATATTGTTAGTGTATTATTTTTTTATTTATTTCTTGCAGTTTTTTATTACAACTTAAACTTTATATAATTGTTTACACTTGTTAAGTATTCTCCTTGACCAAAAGGAATATGTCAATGAATAACGAATATTACTATACATTTTCTCAAAATATAAAATTTATTCATACAAGATTTGGGAATGCGTATCATGTGAGGCTTTCCTGAGCATTACTATTTTGTTTCGAGTCCAGAACTAAAAAGATTAATTTTTTTGAGACAAAATATGGTTGATATTCTGCAACTCTTCTAAAAAAAAAAGGTAAATTCTATTCGCACAGTGGTAATGGGTCAAGGTCAGCACCAAATGTTTAGAACTAAAGGTCACCCCCAACGTGTTAATGACTCAAGGTCAACGTCAAAGGTAATGACTTAAGGTTAATACCAAATGTTAAATAACTAAAAGTCACCCCAAAGTGTTAATGACTCAAGGTCAACATCAAATTTAATGACACAAGGTCATCCCCAAAGTTAATGACACAAAGTCATCCCCAAAGTTAATGACTAAAGGTTATAACCAAAGTTAATGACTAAAGGTTAATACTAAAGTGCTAAAAACTAAATTTTGGTCATAGTGCTAATGACTTGAGATATTGACTCATGGTAACTTTCGATGTTGATAAATAAAAGTAGACACAAAATTGTTAGTTAATGTTGCCACTGTGTTAAATTCTAAAGCTTGATGCAACAGTGTAAATAAAAAAAAGTCTTACACACTTACATTAGCGTTTAAAGTTGAAAAAAGTGTCAATATAGGTTACACTAGTTGCATTTCTACCTAATTAATGTTTACTTGATTTGAATCCTCATTGAAGGTGTGCCCTGAATAATTTTTTTTACCATAATGTTTATCCCCACATATATGTTTTATCATGCATTTCTAAAGTATTTGAAATGCTCATATTGTATAAAAGCTACTCGTAGATGTTCTAGCTTTACAGATGGTGTTTTAGTAGCTAGAAGTGTATTGCACACATCCATGTATTATAGGGCTATGATATATGCTAGAGGAGACTATTTAGTAATATAAATTATAATTCTAAAAAAAATAAAAAATGTCAGAATAAAAATTCCTTATTTAATTAAAGCATTAATAACACAAAATTCTAAAAAAACAAACTTTTTATTGTTTTGGCATTTTAATATAGTGGCTCAGTTCAAACGTATTTTAAAATTTTGTAAAGAGTAATTATTTGTTTCTTTTAAAAAATCAAAGAAATTGAATGATATAGTAATGTTGTTCATCAATTTATTTCTTTTCTTCATTATTAAATGAAATACTCTAGACCAAAAGGTTTGATAGCCAATCATCAAAATAATTTGTTTTTAGTCATTTCCTATTATGGTACATGTATTGGTATGTCATAGAAGTTTATTTGTTAAAGACAACAAAACCACTCAAAAAGTTCCCTTTACAAAAAAAATCAAATGAGTCGATATTGGAATATTTCTTATTTCATATTTTCCCCTTAATCAAAAAGGGATAGCCCTTTTCAAAGATTTATATTATTGAATCATCTTGATATAGCTGTTTGTGCTTTATTTAAGCAATCATCAATAAGCCAATCTATCAAAGATTTAAGTATCTGTCAGATAATTTAATGTAGATCATATTATTTCCAAAAAGGGACCAATTTAGTTTTGTTTCTGAAATATGAAAGAAAACAAATTCTCATTGAGTATGAAGATGAAAATCCTGTGAATTTTAATGATCAATTAGCAATTTTTCAATTGACAGGCTCAATGGAAAATATTGTCAACTGGCTTCAGTCGTATCATGCTGTGTCAAGCATAGCCAACTATTAAAATTGTTTGGTGTTCAAAATGTCTGAGATTCTAGTTACTTGTAACACATATAACAAGAATTTATATAACCCTAATCATTGTGCTTTAATTGTATACGCATAAAGTCATCTGTTTTTATTTTGTTATTAAATTAATGTTGGTGTGAGAAAGATTAATTGTAGTTCTTAGATGTTCTGAATACATGTATGTGTCTTGATTTAAAATACAGTATTTTACACTTGTGAAAAAATAAAAAGCTGAAGATACAGCTGTTCAAAATATGCATTGTTGTTTATTATAGTTTTAGCAGTTAAAAAAAAGTGAATATTCAGTTGGAAATTTTTGAAAATTTATCAGCATATTTCAAAATACTAGAACACAATGGAAAGTATGGTTTAAAGAATTAAAAAAATATGGAAGAGAACAGACTATAAGAGATTTGTTGCAAGTCTCCAAAACCAAATGAAAAGTTATAATTTGTAAATTTATGAGAGATGATTGGTAACATTATGATTGAAAATTGGTCAATGTATGAAAGAAGATTGGTAAATGAATAATAGAAGATTGGTAAATGTATGATAGAAGATTAGTAAATGTATGATAGAAGATAAGTAAATGTATGATAGAAGATTAGTAATTGTATGATAGTAGTTTGGTAAATGTATGATACAAGATTGGTAATTGTATGATATTAGTTTGGTAAATGTATGATAGAAGTTAAGTAAATGTATGATATTAGTTGGGTAAATGTATGATAGAAGAATGGTAAATGTATGATAGAAGATTAGTAATTGTATGATAGAAGATTAGTAATTGTATGATAGTAGTTTGGTAAATGTATGATATAAGATTGGTAATTGTATGATAGTAGTTTGGTAAATGTATGATAGAAGTTAAGTAAATGTATGATATTAGTTGGGTAAATGTATGATAGAAGAATGGTAAATGTATGATAGAAGAATGGTAAATGTATGATAGAAGAATGGTAAATGTATGATAGAAGAATGATAAATGTATGATAGAGATTGGTAATTATATGAAAGAAGATGAGTAATTGTATGATAGCGATTGGGGAAATGTTTGATTAAGTATTGGTCAATGTATGATAGAAGATGACCATCATTTGTACTCTAAAAATAATTGAATGCATCCAGGTCACTGAAGTTTACAAAAAAATGTGAATGAGATATGAGTTTTCTGATGCTGAAGTGATATAAAATTTGAGAGAGAGATGAAAACATAGAATTATGCTATGTGGTTTTGGTATGCACAGAAATCAAAAGGTTTCATAACAGTTCAGACATTTTTGTTGTTGTGGCTTTTTGACATGGATTTTGTTTAGGTCATGGGTTCATGGCTTTTTGAGGTATTGGTCATTGTCTTCATACCAGGTCATATGTTCATGGCTATTTGAGGTCATGGGTTCATGGCTATTTTATTTGATTTTCATTGTTTAGATCTGACCATGGGTTCACCTTTTCATCATGGACTATATCTATACATTATTAAGCATCAAATCAACATTTTGTCAATTTTTTTTCTGTTACTTTTCTTCAGACCAACCAACTACAGAAGCACCAGTAGAAGAAAAAACTCCAAAACCAAGCAAAAAATCCCAAGACACTAACTCTTCTGGTAGATCCATCTAACCACTTTATGTAGAGTTTTGTTTTGAAAATTCTGTATGTAAAATGACTTGGTTAAAGTGACTTGTATAAGTTTTTCCTGAAATTTTTACAGAGCTAGAATAAAAAAAAGTTTGGTAGTGCTTTTTGAAAGAAAAATTTTTTCATCATTATTCAAGAAGCAAGCCCCCTTATATAATCAACATTGGAAGGTGAAAGATCATATAACATACAAGGCTATTTATCTGCCACAAAAATTTCCTTGTGTATTACTTTAGAAGTAGATATACTTCAAGATTGACATTTTGGTTTTGTTAAATTACCAGGGACTGAGGGAGTGTGGCAATTAAAGCAGGATTAAAAACTTTATGACAGGGGGTCCGACAAAATGTAGGTCCAATCACTCCAATTTCAAGGACCTGATTTGTCTTTGGTTTGATTGAACTGGTATAAAAGTCTTGGACATAACACCCTTTACATTAATGCTGTATACAAGAACTAGGACTTCCAGCAGAAAGGCTTTTCAATGTTTTCTAAAGTTTATTTGGTCATACACCTGACAAATTTAAATTATTATTTGAAAATCATGAGGTTTAAATATGCCTAAATTATTGACATTTTTCAACTCCTAAACATCATTTGATACTTAAAAATAAGGACATGCAGTATAATTGCCAATGAGACAAACTATCAATCAGAGATCAAAAGGTAGATATCACATTCTTTAGAAACTTAGAATTATCAAAGACAATACAATGAGCCAATGAAAAATGAAAATTGTGATCATGTGATGATAATTTTGGAATAGAGAAAAACAAGTGCAGTATTAACAGTTGATGCTAAATGAACACAGAATTGTAAAAATTTCTTCATATTGAACAAGAGTGACTCTTTCAACATGCCCAAACAACTTGTGTACCGGGTAATAACAGACTAAATTTTAAAATGGGAACAAAGGATTGATACTAATTCTGGAGACCAAGGTAAGATAACCCCTATTTGATGAATATAAAATGTCTTCTTTCTCTATTAAACTATGGTAAAATTCAAATAAGAATGTGGCTTAAAGATCTGCTATTATCTGCAAGTTTCCAGTACAGTACATTTCTTTATTATTCAGAGCAAAAAGTACTAAGTAATTTCAAATTAGCACATTGGAGGTGTGTCAATTGGGCAATACATCAAAGACTAGATATGATTAAATAATATGACCAGTACCAAATTGTCTCCCTTTTGTCACATTACTAAGGGAGATAATAATGCTTCACATTTTATGAATTGAGAATCTGGAATAATCTCTGCTCTGCTTTGTGAATGACAAATAGTGAAAATATTTATCAGTCACTTTACATCAGAACTTCAAACAAACTCTGACAAAGAAAACATTTCTGTTATGACCTAATTGCTTACCATATTTTTATTGCGCTGCCGGCAAGATAAATAATTGCTGATTGTTAGCTTTTCTTAATAGCATAGGGTCAGGTTATTCAAAGAATACTGGCAGCTATATTTTATTTATGGCTTTTGCTTGAAAAATGATTAATGCAAGCACTCTGGATGAACTCCTGATAATTCACGCATGGAAACAATGCAGCTACAATTATTTGCTTAGATAAGTTTTAAATTATTAATACATAATTTTATAGCTGAGACTTCTATAACACATTATAGCAGTCACAGATTATAATAGGGTCTTGGAATATATCCATATTGTCTTGTAATTTTTGTAAATCTGAAGTACATGTATTTGTGTTTGCAAGATCTTTTAGAAAAATTCTAAGCTGTTTAAAACAAAATTGCTTACTGTGAAACTATGGAAATTAATGTGAACTAAATAAATCCTCCTTTATAATTTTAAGTTCATTAGCTTTATATATAACAAATTAAATGAAGCTAGACAAAATGGATATAACACAACTGAAAAAAAAAATCTGAAATGTTTTTCAATAATTGTAATTTAACATCTAGCAAAAATTGTTGGTAAATTAAAAAAAAAAAGACTTTGAAAAAAATAGCTTTGCATTTCCATGCTTGTTTTCCTATATATTTCACTAAGGCTTTTTCGTTGGTCCATGGCTTATACAGCTGGTTGAGGTCTCTGAAAGTTATTTGGTCTGATTTGGTTGGCTTTTTGTATTGCATTCCCCAACTGCATGTTTTGATGGTCAAAGAAGTTTAAAAGATAAGTTGTGTCAAGGAAATTGTTTTGTCTTCTATTTACTCTGCATGTTGTATATTCACTGACACTTGCTCTTTTATATGATGCACTTTTTGGTGATATATATTTATTGTTGTTATTAAGAGTAGGAAAAAGTAGTTTCTGCATGTTCTTATTAATCTGTCTGTAAAACAAAGCATAAGAAATGTTCATCCATTTAACATTGCAAAAATGTCAATTAATATATTTTCTACAATTTGCAAGATTTTGTACTCAATTACTGTTCTCATATTGTAAATTTTAATTGTAAGTTAACATTGCAAAAAATCTTCTTATTTTTATTTACAAAACAATCTTATTTGCCCACAAGATATTGTTAAATTAAAAAAAAAAAGAATAGAAAAAAAAGAGATTACAAACTGTCAGAATTATTAAGATGTACCAGTAGTTTAAGTTGAGAAACTCCTGGAAAACAGACAATTCACTTATAGATATTAAATATATTTCTTGGAAATAAGTGACTATTTTGGTCGAATACTTTTAACCGTCACAAAAAAACAATTGATAGATGAAATTATTTTCCAATTTTATATTAAAGTTTATGGAATCAGTAATGTTTCAGAAATATCAAACTTTCATGCAAAAAATTATTTTTTCTGAAATAGTTGAAAACGTTGATAGCATTTAAATTAAAGTTTTAAAAATAAATAATAGTTTTAGCTTAGCTGTAGTAAATATTGTTACACTATTATGTATCGTGATGCATTTTATCATATCTTTTTTAACTAATTTTTTGCATCGTTCTTTTATTTGTTGTATAGTAAATGTTTATTTATTCTAGATATTTTGATGTTGTGCATATTTTGTGCATGTTGTCTGCATGTCTGTTTGCAGAATAACAGGGTAAGTTATGTGTAACTGATTAACTGATATGTTTCGTACAATGGGAAATGATTATTTCTTGGCTTAACTTTATGATATGTTTTCAGGGTTACATGTAAGTTTTTGTTTAGTCTTTTGATTTTGGTCTTCTCAGGAGGAGAGACTTTTATTTTGACAAAAGCAACTGGTTAAAAAAACAAAAAGAAGAAGATTCGAAATTGGAAATTGAAAACCACAATGAAAAGAAAAACAAACAGCACATGGCCAACAACCACCAACAACCGCTAGACTACTGTCTCTCTTAACTTGGGATAGACCCCTTTTAAATAAGTTAATAGTGACAAATTAGTTTAAACATATTTGTTTATAGTGGATTGGGAAACAAATTTTGCAACTTATATTAATCCCTTTCCACTTTGCGGGTGAGAGTGCTGCCTTGTAGCTGCATTAGCCTGCTCTTTTTCAAAATCTACAAGGGTGTCTTTAACGTGCAAGAGATATGGCTCTCTCTCAACACGGGTCAGCCATTTATTGTCCCCTTCCGACAGACTATCATCGTTTCCTCAAGACCATACTCGCAAATGGTGTCAAGGGAGAGCTGAAAATTGAGTTCCTAACATTTTCATCCCAAACGGGAATCGAATTAATCACGGTAGTCCGTGATCAACGTCCCACTAAAAGATTATAGGTTTATAGATATAAGAAGATGTGGTATGAGTGCCAATGAGACAACTCTCCATCCAAATCACAATTTGTAAAAGAAAAACCATTATGCATTCTCTGAATTCTCATAATTTAATGAACTTCACCAATATGCACACTAGACTTACATTTTGATGTAAAAAAGTTATTAATTTTTAACACAGACAAAAATGTAGTCAAGAAATATGTTAATATATTATTGCCAATTAGTGAAGCTTTTTAAATTCCTTAGTGCAGAACATAAAAAAAATGATTTTAATTTGCTCTATTTTACTAGGGTTTGGCAAACACATTACATTACAGCAAATATTTTACAAATTCTCAATGAGAAAAAAAACAAATAAATCATTTATAATCCTGATGACGCCATTCAATTGTGGTGAAACATGTCGACATAATATTAAAAGTCTTATCATTTTTGTATAACATGGGTGTTGATGTCTTTATTTTCTATAGAACATCTATAATTTTAAGTAAGAACTGCGTACACTTCAGTTTATTGGAGTTTGGGTTTTTGGATTTTCATGAATTTACAAAAATCTTAACGTAATGGATAAGTTTTGATATTTTTGAAAATTATATAATTGATTTATGCTGTGACATTAAATAATTGTATTCATCTGGAAATTGTGCTTAATTTAATAATTTTAGAAATTTTTGTTGTTTGAAATGTAAAACTCTTTTAATCATTTATTATGATCAACTTTTAATATTAACCTGTTTTATTTATAGCCGAGCAAGTCCCACTTGGAATCGTGATTGCAATCATCATTATCGTAGTTATCATCTTGTTTATTGTGATCGATGTCACATGTTACTACAAGAGGAAGTGTGGGGTATTCATGTGTATCAAAGAGAGGGTTGGCAGGACTGGTTCCATGGAAACCAGGAGTAAAGAGAAGATAATTGAGGAAGGAGATGCTGATGGGTAAGGTTGAGCTCAGGCTCCATAGTCAAAATAGAACTTTGAAGATTACTTTTAAATACTTTTGGCATTAGAATTGCTTGCTTTAGTCAATGCTAGTTCTTACAAGGGCCAATGATGTTTTTTTTGTAATTTTATGGGATCAAACCAAATTAATTTAGCCTTTCTAGAAAAACTGAGATTACTATAACAAATGACAAAAATATGAAATGAAATTAAACTTAAACTTGATATATAAAAAAGGCCACGATTAGGTTCTTAAATGGATCTATTTAAAAAAAAAACATTAGAGTACGTTATAGGCTCTAAAGTTAAGCCATTTTGGATAAAAAGTGTTTTTGTTAAATAAAAGGTACAAAGGTTTGATATTGAATCCCTATTCTGGATCAGGGGTTCGGGTCAAAGTTTACCATGCTAATAAAAATATTTAAGGAATGACTGTAATATTTTTTCTGTCTATGAAGAAATAACATAAAATATTTGGTGCACACTGAATAACGCGCGTAGCGGGTTATTTAACCCTTTCGTACCGAAATTATCCTTTTGGCACCCTCCAGCGCGAGCCGAAATTATCCTTTTGGCACCACGGAGCTGAGGGCAAAATTATCCTTAAGGATACATAGATTTCTATTTTTAGACGGTCACAGTGCAAACAGTAAAAATAACGTTTAGACATGTTTCTTGGTACAGTTGCTCCATAGATGTTATGTGCCAAAAGGAAGTTGTTTTTATCACAACTATTTATGTGTTATTTGTTGTATTTTGGCAATGTTGAAAATTATTTTAAAAAAACTCACAAAATTTAAAGCTTTATGAACCTACCCATTTACTACCAATGACCTTACATAAAAAGAAAATAGGTTATATCATGAATTTATGTAATTGTGAACTTAACATTTCCCTTTTATTCAATGTTGGCATTTCAAACCAAGCTTTACCTGAACCATCACAGGGAGATTTAGTTTGAAATTATTTTCTCTTTTCTTTTCTTTTTCTTTTTTTATGGGAAGTAACTCTTGCAAATGAGATATATTAATTAATGAAAATCGAAGACGATATTCATAATCATTGCAAAAATAATGTTTGGCTATAGACAGAAGAAATACTATTTATTTTCTCGCAGAAATACTTTTAAAAATATTAATTATCTCAGGAAAACTGTAAAATCACAAGAACAGAACAAAAATGGAGTTAAATTACAAGACTTAAATAAGGAAGAAAAGTCCAAAAGCACTCCTGATGAAATTCAGGAAAAGAAAAAGGAGGAACCAGTCAGTGTAACTAAGGAAGCTGAAAAGAATAATGGAGTGAAGGAAAATGGCATTGCAACATCTAATTTGTCTTCTGAACCAAAAATTGAGTCATCTGAGAAACCTCTGGGTGAAAAATTAGAGAAAGAAAGATCAGATGTGAAAACACAGTCAGCTGTTTCTAAGACAGAAGCACCAAAAGATCAGACACAAAATAACAAAATAAAATCTGATCAAACTGAAAAGGATGTAAAAAGTTCAAATATTCAATCCCAGTCAAAAACAACTAATCAGAAGCCAGAAAACAGCAAACAGGAAATAAGCAAGGGACCAGTCGTTTCTACAGTAATAAATGGTGGGCAAAAACCAGTTGAACCAAAACAACAGAAACCAGTTGAACTAACAAAGCTGAAACCAGTTGAACCAACACAACAGAAACCAGTTGAAACAACACAACAGAAACCAGTTGAACCAAAGCAACATAATACAGTTGAACCAAAACAACAAAAACAAATTGAACCAAAGCAGACGAAACAAGTTGAACCAAAGCAGCAGAAACCAGTTGAACCAAAACACCAGAAACCAATTGAACCAAAGCAAACTAATACAGACGAACCAAAGGAAACTGTTGAAAAGAAAAAGACAGTCAAAAAGCAGTTAGACTTCAAGGATGATGAGTAAGCATTCACAGAATGCTGCAAATGTTCACAACTAACTGCATGTAATTGAAGATATGTAAAATACTGCATTCAAACAGCAGCAACCCAATATATATAAACACCCTGTTTTTTCTTGTTGGAGCTGCATTTTTAAGGCATTTGTGTTATTGGTGGAGGACAAATTTTTGCCTGAATGAGGGAACAAGTAACTGCATGTGACTGACAAGAGATTGATATTACTGAAATCTAAACAACAACTACTTATCTATAATGCCCTTGTACCTTGTTGAGATATGTTTTTTGTAGCATTCCTATTGATGGTGAGGGAAAGTTTCAGTATTAATTTGCATTCTACTCATTGCATGAAGTTGGAGGAAAATATATAAAGTTATAGACTCTAAGACAAAGTAATCATATAAAGCAGCATGTTGATATGTGCAGTTTTATTTTTTCCTAATAATGGAGGAAAATATGTATTGACAGGATGATATTTTTGTTATTATCAAATGTATGTATTGGCATGTAATACTAAGAAAAATGCAGTTTTAAGCATGGCTTACATATGGTGTTCAGGCCTGTAGCCAGGAATTTCCAAGGGGGGGTTCGTTGGACTCATGAACTCGACTTTAACAGTCACAATTTGAACAAAACGTTGACTTTAACAGTGCTTATTTGATTTCAAGGGGGGTTCGAATATTCGAATTCGAACCCCCCCCGAACCCCCCTGGCTACGGGTATGGTGTTGAGCTGGTGTGTCATGTGATTTTACTAACATGATAAGGGATAAAAGCATAATATTAAAGATGGTCTTGATCACCTGTTCCCATTGTAAGATTGGTCTGATTTCTTTTATTTGTAATTGATTGACAGATTTTTTGACAAATCAAGTGATATTGATCTTGTGAACGAAGTGAAATTGAGCTTTGAAATTAAGTGAAAAATTGAGCTTTGAAATTAAGTGAAATTGAGCTTTGAAATTAAGTGAAATCGAGCTTTGGAATTAAATAATATTGGTAGAATTGTGAACGGAGATAGGGAGTGTGTCAAAGAGACAACAACCTGACCAAAGAGCAGAAAACGTACAAGACTACTGATGTGACTTCAATGTAGAGAGAAAATCCTGCAGCTCGAGGCAGGCAATGATATACTCTAGGGGGCTGAAAGTGGCACTTTAAAGCAAACTAACAAATATATGATCCAACTTACTACAGGTGGATGATACCCTTAAAGACAGATAGTTATAACCCAGTGGTTATGAAAAACAAATGAAATCATTAACAAGCATACATGTGTTTCATTAAAATTTATTAGGAATGCTCATTGCCAAAATTTCAGAAAGCCAAATATAAAGCAGATTTTGGTGCATTTAATACTACTAATTGCATGAAATTGAAGGTTGATTTGAAGTACTTATTTGCATGCATGAGAATTAGAAAAAGTGATATCATGATTATGTTATGTATTCCCATGAGAAATGTATTTTCAAAAGTAGATTATTAGGCTGCGTCTCAATTGATTTTGTCACTGTATATGCATTTTAAAATTTTGATTGTTGTGTAATAAGTGCTGGGTAAAGCCTACAATGAAAAAAAATGTGTTTCTCTTTGTTTTTAAAAACTAAGGCAGTGAACTTTTGTATGTATAATTTCTAATGTTAAATCTTTTCTAATGTAAAGATCTTTTGCCTTTACCAGACCTGCCACCTTGCAGGATTTATTGGGGATTTCTCCAAAGAAAGTGTTGGTCAGATTTGTATACCCCATATACTAGACCAATTCCTAAAAAAAAACAATTTCAAGGGACAAAAACAGTATTGAAGCACATACATAATTATTAGATAACAAAATAAATTAAATTATTAAATTTTAAAAACACTTCTGAAATTGAAATGTTTAAGAAATGCCGTAGTTGATCTTGTGTTTAAAATCATCCATGGAGATTTTGAGAAGTTGGCAGATAGGTGATTGCTTTTGTTGTAAATGCATTTATGTTGTTTGTACATTGTAATACAAAATTTATCGAGTTTCGTCCTAAACTGATTTATTATGAAGGATTTCCAGTGATGGAGACCACAGAGAACTGTGTTCTGGACTACCTTTATATGTTATTGTAATTCCAATAATAATAAACAATTTTATACATTATTTTATCTGTTACAGGGAAAAGAAGGTACCATTGCTGGCTGATAACAAAGACACTGAAGGTTCTGATGCTGACCAGGAAATAGGAGAGTAAGTACTGTCAATACATATATTATATATATATATTGAATCAGAATGTCTGAGATTTAAAGTCATAAATATTGCTCATGTTCCTCGCAAACCAACAATTATAACAATGCTTATCTGAGCTTGTGTTTTCAAAAGAATAGGTCATTTTTTTAATGAAAGCCAAAACATAACTTGCCCAAAGGATGAGCTGGGAATAGAAATATGATCTTCTTCCAAACATCAGTAAAACCATTGCCAAAGTCTTAAGCTTTGTTTAAATGTATACATATATTGAATCAGAATGGCTAAGATTTAAAGTCATAAAAATTGCCTATGTCAGGTTCCTGGCAAACCAACAATTATAACAATGATTATCTGAGCTTGTGTTTTCAAAAGAATACGTCATGTTTTTTAATGAAAGCCAAAACATAACTTGCCCAAGGGTGACCTGGGAATAGAAATATGATCTTCTTCCAACCAGCAGTAAAACCATTGCCAAAGTCTTAAGCACTGTTTACATATGTTTAATGTACAAGTACCAATTATGCAGCATGTCCATTCCAAATGAGGATGTTAGATCCAGTGCCTGATGAAGAGAGAGTGCCCTGGTTACTGCATGTTCAGAACCCTTGTAACAACTTTTGGAAGGGTCTCTATTTCTGTCCCTATCCAATATACCCTCATTTCCCAGTCACAGTCTAATTTCCCATATCCCTTTCTCATCTGGAACAAATGGATTAAAACTTGCCACTGAATGTTTTCGGTGTACTATTGTTTTTCTGTTTGTCTTTTTTATTTTTAGCCATGGCGTTGTCAGTTTATTTTAGATTTATGAGTTTGACTGTCCCTTTGGTATCTTTCGTCCCTCTTTTAAGGCAACCAAAAATCAATTTGCTGATCCTGGTAATGAATTTAAAATATAAATTACTTATACAATTTTATATAAAAAACAAGAATGTGTCCAAAGTACACGGATGCCCCACTCACACTGTCATTTTCCATGTTCAATGGACCGTGAAATTGGGTAAAAAATTTAATTTGGCAATAAAATTAGAAAGATTATACCATAGGGAATGTGTACTAAGTTTCAAGTTGATTGGACTTCAACTTCATCAATAAAGGGCTGCGCTTTAGCGCATGATACGCCCGTTGCTCTTTTAACTTGTCTTTTATGCTTTAAATGTATTGTCCCAAAATTGGAAAATCCCCCCTTTTTTAAGCATAAAAATTCATAACACGGAAATGTAAAATCTGAAATTTATAAAAGTTGAAAGGGAGCTTACATCAATAGATATAAACAATTCACCAAAGTTTCATGAACATTGGTGAAAGCCTTTTTGAGTTATTGTCCGAAGTGTTAAAAATCCCTGTTTTTTTATGAATAAAGCCCCATAAATCCAAAACTTAAAATCTGAAATTAATAAAAATTGAAAGGGAGCTTACATCAATAGATATAAACAATTCACCAAAGTTTCATGGACATTGGTGAAAGCCTTTTTGAGTTATTGTCCGAAGTGTTAAAAATCCCCCTTTTTTTATGAATAAAGCCCCATAAATCCAAAACTTAAAATCTGAAATTAATAAAAATTGAAAGGGAGCTGATATCAATAGATATAAACAATTCACCAAAGTTTCATGGACATTGGTGAAAGCCTTTTTGAGTTATTGTCCGAAGTGTTAAAAATCCCCCTTTTTTTATGAATAAAGCCCCATAAATCCAAAACTTAAAATCTGAAATTAATAAAAATTGAAAGGGAGCTTACATCAATAGATATAAACAATTCACCAAAGTTTCATGGACATTGGTGAAAGCCTTTTTGAGTTATTGTCCGAAGTGTTTTAAAAAAATCCCCCCTTTTTTATGAATAAAGCCCCATAAATCCAAAACTTAAAATCTGAAATTAAAAAAAAACCGAAAGGGAGCTTACATCAATAGATATAAACAATTCACCAAAGTTTCATGGACATTGGTGAAAGCCTTTTTGAGTTATTGTCCGAAGTGTTGAAAATCCCCCCTTTTTTATGAATAAAGCCCCATAAATCCAAAACTTAAAATCTGAAATAAAAAAAAAACGAAAGGGAGCTTACGTCAATAGATATAAACAATTCACCAAAGTTTCTTGGACAGACGGACGGACGGACAACGGTATACCATAATACGTCCCGTCCGGGCGTATAAAAACTACCTTGACCAAAAACTTTAACCTGAAGAGCACGAACGGACGGACGAACGAACGAACGAACGAACAGACAGACAGACGGACAGACTTGAAATATAATGCCCCTCTACTATTGTAGGTGGGGCATAAAAAAACAGTTTTTATTGTACAAATGTATTGACATGGACTTTTTAAAAAATCTTCAAACTGCACTTTTAAACAATTTTAAACATGTTTTTTGTTAACCAGAACTGCTCCAGCAAGTGATGAGAAAGAACCAGAAGATAAAGAAGAAAAACCTATTACACCAGTAAAAGAAGTAAGTTAAATTTATACATCAAATAATGCTTTTTTCAAGTAACAGTTGTGCCAAAACAGCTTACAAAAACAGTCTCATTGGCACTAATACCACATCTTCTTATATCTATATACTATGTAGATCCAGATATCCTGACTTGGTACAGGCACATAATATGTCGTCTTTAAAACAATTTTATGTGTGCACAGATTTTCTTCTAAGCCTATCTTAGTTCAGTAAATAGATATAGGAAGATGTGGTATGAGTGCCAATGAGACAACTCTCCATCCAAGTAACAATTTATAAAAGTAAACCATTATAGGTCAATGTACAGCCTTCAACACAGAGCCTTGGCAAGCTATAAAGTTCACAGCACACAATAAAAACATACACACTTTAGTAACCAACAGGATTTCCAAGAACAGAAAAATAAAAGACAAAATGTTAATAATGTTCTAAGGTGAATATCTAAGAGTCATTTGTTTGTGTTCACAATATGCATGTCAAAGTATAGTACATCTAAGGTATTTAACAAATGGCCAAAAATAAGATTGAAACCTAAAGAACTGAGAAAAAATTAATTAACCTTAGGTTGTACATTTTAAAACTCTAATGGCCTCAATATGAGGGGGAAATGTTTGAATAGTGTGATAATATGATACGTACCGATTATCAGGTTATCTGAATGTTGATATCGTAAAATATCAGCTGCGAGACATAATATGAAGCTTTTTGTTGAGTGAGCGTAGCGAACGAGATCAAAAAGCCTTCATATAATGTCAAGCAGCTGATATTTTACAATATCAATATGCAGATAATCTGATAATCGATTTATCGGGCTATATTTGCGTGTTTCAGAAGTGTTTTCTTTGTTTCACCAGCACACAAAAGATGACTTGATAAGTTCGGGTCAAAGTTATTAACGTCGGTTCAAACATTATGACATCGCTGATATGTCCGGGTCAAAGTTATTAAGGCTGGGTCAACGTATTTGACGTCACAAAGACATGATACGGAATAATAGTAAGAGCTGAACAGAGTGATATAGACAGTGGGACGACCGATAAGTACCAAGTTTTTGAAATTCGAGGTTGAGAGAAAGTGGTACATTTGTAATATAATGAATATGATAAAACTTTATAGTATTTTGCTGTGGCTTAATCACATTTAAATTTCTTGAGTTTTCCAAAGTTTTTTTCTCAAACAAATCTGAAAAATTTTGCTGCTAAATTTATTTTGAATTTTGTACTTTCTGTTGTTAATTTCAGGTAGAGGAGGCAGAAGAAGCCAAACCAGAGGACCAAGATAAACCAGCCTCACCTAAAGAAGAAACAAAGGATGTAACTGACGGAGGCAAAGAATAAAGGAAAGAAATGGAATTTAATGTTTACTTTTACGATTTCTATTTAAACATTCTAATAGAAAATGGAGTGTGTGATTAAGGAAAGAACACAGAAAGAAACAAAAAACAATATACATGTTACATGAAGTGAAGACCTGTTAAGGTGTTTGTATTTTTCTTAAATTCTTAACTTTTAATACAATAATTGAATGGTTTTTTATTTTCAAACTTGTAGGTGTATTTTATACAATTTTGTTGTTCAAAATGATATATTTGCTATAAAGAAAAAATCGTTTTCAATTTTCTTGCCTTTAATATTGGAACTTTGATTATTCCAAAGTATATTGCTTGTTGCAGAATTAGGCATTTTTTTTTAAATGATAGATATTTATTTTTCAAATCTAATGGCATTTTCAATATTAGAATTATATCATTTAAAACTAAACTTTATTATAAAAAATTAAGAAAAGGGATGATTTTATTTATCTTCCAGTTTCACACCGCTTTCTTATTATTTTAAAGGAAGAATGCAAATATTTTTTTTTGAATGAAAATTTTTAAAAAGCATTTTAGCATGAAAAGTGTGAGAAGTAAAGAAATGTATATCAGCATATCTTATCGAAATAGAGGAAAACACTCCATGTTTCAGAAGAAACAGCTGTTGAGAAAGACTTCCATTTGTAGTTATTTATTATTAATAGCTTGAATTCAGCAACATAAAAGGCTGAAAAAATGTTTTGATCTTCGTATTTTAACATAACACAGGTTTTAATACTGGTATTTTTATTACTGATATTATTATAAAAAATATAATGATATGTTCAATTATAAATTAGTTAAACTTGTATATTTTTTTTAGATTTACCAAAAATAGTATAAAGTTAGTAGAAATATTTCGTTAGTAGGTCAATTTTTTTTGTATATATTTGTTATATTTTTTTAACCTCAGGATCTTAACTATTCAATTCAATATTCAGGTGTTTGCAATTTCAAATGTTTCTTTTAGAATAGTCATCTAGTACTGTAAATACACACTGAGATAGTTTAAAAGATTTATTTGTAAAGTTCTACAAGCGCTGAAAGTTTCTGTTATACACTTTTATTTGTTATTGATTTTTTTAAAGCAATACAGTAGAAAATTTAACCTAAGAAAGATTTGATTTTATGCAAAAATTAAAAAACTATTCATAAAATAACATTCCAAACATTGAAAACATTTGAAAGTTGTCTTCTTTATGGATTAACAAAGGGGATTAATACACAGCCTCCTTTTAGTCTCATAAGAAATAAAGGGAGATAATTTGAATTGTCTCCCCTTAGTTCTGCGGTAGGGAAGATAGCTACATATGTATTTAATGCCAATTTGGATTGAAAAGTTTGAAAGTTCTGAGAAACCTGTGTTTATTGTGTAAACCATTTATTTAAATCTTATTAGTTTATTACTATGAAATGATATATATAATTGTTTTGAGTGACAAACTTTAAACAATTTTTCCTCTGAAATGAGCCATTAAAATTTCATCCTTTAAAGAAAATATTGTTCTTCATTATATAAATATTTTTTCTATTTATTAAATCTATTCAGTGGTAAAGTTAAATTGTTCTGGTGAAGCAAATTTGATTTTCGTTTGCTGAATCTTAAATCACTTTAGTAACAATTTGAATAAATTTGAACAGTAGCAAAGCAAAATGGATATAGTTTGAACATTTTCACAAAAAAAAGCTTTTTTTTTCTCAAAATAACTTTTAATCAATTAATAACTAGCATGTAGGATTTGTTGTAATATTAGGGACCAAGTTCCTGTGTTGTAAGTTAAGGCTTATATGTAGAACAATGTTGTCCTGTTTTAATATGTGTGTAATTATATGCACATTTTTAATAAAATACTACATCATTAAATTATGACATCATCTCATGTATTTATCAGTTAGACTCATGTGCTCATAACGTTAAGTTTCGTTTTGTAATTGGTATGATTGTATATGATACATTAGATGTATATTTCTGTTGTCATGAATGTTAAAAGATAATTGTCTAAAGTTCTTTTTATCCTGGCATTGCAATATTACTTGCTTTTTGACATTTGAAAATCCTTCTGTAGCTATTATCACAGGGAAAAAAAAAAATGTTGTTGAGGAAAATGGTCCATAATTTATGAAAAATCGGTAGAGCTTGCAATTTTTTTTGTGTGAGTTTGAAATAAGCTACAGAAGGTTTTAAATATGAATATATTCAATATTATTCATCAATATATCATATTTCATCTTTTAATTGCTGTATCTCTGAGAATTTTTTCTTAAAAAGGATGAAATTCATTGAAACTAACACACAGTATTGTTTCGAAAAGACAAATTCAATATCATTTAAAAAAAAACTATAAAAATCATTGAAATTTGCATTATGTAAGTTCAAAATTGTTGATATAAATTTAAATATACATGTAGTTCCAGCTTTAATATTGTAAAATAAGATTCATAAAATATTCATATAGCGTTGTTATCCTGTAATGGTTTTAAAAGCAGGGTAATAAATTTATAGTTGCTGACCGCTGACCACTGACCAATGTCTATCATTATCAAGCATTAACAGTTTTAGTTTATTTTATAGCATTGTTTATTACTTTATATACATTTATACCTCATATTCGAAACATATTATATAACAAGTTACACAATAGTTATCAATAAAATGGCACAAGAGAAAAAAGCAAGTTTATTTCTCTGACACATTACAAGCATGCCATTAACCATCATTGTCTAGAATAATTATTGTGAACCAAATTATTTTTGTGAGCAATTTATATTTTCAGGAATTTCCCAAATAGAAAACTTAGTATATTAAGAGGCCAGTTAATTATGAGATATGTGCTTGCATTGTTCACTCTAGATAAATCATTTTGAAAAGATGAAAGTATTGTAATGTCCAGTAGAGTCCTAATATAAATTGGAATATTGATCTGTAGGCTAGATATGTAATAGCTATGAATTTTGAAGGATTTTTTTTTCAGAATCAGTAGGATTATTTACTAAGTAGACAATTCTAATTGGATATTTCTTAGTAAAAAGCAGAACAGCATTTAAAAACTATAGATTTGCTACATAGAGTAATCTAGGTTGTTTCAAAATACATACTAGAGTTGATCAATTTAAGAATAACAGAAAGATTTTATTGATAACTAAATGTGACTGTTTATTTATGCTTTTGTAATATACTCATGCACTTATTGATAAAGTTTTTTTTCTTCATGTATATATGTTAAATGTTAATTAACAAAGCTTTGAATATTAGCATATGTAATATTAATGAAAGCTTTATGAAATTTTACGTTTAAACTCATTTTATATGAGGACAGTGATCATAAGTTGATATTCGATATTAGCCTTAATCTTGATCTTCTGTGCGTTTACTTTTATGTAGATAAATACACTTATATAAGAAATTTCTCACCAATTATCTAGTCTTGAGTATCTTCCAAATTGTGCCATAATTTTTTGCAACAATGTAATTTTACAGTAGAGATTTGTTGTTATTTGTATTTTCCTTATGGTAATTTTTATACGGTAGACCATGTGAAAATTCAGCACAGCACAGCAAATCCTTCATACTGAATTCAAATTCACACAATGATTTTACTTACAGCTCACACGGTTGTTTTTTTCCTCTTAACAAATAAACAGAAAGTTCACATGAAAATTTGTTCATCTATAAAAAGTTTTAATGACAAAAAGAAAATAAATGTCACCCATGAAATTTCATCGTAAAAAAATTTCGGCAGTAACTTTGCTGGCCTGATTATGTGTTGAATTTTGAATGTTTATTTTTAGACTTTGATATTATTGAATAAAAAGTAATTTTCTTTTTATTATGACAATCTGTACTTAGGTTACTCAAAATTTCAGGGGAGATAATTTCCTGATTTTATAATAATAGGATATTGTTAGTAGCAAAATTTCTTAAACTTATCTTTGATTTTGTTAGTTACAAACTCCTTTTATCACTGAATTATCTCCCCTGAAATACTCTGCTCAAACATTGATTATGCATATTTACCTGTATAGGTCAATTGATGTAAACAATATTTTATTGTGAAAATATTAACATAAAAAAAGTGTTACAATTTGAGTTTTATAGGTCAGTTAATATATTACAAGATTCAACTTTTAATAACAAAAATGCAGTATTAATCATTAGTTGCTGTTTCAGCTTGCAATATGTTATATTATAAACAATTTGTTGGCTATGTGATGATCCAATATTGGTTGTGACACATTTTTTTGTAGATAGCCCCTACCTACCCTTAAATACAGTAGGTTGCCATAATTTAATGGTCAAATCCACAAATTTTCATATATTTCATACAAAACTACATATTTTTAAGTGCTTTCTCAGAAATGTTTGTCTGATTTTGATGAAATTTTAACCAATGTATACATATATAAATCTGTAGTGTTGTATTTAGTATTTATTAACTATCAAGACGAAATAAGAAATCAAAACTTATTTTTTAACATTCACATATAAATGAGGTAATAGAAATTCCAATAAGATAATAATAATACAAGGTTGATAATATCAAATATTAAAATAGAACCTTACAAAGAATTAAAACAAAATGATAAAAGTAATCAATTTTGGATTCATTAATTTTCATGGGAAACGACTTTTGTGGTTTGATAAAATACTTGAATAATAACACCCAATTAAAAACGCATTTGTTGAATACTTGAATTAGTGGTTTACATCTATCCACACACAAATCCACAAAAATTATATATCATAAATAATAATGAATTCACAGTACATGCTAAGTCATTTTATGAGTAAATAAATTCAATATTTCGTAAAGTAATCATATAAATATTTTTCTTGAACGAGATAAAGGTAACACATGGTTAAAAAAAACTGTCATGCTTTTTGATAAAAAAATAATAAAATGTTTTGTGATTTAATTATATAATCTTAATTTAACATGCAAGTTAAAATTTAGAATAATTGCTTTATAGTGCTTTTGAATAATTGCTTTAAATTGTGCTTCTACACAATTGTTTATAATAGTGCTTTTGAATAATTACACAAAATGGTGCTTTTGACTGATAAATCTAATAGTGCTTTTGAATAATTACATAAATAGTTCTTTTGACTGATAAAATTAATTGTGCTTTTGAATAATAAATAGTGCTTTTGAGTGGTTAAATAAATAGTGCTTTTGAGTGGTTAAATAAATAGTGCTTTTGACTGAAGAAGTAAACAGTGCTTTTGAGTGGTTAAATAAATAGTGCTTTTGATAGATTAAATTAATAGAGCTTTTGAATGATTACATAAATAGTGCTTTTGTCTGATTATATAAATATTGCTTTTGAAATTTTCTATAGTGCTTCAAATAAATGTTCATAATGGTGTTTCTAAATATTTGTGTTTCAAAGTGCTTTTAAACAATTGCTTTTAATAGTGCTTTTTAATAGTATGTATAAAGACTTGCTTTTAATAGAGCTATTCAATTATTAATTGTGCTAACTTGTATCTAAATAATAGCTAAAATTTCATTAAAAAAACATAGTCTTAAAAATATTGTGGTTTTGTATGAAATTTAGTGATATTCTGGTTTTATTACCAAATTAGAGCTTCATACTGTCCCATTATAATTCAGTTCAAACATTCCGTGTTTATGGTAGAATAAAAGCAGTTTAAACATTTTTTCCCAATTTTTTTTTTTTCTTGGATCCTACACCGCTTACAGCTTATCATAAAAAATCAGAGCTAACAAGTTTTACTTTAAGAGATTTTACAAATGCTCATCTGGAAATTGTCTTAATAAAAACTACAGTATATTAAAGAATATCATTAGTTTTGTTATAAAACAGTTGGAAATGAAAAACTAACTATGTGTGAAAAATAAGTCAATTATCTCCCTTTGATATAACTTCCTGACAATGGGAGATAATTTGAATTGTCTCCCTTTATTTAACTTGTTCGAGGGACTTAATTGACTCATATTTCATTAGGTACTTCATTTCATTTTAAACTCTCAGAAGCATAAAGTGCCCATTATATTTTGTTGTATATCTCATTTGGTACTAAGAAAATTTATATATAGATTAGTGGTGCTTTTGTGCATACAGTAGCTTTGTATTGTTTCTATTTTATGAATCACATTTTTGTATGTGTTGTGTGTAATAAAAAAACTATTTTAAATTGTCTTAGTTCAATTATGCCCTAATAGTTATGTCTCAGTGTTTGCTTATTGATCTTGTTTATTGAAAGAGTAAAGTGTTTAATGTTGTGAATAGCATTTGCAAAAAGTGAACCTATTTAATGTTTGAAAGGTTAATTACACAAGAGTTCACACTCTCCAGTTTTCGAAGAGATGATAATGATACTTAAGGGATATTCTAACTCAAAACTGGCAATTTCAAGGCAAAAATAAAAAATAACGAAAAGACAACTACAGTTTTCAGAACACAACATAGGAAACTAACGACTGAGCAACATGAACCCTATATAAAAACAAGGATAATCTTAGGTGCTCCAAAGGGTAAGCAGATCCAGCTCCATGTGTGGCACCTGATGTATAACTCATGTAAAATGCTGTAAAAATCAATTACTCATAAATCTATTAGTTTAAATTTATTATCAAATAATGTTTGTCAGATAAATATAGATTCTACCACTGCATCAAGTGTTATGCGATATTTATCCACTGGAGACAGTTAAATTTTCAAATCTAAAACGCGAGGCTCGATGAGCGTTTTAAATATTTAAAATTTAACTGTCTCGAGTGGATAAATATATCGTATTACACGAGATTTGGTGGTGGAATCTGTTTCTCTAATGATTTTCAAACAATATACAGGCAAACTTATTCCTTCTTTACGAATGATCTGCAAAAAAGATGTGTTCTTTCTATGTGATGTCATCAGGCATGGTCACCTTTTTTCATGCCGTCACAATAGGGAAATTCAAAGGAAAGCAAGAAAATTCGACGTCATAATCAGATTTTAACCAATGATGAACTGAGATCAAATGAACCACACATTGATTAAATTTTGTTATACAATGGGTGCAGAAAGGAATAAATTCACGAAGAATTAGAGAAATGTATATACATTCAAAATAATTCAACAGATAAAGAAAAGTTTGCTTCATCTAGTATTGACAATGAGGGTCTGTTGTGAACCAAACTTTAATGACTATTTAAGGTAGATACATGGTATACCGCCATCTTGGATTGTACAATCACAGTACAAAATTGGTCTAGTTATTTGCCCTAATCTGCAATTTTTGAGACAGATTTACAATTTTATGGTTAAAATGTTTGTTTATATAAGGAAAACTTGGTGATTTATTGTATTAACCAAAATATTTGAACAAATATCATTTTCTTTTGTTTTTAGAATCATTTTTTCAAATGAGCCATTTAAGGGAAGATAACTCTTACAGTAAAAAAATTATACTGGACTAATAGGAAAAAAAATTATTTTTACTTGTAGCAAGAAAACAAGTTCGGTGACCCCCTTTTTTTCTTTTTATTTTCTTAAAGCATGTAATAAACCCTCTCTTTTCACAATTTATTTCAAAATTCTATCTCATAGAATTCATTTTATGCACTCTTATGTGTTTTTTCATGTACAATCTAACCAAATTTAGGCAATTTTCAACGACTCATAGCTTGAAAAATAGCACGGTGACCCATACTTTTTATTATATTTTTGAAAAAAGCGTATTAAAATCTTCATTTTGACAGATTATAAGAAAATTCTGTCTCAAAAAGTATACACTTATGATCTACCTTAAATTTTGACATCATTATTTGATTGACAGCTATTTAATATTTAATGTCACAGACCTTGGGTATGTTTTGTTTTGACATAGCCGCAGCCCCATCATCTCCTTCTAGATAGTGACATTGGCGAGACTTTCTTTGTAATTGCCTTTATGTATGCCTATTCTTATTTTATCAACAGAGGGGGTTGACAATGACTTCACTGACGTCACCAGAATTTCAATTTCCCATGATCAACGTGGCGAACGCCAATAGTTCTATCAGGAAACTCAGTACATCAGATCACCCTTATTTTTGAAAGGTTAAATAAAATGTTGCACTTACAGCAGCAATCACAGTCATGACACAGGGTTCTATAGTGGTTATGCATGTTGTTTAACAGAAACATTAAGAGCAAATCTAATTAGAAGTATTGTTTAAGGAGAAGATTTTTGAGACGTAGACCAGAGACACAAAGTTAATGTTATAGCTAACACTGGCTGTCAACTATACAAAATACTTGATTGACAAATTGTCCCAATACAAATTCACAAAGAAGATGTTAAATGTCATCCTATTAAATATATTGCACCTTCAGAAACAAACTAAAGAATGATACTAAGGTCAAACTCAGATGACAATGAATGAACAAGAAAATCACTAGTAGCAACTTCCATAAATAAGATAAGATATTACGGTTTTTATATGGTTAATAACACTGTAGCAGGAATCGAAACATCTTTTCCCTGCAGGAACAATATGGCAGGTGTACTAGTGTACAGCAAGGACGTATATTAGACGTCCTTGTGTACAGCAAAGCCGGTATGTCTACTTCAAAACTTTTAGTGTTGACATTCCAACAAATTTAGTCATTTATCCCTCATAAGGCAACAACCATTTTCTTATCTGGGGGGGGCCTGGGATTTTTTTGAAAAAAAATATTTTGATGGCCTAGCTGAACGAAAAAAATATTATGTTTTGCACTGTAGCTAAAAAAAAAATTATGCTGTTACCTGCTTGAAAAAAAATTTTGCACTGCTGAATTTGAGAATAGTGAAAATAACAACAGTTGAGACAGTGGAACAGCAGATTATAAACATCTGTCCAGTCTACAGATTAAGCTAAGATTTATATTTATACCTTATTACTTTTTGTATTTTCCTGTAATAGTGTTTGATCCAGAAATATTTAAAAGCATTCCAAATCTCCCGTATGTATGCTACTACATTAAGACATACTTAAAACTGCAACTATTATAAACATGATATGGTCATTTTATAACAGGGATAGATATGGTATCATATTAAAGCAGTCTTTTAAAGTAGCCCTGATTGTGTAGGACACAGGCTTGTATACCGGTAGTATTTTCCTTTGTATCATTCGGTATCATTCTTTATACCTCTTTTTTCAATGGAATGTCAATTATCATAGTTGGAAACAGTGGATGTTTATAATTTGGAGCTACTCACTCTTTGCCATTACATATGGCAATGGTGGCCACTTCAATTGCAGTATTAAAATTCAAGGACTGTGGTACCTGTATGACGGACTCAGAGAATATCATAATGTAGAAAGTGGGCTAAAAAAAAAACAGAGACAACAGCCAATGCCAGGATACAGGCAGAGCCATGCACTTTACATTTTACATCAATTAAAAAATTAAAATGAATGTAAATTTTATGGTTTTGAGAAAAAAAAATGTATTTCTGTTCCACATTATAGGAAAAAAAATTTTGCTTTCCTTCTCATAAGAAAAAATTTTTTTATCGGAGGAAGGTTCTGAAAAAAAATTTATGAACATAATAAAAATGTTACAACAAGTGATGATGTACGTCTACCAACAGATCTACTAGATAATGAACAAAGCAATTGCTTTGTCAGTTAAGAGATATCTTTAGTACTTCAGATATCTTAAATTGGTCACACTGATAGAGCTCATGTTACAACAAGTGCTGATGTACGTCTACCAACAGATCTACTAGATAATGAACAAAGCAATTGCTTTGTCAGTTAAGAGATATCTTTAGTACTTCAGATATCTTACATTGGTCACACTGATAGAGCTCATGTTACAGACTTGAAGAAAGATAAAAGAAGAATGTGTCCCGTAGACACGAATGCTCTCCTTAAGCTATGCAATTTTCAAAGTTATAAAGTGGCATAACTCTAGACTGACTGCTCAAATTTGAACTATGTTTGCAAGTTGGGGTTCTGAGCATTGTATATGAGTTTCGTAAATTTGATTGAGAAACTTAGTCTAAGTTACTGTGTGGATTTCTGTAATTTTGTTTCTTGGCTTTGTGTGAAATTTACAAAATTTGTACAACTAAAGTGCGGAAACAAAAATTAGACGAACGGAAGGATTGACGGTCAAGGGTACTCTTTGATATTTCCCATTGACTACAGTGGGGCACACAAAAAAAAACAATAAAGAAGCGATTTTGACACATCACATTAACAATGTTAGAAGAAGTTTGCAACCGTCTTCAACATCTTCTGGCAGCTGGTATCATTTGTACATTTTATTATCCATGGTCGAACGTTGACCTTTGTAGACAGATAGATGGGAAGAATGTGCATTGACTGTAGACATGTTAACAACCAGCTGGTTTGTGATTCCTATGCATTTTCAACGAGTGAAGAGATCCTAGGCACACTTGATGGAAACAGCTTGTATAGCGTACTTGATATGAAGTCTGGATATCATCAAGCAGATCTTAAGCAAGGGAAGTCTTTAAAGTAGGACCTCTAGGATTAATTAATTTCAATATCTTTTGTCTAGGCTTTTCAACAGCACCGCAACATATCAGATAGATTTGATTTTAGGCAACTTTCATCTCAACATCTTAAAAATGTTTAATGTGTGTAAGCCTAGACGACCTCATCATCTACTCTGACAGCAATGATGAAAACCTAGATCGTCTTGGAGAAAGTTTAACAGAGTACAGGAAAGTGGACTGAAATACTGTCTTGTTAATACGACCTATTGCCACAATTTGTAATGCGATTTTGTTATTAAAATTAAAGTTAACTGATTTTTTTGTTATTGCCATAAATTTTCACTTCTGTGCTCGTAATATGAACAACAAATCTATTTTGTAAAAAATATTTCTGTACTCCGAAGAAAATTTTCATATTTAAAGTTACATTATTAAATCTAACGCCATTTTATGTTTACTTGTTTTTGTTAATGTTTCTTTTTGATCGAGTTAAACCATTTCAATTGATATTTTATACTATACTAGTTTTAGGTAAGGGTGAAGGTTACGGCCTTTTAAAGTGTTTAAACCCGCTGCATTTAATTCAGGAACCTGTTGTTCAGTGGTTGTCGTTTTTTGGTGTGATTCATAAGTGTTTATCAATTATTGTTTTCGTTTTATATAGATTAAACTTTTGCTGTACATGTTTGGATTGTAATACACTAGTCATTTTGGGGACCTTGCTGTTCGGAGTGAGCCAAGGCTCTGTGTTGAAGGTAGAAATCTGCAAATTGTTACTTGGGTGGAATGTTGTCTCATTGGCATTCATAACACATCTTCATTTTTCTATGAAGTTGTCACTCTTCTTTCAAGAGTGAGTAAAGTATATTGGCGATGTCGTTTCCAAGAATGGTATGAATAATAAAGGCAACAGTAGTATACCGAAATTCACAAATTAATTGAGAAAAAAACCAATCCCGTCACTAACCAAAACTGAGGGAAACACATCAAATATAAGAGAAGTACGACACAACAGAAACACAACACTAAAATGTAACACACACAGAAACGAACTTTAATATAAACAATGGCCATTTTCCTGATATTTTAAGATAAAATCAACTCTGTTTCAAATAAGTTAGAGAAAGTAAAGGATTGACCAAAACCTATATCATCAGAAGTAAGAAAGTTTCAAAGCTTTGTTGGTTACCACAGAAAATGTGTGAACGACATCAGCAAGATCACACGGTCTTTAACATATAGATATAGGAAGATGTGGTATGAGTCTCAATGAGACAAATCTCCATCCAAGTCACATGGCATATGTATACCAGTGTAAAAAAATTAGGAGGTGCAAATCAAACTATAAGCAACCATAAAACTGGTAATGTAGTGCAAGATAGTCTTAAACAACATTAAGTCGTAATTGGTGTGCAGCTTACAACCTGGTTGTAGGAGGAACACTCTTTCCACATCAAGATATATATGGGTTAACATGGTGTTCTTCAAATGGAAGGGATAAGAACCAGATCGACCACCTTATGATAAGTGGTACTTGGAGACGTTCATTACTAGATGTTAAAGTTAAGAGGGAGCAGATGTTGGTAGTGACCATCACCTTGTTACTGCAAATATTAAGATGAAATTGAGAAGTACAGGACGTAAAACACTTGTTCCTACACGTTATGACATTGAAAAACTACAAGATCATAAAATAAAGAATGCATTCATCCTTCAATTGAAGAATAAGTTCATTTTGGCAACGAGCATCACTGAAGAGACATGTATTGTCGAAATGCGCATCTGGTGCAAGAAAATTGGTACCGTTAATTTTATTTCAAGCTTTGACAGATAATCCGGACATGGTCCCATCAGAATCAACTCAAAATGGGATCAAATAAGAACAATATACGAAACAACTAGCCAGGACTGTCTTGGTTTTTAGCAGGGCAAAAAGGTGAGGAAATGGATAACACCAGGTACTTAGAAGAAAGACGCCATATGAATAAGAAAATACTGGACACAAAATCAGTAAGGCTACAAGAAAGACACAAAGCCAGCTATAGAGTTTTTGACAAAAATGTTAAGCAAATGGCTAGAGCAGACAAAAGAGCTTACATGGAAGACCTTGCTAAACGCAGAAGAAGCAGCTGAAAAGGGTGAACAGGCAAAAGTTTACAAGATAACAAGAGAAATCTGTGGTCAATTTCGAATATCAATATCAATATTAATAATGATGTCCATATAAAAGACAAAAATGGGAGGCTATTGACAACAGAAGAAGAACAGAAAGCCAGATGGGCAGAACACTTTAAAGAAGTACTCAACAGACCAGCTCCAGATGAAGAAGCAATTATAATTGAGGCAATTCAAGATTTGGAAATAAATACCAACTTACCGGAAAGACAGGAAATACTAACAGCAATAAAAGCATTAAAAAATGAAAAATCACAAGGGCAAGACAATCTTAATGCAGAACTTTTCAAAGTCGACCAAGAACTTGCAGCTTGAATTCTTCAATCTCTATTTACTTCAATATGGGAAGGAAAAATAATACCTGACGATTGACAAAAGGCATAATAATAAAGTTAGCCAAGAAAGAAGCTCTAAGGGATTGTAACAACTGGCGAGGTATAACTCTATTGTCAATCCCAAGTAAAATCATGGCAAAAATTATTATCCAAAGAATAATAGATGCAATTGATAAACAGCTAAGAGAGGAGTAAGCAGGATTCCGTAAAGGTAGAGGGTGCATTGATCAAATCTTTGCTTTACGTAGCATCATCGAACAATGTACAGAATGGCAAATACAGCTCTACATCAACTTTGTGGATTTTCAGAAGGCTTTTGACAGTATCAACAGAAAGACCTTATGGCGAATACTCAGATCATATGGAATTCCAAAAGAAATAATTGAGCTCATAAGAAGTTTCTACAACAATTTCACTTGCAGTGTAGGGCTAAGCAACATCTGGTTTGAGATAAAAACAGGAGTTAGACAAGGCTGTGTGATGTCTGCTCTTCTTTTCAATGTCGTCATTGACTGGGTAATGAGAAATACAACGGAAGATGCTCCAAGAGGAATAAGATGGAACATTTCTGACATCAACATTGGAGGATCTTGCTCTTTTATCACAAACCCACCACCACTTACAAGAGAAGACAAACTGCCTAAATACTTTTGCTAGTCATGCTGGACTTAAAATCAGCCAAACCAAAACTGAAGTCATGACCCTTAACATCAATAACCCAACTCCAGCCTAGTAGATGGAAAAGATCTCCCCATCACAGAAACATTTACATACCTAGGAAGTACAATAAGAAACGATGGAGGTGCAGGAAATGACATCATGAATAGATGGAACAAAGCCAGGAATATACTAGTATTTAGATCACTTAACAATGTATGGAAATCATCACATTACTGTAAGAAGACCAAACTAAAACTGTACCAGAGTTGTGTACTATCTACCCTGTTATATGGATCAGAATGCTGGAGGATGACATACGTCGATCTTAACAAACTGTCAGTTTTCCATACCAAAAGCTTATGTTGATTCATGGGCATTTTCTGGCCAAACAAATTATCTAATAAGATCTTCTAAACCAGTGTCAGCAAGATAGCATGGGTACTAAATTAGTGAGAAGGCGTTGGAAATGGATTGGGCATGTGATTAAAAGAGATAGTAATTCCATCACACATCATGGGGAACAGTAGAAAAGATGGCCAAAGACAGACAGAAATGGAGAACCTTTGTTGCTGCCCTACATGCCAATGGCATACCGGGCAGTAAGTAAGTAAGTAAGTAAGTCGTTATTTCAGAAACCACCAGTAATTTGTTTTCCTCATTATAAGCCTCTTTATGAACAACCATGCAAGGACTTGGTACTTTAATAGAACAAGAAAACAGTGAAAGCTTATGCCAGTCGTCAGAGAACGGAACAAATAAGATGCTCCTGGGCATATTTAGATTGCAGCACTTTTTGCATACAACCATGACATTTTCTACAAACCAGGTAAAAAGTAAAATCACAAAAATACTGAACTTAGAGGAAGATCAATTGTGAAAGTCCATAATCATATGGCAAAATCAAAACGCATCAAAAACGAATGGACAAGAACTGTCATATTCCTGACTTGGTACAGGCATTTTCAAATGTAGAAAATGGTAAAGCCAACGCTAATGCTGATGACTTGTCATGGATACCAAGACTGATTGTCATGGTTTATTATGATATGACACATAAAAACATAATGTTCTGACGTGGATACTAAGACTGATTGGTATGGTTTCTCATGATATGACACATAAACCCATAATGTTCTGACATGGATACCAAGACTGTTTGGCATGGTTTATTATGATATGACACATAAAAACATAATGTTCTGACGTGGATACTAAGACTGATTGGTATGGTTTCTCATGATATGACACATAAACACATAATGTTCTGACATGGATACCAAGACTGTTTGGCATGGTTTATTATGATATGACACATAAACACATAATGTTCTGACATGGATACCAAGACTGATTGGCATGGTTTATTATGATATGACACATAAACACATAATGTTCTGACATGGATACCAAGACTGTTTGGCATGGTTTATTATGATATGACACATAAACACATAATGTTCTGACGTGGATACCAAGACTGATTGGCATGGTTTATTATGATATGACACATAAACACATAATGTTCTGACATGGATAACAAAACTGTTTGGCATGGTTTATTATGATATGACACATAAACACATAATGTTCTGACGTGGATACCAAGACTGTTTGGCATGATTTATTATGATATGACACATAAACACATAATGTTCTGACGTGGATACCAAGACTGATTGGCATGGTTTATTATGATATGACGCATAAACACATAATGTTCTGACATGGATACCAAGACTGTTTGGCATGGTTTATTATGATATGACACATAAACACATAATGTTCTGACGTAGATACCAAGACTGTTTGGCATGGTTTATTATGATATGACACATAAACACATAATGTTCTGACATGGATACCAAGACTGTTTGGCATGGTTTATTATGATATGACACATAAACACATAATGTTCTGACATGGATACCAAGACTGATTGGCATGGTTTATTATGATATGACACATAAACACATAATGTTCTGACGTGGATACCAAGACTGATTGGCATGGTTTATTATGATATGACACATAAACACATAATGTTCTGACGTGGATACCAAGACTGATTGGCATGGTTTATTATGATATGACACATAAACACTTAATGTTCTGACGTGGATACCAAGACTGATTGGCATGGTTTATTATGATATGACACATAAACACATAATGTTCTGACATGGATACCAAGACTGTTTGGCATGGTTTATTATGATATGACACATAAACACACAATGTTCTGACATTGGTATCCATATAGTTTATACAGATTATATGGTACTTCAAGCTAAATTCTTAATATTTCAAACTTTAATTTACTGAAATAGACATTGGAAATCGAAAACGTTAACATTTTGAAAGCTTGATCATTTAGTAAAACCTATTGAGTATTGTGTTGTAGAAATTTTTACTGCCCTAAATATACATGAAATTCTTGCCACTAAACAATACACCTTACAACCATACAAGTAGATTGTGAAACTTTGTATGGATAACTACCTCCTAAGGTGTTTTTTTTTTACTCCCTCATTTGGATTAAGGGCTCTTATAAATACATGTAGTAGTAAACATATATCCAATATTTTAAAAGTAATTTAACTATACAAGATTTAAACTTACTTATACATGAAAAGTAAAACAATTAGATTATGAAAATAAGAGCTGTGTTGAACTGATGTTAGATGTGTCAGAAAAATACAAAGGACTATGTATGCAGTAAATAGCGTGTTAATAAAAACCAGAGGCTTTAAAGAGCCTGTGTTGCTCACCTTGGTCTATGTGCATATTAAACAAAGGACACAGATGGATTCATGACAAAATTGTGTTTTGGGGATGGTGATGTGTTTGTAGATCTTACTTTACTGAAAATTCTTGCTGCATACAATTATCTCTATCTATAAAGAACATGGCCTAGTAGTTACAGAGGAAAATATTTTGTAAAAATTTACAAAAATTTACCAAATTTATGAAAATTGTTAAAAAATTGACTATAAAGGGCAATAACTCCTTAAAGGGTCAATTGACCATTTTGGTCATGTTGACTTATTTGCAGGTCTTTCTCTGCTGTACAGTATTGTTGCATACAGATTATCTCTACTCTAATAATATTGAAGATAATAACCAAAAGCTGCAACATTTTCTTTAAATTACCGATTCAGGTGTAGCAACCCAACAAAGGGTTGCCTGATTGGTCTGAAAATTTCAGGGCAGATAGATCTTGACAAGATAAACAATTTTACCTCATGTCAGATTTGCTCTAAATGCTTTGGTTTCAGAGATATAAGCCAAGTTCCACATTTTACCTATGTTCAATTCTATTTTTAGCCATGGTAGCCATCTTGGTTGGTACACCAATAAACGGGACACATTTTTTAAACTAATACCCCAATGATGATTAGGGTTAAGTTTGGTTAAATTTTGCCCAATAGTCTCAGAGGAGAAGATTTTTGTAAAAATTAACGGACAACCACGGATGACGGACGCTAAGTGATGAGAAAACTCACTTGACCCTGTGGGACAGAATATTTTTAAGATCATTTAACATCTTATAATTTCAAAGTAATTTAATGTAAAAGTTTCTGACAAATATTAAGCCATTCTGCTTTTAGTACTTCATCTGGTGATAAAGAAATCATGCTATTGAATACCTCAAATTGAAAACATTATTTTTTTGGATTTACATTCATGAGGAAGCTGAATAATTGAAAGCCAAAGACGTATAGGAACTGAAACAGTTAGAGAGCTATATGACCAATAGCCAGCAATTGTTTATAAATTTGTTCTATAACTGTAAATTGATAATAAAACACCTTTTTCTTGTTTTGCTTTAATTATTTCTTTATAACAGATTACAATAAATTATCAATACAAATAAAATCCATTATTTTTTTACAAATTCATAAACTACAACAAAATCATAACAACATAAATAAAGAAATATCACATTGAAGACACATGCTATATGGTCATCATATGTCCTAATTATTGACCCTTGTATCATAAATATCGGTAAATGAGAAGGTACTATTAGGCCCCATTTTTGGCATCTATATTTAGAGATCACAAAAATCTTTCAAATAAGATGTTTGCAAGACATGTCGTTGTTAGATATAAGTAATAAACAAGAGGCTGTCACAACGACAGCAAACCGGATTTATTAATATTTATTTGTGTCCTGGCAATATCACAAGAACCATTACTGATGAATGGTGAAAGTGAAAATCGTCAATATCAAATTTGGCCTCCATTTTGTCATCAGTATCAACATATTAAAATTTGAAATCTTAGATTGAATGGTTCATGAGTAAATGCAACAACGTGAATGGAAACACCATTTTACAATCTTTCAAGAACCATAACGCCTGAACGGTAAATGTCAAAATCGTCATTATTGAACTTGACCTCTATTTTGTCATCAGTAACAACATATAAAAATTTCAAAAGCTTTGGTTGAATGGTTCATGATAAAATGCACGGACACGACTGGAAACACCATTTTTCAATCTTTCAAGAACCATAACTCCTGAACGGTAAAGGTCAAAATCGTCATTATTGAACTTGACTTCTATTTTGTCATCAGTTACAACATATTAAAATTTGGGAAGCTTTGGTAGAACAGTTCATGCATAAATGCACGGACACAACTGGAAACTCCATTTTTCAATCTTTCAAAAACCATAACTCCTGAACGGTAAAAGTCAAAATCGTCATTATTTAACTTGACCTCCATTTTGTCATCAGTAACAACATATTAAAATTTGGGAAGCTTTGGTAGAACAGTTCATGCGTAAATGCACGGACACGACTGAAAACTCCATTTTTCAATCTTTCAAGAACCATAACTCCTGAACGGTAAAAGTCAAAATTGCCATTATTGAACTTGACCTTCATTTAGTTGTCAGTAACAACATATTAAAATTTTTAAAGCTTTGGCCGAACGGTTCATGAGTTAATGCACGGACAACATTTGATTGCCGCCCGCCCGACCGCCGACCGCCCGACTGCCCGACTGCCCGACCGCCTGGCCGCCCCCGAGCATCCCCAAATCAATAACCGACATTTTTGTCACAAAAATCCGGTTAAAAATGTTTGAATTTTGTTTAAAAATATCTTGTAGTTAATATATTATGAGCCGGTCTTACCAAAGAAGATATTTTAACACATAATTTCTAAAACATAGATTGTGATAGGAAAATATGGTTATTGATTACAGCTTTTGATCATATTCAATTGTATGATACCAACCGCGTGAGGGCTGATCAGCCAGTCAAGGTTGTTAAAAACCACCAATAAACAACATAAGTAAAGTACAACTGTACTTGCAATTTTCTGTGAACTATCAAGCTATGCATAAAATGACAGATGACATATCAACGGTGTAACACAAGGCCATTCAAAGATAAATCTTTATAATTTGTAGAAGTTCTCGTTCTTGTTTTTAGCATGAGCAAAATTTCAATCTTTCTCAATTCAACTTTATTTTTATTTTTTAATCATGAAATTTTCATTTGAATACTAAGCATGCTAAGTATTTACACACAAAAAATGTTTCTGTCATTGTATGACATACAAAATTAAAGAATTCCCATTGGCTAATGGCTATCAAAAAGCATTCTTTAAAGTCAGTATAAAATACTTTTTTTAATCACCAAAAATAAACTATTACCATAATTTGACTTTTAAATTTTATATTTAAATCTTAAAGTTTAATTTATAAAAAGAGTAATTTAATATTTTAATGTTATCTTTTCCTTCACTGAAAGTGAAATGTAGTTTGAAAAGATTTAGTGCATCAATTTATTCAAAGGAACTAGTTGTCTACATAAAAGTGAGAATACAAAAAGAAAAATAATGTGCAAACCTCTTAATATCGTGGATTTTTGCATTGTGAAATTACAATTTCCATTGAAAAAACCTGCATAGTATAAATTCATATGACATATGAAAACATAAGTTGAAAGATTTGACTTGACTAAGGTGGGTTATCATTTTATCTTTGAATGGCCTTTTTTAAAAGAGTATTTTACTATAGATAAGATATAGCATGTAATGCAATTTATTTAATGGGTATATAATACCTATTCTTTAAGGTGAAAAGCTTATGTATACGATCTCTAGATTTATGCTGATACTATGTATAAGCTCCTGTCAAAATAGATGCCCTTCCCTCAATAAACTTCCATTCAGCATGATGGTTAAAATATACTTGGTTATTTATAATTTTCTATGAACCAAAATGAAATAACAAATTTTTTAGATTGAAAATTTCATTGTCTGTAAGTTCTTTTGTATGTGTGATATATTTTCTGGCTACAGTCCTAACAATTGAATTCAGTGCTTCAGTCCTGGTTATTAAAACACTATCATCCAGTACTGATTCCAGAAGTTTTCAGATTTTTTTTTCTCTCATTTCTTTATCAGAAAATGCAATGCCCCAGAGGCTTATATTCAGATAAATCTTGTACCAAACATGCAGCAAATTTAAAAGCAAATGAAATACCTTTAAAAGGGCTCACCATAATCAGTGGCATATTTAATTAACAATCTTGTTAACTGACCAATCTCTCGGTTAGCCGAGTGTCATATATCTTTATTCTCATAAACCAAAATCCATGGTACAGAGATATAAACAATTCAATATTGCTTTCAAGGTATAAATACAGTACTTGCCAACATAAAAAACAAATTTCATAACAAAGCCTACATAGCAGCTCAACCAATATACACATGGATAATAAATAATGATCATATGTATAAATAAATATTACTCAATTTACAACCAATAAAATTTATAATTATTTTTTGGAAAAATATGTGATGTAAAGAAAGATTCAGTGTAACAATCGTCACAACTCGGCCGATTCCGTACCTCATCTAAGGAGAGAAGCGGAGTCACCAGAGGATTGCCGATTGTCAGTGTAATTAAATCATGAAATGTATTTTTCGGTTCTTGCTAATAATGATTCAGTAATAAATAATGAAACACAAAACATGCAGAGAGAAATCATTCGACTTTAAAAGCAAAAACAAAATCATAATTAGTACTAATTATTTGCGTTCATTATACTGTCTTTCACACAGAAGCCAAATTTATAATATTAAAATATTAAATGTTCCCTACATAATTTATTTCATTTAAGGAATGACTGTAATCTTTTTCTGTCTATGAAGAAATAACATTAAAAATGTGGTGCACACTGAATAACGCGCATAGCAGGTTATTTAACAGTGTGCACAACATTTTTTATGTTACTTCAAATAGACAAAAAAAATATTACAGTCATTTCTTATAATTTAATTCTAAATTCCATTTTAAACTGTAGAAAACCATGAAAAATGTTGATGATGTCACGGTCACATGACTAAATTATGTCTATGGGCTCATAACAAAATAACGTCAGCCAATCAGAAGATGTGTTACATCCAAAATTAAATTATATAATAATAAATATTTAACTGATTTTACCAAAATTTTCAAAATAATTTCTAACCAAATCTGTAATACTGACTTCAAATGATTTTCATGTATTGAGTTCGATTCTTCAGTATTCAAAATATTCTGCATACATTAAATTTTACTCAATAAATTAAAATATCTTATTTATTTACTTATCATAAATCATAAGGATGTGATGGTATAATAGTTGAATTGTAGCTGCTAACAAAATTATTTTATAGTACATATTAAATATGTATTATTATAAATCACACCACACATTCTGTACTTGAACAACAAGTTTCTTCATGCTTACCCATTGTTTTGTATAAAATACATGATATTTTGAGTATATATTTGTTTTGATAAACAGCTATAACATTTTACAAGAGGTCTCATTATACATTTTATTAAACATTGATATTGTATAAGTACTTAGTACTTAACAATTCTTGTAATACCTCTTAATTTAAATTGACAATGTAATAACCATTTTAAATGAAATCAATATAATATAAATAAATTTTCACAAATTGCACAAACTAATATACATAAGTGTTGCACACATCTTCAACTCATAAACATTTATAACAGTCATTCTCGTATATCACTCTCTGAATATATGATGTAAGGGCTTATTTAAACACCAATTTCCATAATGCAATAATAATGGAAGTAAAATTAATTTACATTTTATCAAATTTTGTGTCTTCATAATAATAGGAGGCTGAGTATTGTCCATATCTATGTCTTGTGGGCAACTGATTTTTGCAAAAAGTTTTCTTTTTTTTTGGTAATAAACATGATAAATGTATTCTGTAAAGTTACAAGTCATGCATGACTGTGAGTTTCTGCAAAATTTGTATGATACAAACTTATTTCAATTTTCACAAAATATAAATAAATGATTTTATCATATGATCATAGTCAATTGATTTGGAAAACAAAGAAGAAAATAGGGTGCCTTTTACTTTGTGAACCAATATGACAACAAGTCTGCAAACACAGAGAAAATAGCATTTCTCTTAACTTGGTGTCTGTTATACTGTAAAAAGAAACAGTCAATGTGGCAATATAGTTCTGGAGAGAAAAAATGTATACACTACACAGTTTTCTATGGTATTTGTTTCTTTTTGGGACAATTGAATGAATATTGCACAACTGGTGCTAACCAAATATTAAAAAGCCCTTACTATTGCTAATTTAAATTCAATTTATTGAACACATCAACACTTATGCAATCAAAATAATCAAAGACTTATTTAGCCAGGTTGCATTCTGTAAAACTGGTTTCATTTGATACATATTTTTTTTACTGTTTACTGTAAATTCAGAAATTATTGTTTTTATTATTGGGAAAAAAAGGAACAGGGTTATAATTGCAATAATCTAAACTTGCATTTTGTAATTTTTCAGATGAATTAACAGGATTTTTCTCAATATCGCAAAAATTAAAATCAAGTTTTATAGACTAAACAAAATCCAATAACCAACAAGAAAGCCATACCAAGATTTAACCTGACCAAATTAGCCTTAGTCTTTAATTTTTATTGCTTAATAATTTCAATTCATCTTAAAATATGCAACAAGCTGCTTGTGTCATGTCAAAGCTCACACTTTCAATCAACTGCAATCCTCAATCAAACATCAATCACTGTAATAATCTCTCTTAGTATTCAGCATTTATATAATTACAGACAATTTTATTGAGTGTGTAGGCAAAGGTAATATCTTTGGTTAGCTTGCTTGTTAGCTGAACTGTAAAGTCATTAATAGGTCAGGTAAACTTCCCTCCTTTAAGAGTAGACTAGTCCGTCAGATAACCAATCTATCTGTCTTTTGGACTAGGCTTCTTTGAAAGGAGGGTAGTATACCTAACCTAATAATGACTTCACGGTTCAGCTAGCAAGCAAGCTAACCAAAGATATTATCTTTGCCTACACACTCAATGAAATCAGCTGTAAAGGATTCCTCACGAACAATTAATCACATGAACTATCTGTCTAAAGCATCTAAAACTTTAACTATTTGTTGTTTGATCTTTTTCGTAGCTTCTCCTGCATTTGGAATTAAGAATCTGTCCATATCAGTTACTTCAACGGATTCATCTTCTAACGAACCATATTTAAATGTTATCAACTCAGGATGACGTTTTTTAGATGTTATTTTCACAATACTTCCTAATGCTCTTCGAGACTGGATATGTGCCATGCCTTTTCTAATTGGAATTTCACGTAAAATATACATATGATTGTCTGTTACTAGAATATAACTGAAAAAAAAAAAAAAAAATAACTAATACAATGTTTGAAAATAATCAAAATAATTCATACCATTGTCATATACAAATAATACTGTTTTCTTGCCTATATACTGATTATATACCTTATTTGCAACTGTTATGTTTTTAATCATTTTCATTTCTAACATACTATGGAATATTGTTGCAAGAATATTTTTCCTTCATTGTCAGACAATAATTAGGTGATAGTTTTAAATATATCTGTCATATCCTCCTGAACAATTTTTATATTTCATTGTCTATCTATTTTAAAAACTATGTGTATATTGTTATTCTCCATGTAAAATCTATTCAAACAATCACATTGGATTGTTGAACCAGCGATAGCTCTCTGCTGGTAAATATCTATGGTTGCTCAAGTCCAGCTATTTGATCTCAACGGTTTTAATTTCAGTAAAAAAGTCAAAAGGTCAAAATACAATTTAGTTGTGTTCTTTCCAAGTCTGATTGAATACTGTGTCCACCTTTTGTTTAAACTCAAGCATCACTGATGAGAAATTTATTGTCAAAAAAGTGAATCTGGTGCAGTAAAATTGGTACCGTTATTGATTTAAAAAAATAAAATCCATACCTTGGGAACATAAAACCATTTGATCCGACAGCATTACATTTACAAGAGTATATTATATCTGGTTTCTTTAACCACGTATCCAAGCTGACTTTCTCTTTAGAATCCTCATCAGACGAATTCGGTAACTCATCTGCTTAAACAAAAAACAATAACTGGTTTATCATTACATTTAAATCAAAATTCACCATGAAAAAAATGGAAAGATTTATTGTTTTGTTCTGATATTCCCTTATATACTCAATTATCTAACGATCTTTCTGAACCTTTGACTTGTTTTTTAATACATTTTGAAGCCCATAAAGTCAAAATCAAATATCAAGAGAATAAAAATCAAAGAATTTCATGGCTGCTCAAGCTAAGATTTTCCATGTTTAATTCAGATCTTTCTGATCCTGTAACTGAATACTTCCTATCTTTCATTTCTGAAATAGCTTATACTTAAGATTTAAAAGAGCCTTATTGACTGCAATGAACCACATACTCGCTATACATGAAATCAATTAAGGTCTTTTTGGTCATATAACCCTTCAAACGTTTGGTTCTTATACATTCTTGGCTTTCAAATATTCGACTTTGGAGCATTCCTGATTAGGGTATATCAGGAAAAGTGGTTAGACACATGAAATTTATAATATTTGTTTGTTGTCTCTTTTTTTTTAACATGGTCACAAAAAGGCATCAGTGATCACATTTGTAACAATCATAAGAAGGTTTTATCATTTAGTCTGCAGACCTTCATTGAGTATTCAATGATTTATGTAAAACTAAATATTTGTCTTGTATAAAATTGTTATATTCAAGTAATTCATTACTATTCAATGTGCAAGACAAATAGGGTTAGCAAAACTGCACTGATTATTCAAAAATCAATAAAATCTAAATATTTTATGTGCAGCAGTGTTAATGAAATTGGAGCCGAAATTAATGAATATGAATAAAACTGCCATTATTTGTGTTTTATTTACATTTTTAAAAATAATTTTGTAATAAATGAAGAACAAACCTTTCAAAATACTTACAAAAGCTTGAAAAAAAATCCAGAGTTTCTACATCAGATATGCATTTATGCATATCCATGATGTACCAACTTTGGTGACCGTTACCATGGAAACGAGTCTGGTAAAAATACTATTTTTAACTCAAATTTTTATAGAGGCCATTGCATAGTATATGTATGCAAATTTTAAGAAAAATTCAATGGTGAAAAAAAAATTGCTATATCTGTAGGGATCCACCTTAATATGAAAGAGAAATATAATGCTGTATACTGACCATCTTCATCATCCCCTATAGAGAATACATTATCCATGTTTCTGTATCTTTTACCCACTCGATCAGTATTACTCACATGTCTGTAAAATATAATTTTTCTTCAGTTAAACTAATAGTTATTTGGACATGTATTATACACAGGTTTCTTTTTTTTTCTTTTTTTTTTAATCTTAGATGGGGGTGTATTATACAGGACTGTAGGTTTTGAAGAAATTTTTTCCTGTATAATTGTATTGTAAGTACAGGTGTGTCAATTTCCTGTAATCTACAAAACTATGTAGTCAACTGCTTTCAAAGGGGAACAACTCTTTCACCAAGTGGAAACAACATACAATTCAATTGTCAACAATATTGTCATCCATCCCGTTCTAAATTGTTCAACATATATATATTGTCTGACTTCCTTGAACAGGATTTTTATTCCAATGGAATAGTCTTTATCAAACTTTATCTTAAATGCTATTTTAAAGTCATATGAAACGAGTGACTGGTTAAAAATAATGTTAATCCAATTCTTGAACCAATGCATACATATATCATAAACTTAGTCTTCTGTGCCTGATTTTATCATTTTTTGGCACAAATTTCATATAATAGTCAATTTTATTATTAATATGTGTTGTTATTAATCAGTGTTGTTGTGAAAATATGGCAGCTAATTAAAAGTTGTCGTTTGAAGCTGAAGTTTAACAATTGTCACCCGTTTGTAAACAGTCAACAAAGAAGCATGGATATTCAGGTATGCAGGTGTATAACAGGTACAATAAGATGTAGTTTATCTTGATGACAGAGCAATGTTTACGTTAAGTTTCTATTTGCACTTGCATATTGCGATCACCTGATTTATACAAGAAAGGTCATGCTGCATACGGAAAACATGTCAGCAAATTGTTTGCTGGAAGCAAGCAATTGAATAAAGAAAACTTCTTCTAAATGTGGACATATTATAGAATTTTCTGGATAAAAAAGTATATGTACATAAGTTTTATAATAAAAACTAACCATTTAGTTATAAAAAAACATATGCATATTTTTTTTTAATTGGAAGTTTTATATGATTTTAATCTTTTATATTCAATAAACTATAGATGTATCCTTGAACAGGACAGAAAAATAATGACTATACAGTACTGTGGATTCTTTATTATTCAGGAGATAAGTTTCTTGTATTTTGAGGTTAAATGCTAACATCAATATAAGTGCTCAACAAAATACAAATTTATTCAATCCAGGGAAATTTGTACGAATGAAAAGAAATGAATGTATAGTATACAAATATACCTTTCAACTTGTTGGTTTTCATTTTTGATATAATCAGTCAATTTTTGTTTCATTTCGGCTGATTTACTCTTAACAGCTCCAGACAATTTTCCAAATAATGACCCTGAATCATCCTTATTCTGGAATATAAAATTCATATAAACATACATATATAGTATACCAAAATTCTGTACAGTGCTCCATTCTCAGTACTGATTTCTTTGCTTCGAATGTAGAACAATGTTTAGTTTTAATTTTTAACAATGAGATTCAGCAGCTGGCTCCATGTATTTCAAGCATGTATATTATGTCTTTAAACAATATTGACAATGTTATGTTAAGGGTGTCTATAATTCAGTTTGACAGCTTTAGACATGCTAATTTATTGGACCAAATCACTACTTTTTCATTTAATATCATCCCCTATAACAATCTAATACATAAAAAATAAAGAAAGGAATCTGAAGGTGTCGGAAAGAAATTTGTAAGTTATAAGCTGTTCACACTAAGGACTACATTTGTAAACAACTAAAATCAAAGAATGATAAATGTGTCCCCACACCTATGTTGAAATCTACAAGCTGACCTCTGGATGACCATGTTTGAAAATTTTGAGTTTTGGGGTTGTTTTTCTCATTGATGTGAACCCTAGATATTTTTATTTCATACATGCTATAGTTAAGAAGACTTGCACAACATTTGAAAATCAAAGTGCTGGATAGCACCTGTGGAAAGATTGGAAGAGTAGTTTGAATAATTTCATTTTAAGGTATGGTGGGGACAAAAGAACAGTTAATAAAACAAAAACACTATTGCTGAAAATTGCATAAACAGCTGGTCTTTTAGCAGGAATAAAAGTGCTTTTCCAGTATGAAGATAAAATGAGCTCAAATTAAATAATATGGGTCTCTTAATTTGCACAACTTTATATAAACTGCAGTTAATATCTTATCCAAATAATGTTGCCTTTTTTAATCATGTTTAAAAAAAAAAAAAAAATGCAAACCAAAAATTCTTCTAGTAAATGTTACCAATTCCTTGTAAGACATAAGTTCTAGACCAACAGCTAAGGGCTCAAGTAGGATGTACTGTACTATAGTTCCGGCTTTTGCAATAAATTAATACGCATATGTATTCATGGGTAATAAAGTTAAAACTGTTTAAATTTTACATTAAACTGAAATAAATGAGTAATTGACAGGTTGACAATTTTAAAAACATTATGGTTGAATATGTGGTTGACAGGTTGGCAAGTCGACAGGTTGACAATTTTAACCAGGTGCTCCGCAGGGCGCAGCTTTATACGACCGCAGAGGTCGAACCCTGAACAGTTGGGGCAAGTATGGACAAAACATTCAAGCATGATACAGCTCTGAATTTGGATTGTGATCAAATTTTTGACATTACATGGGTTTTTTTTCACAAAACAAATGCCAAGATTTTACAAATCAATTAAAGATTTCTTCTTCAAACTTTTTAAATCTAAAATTAAATAGTTGACACAGCATAGGTTTCTGACACAGAATGAATGTGGTCTAATGAACTTAAAAGGTTTTTTTTGCCTTTGAGCAAATCACTATGCTGTTGAATATTAATCCTCTCAAAAAAATGTTTGAAGAAATTTTCTTTTTATTTATGAAATCTGAAATGAGAAAAATTTAACCCCCCCCCCCCCTTTTTTTTCACATCCCCGTTTCCCTTTTTCAAAACTGATATCAATTCAAATTTCTAATGGAGTTTGCAACAATAACTACTCATTTAAATACATCATAAAATATTAAGATGTAAAAAAACTGCTTGTTATCACTGAATGGTAAAGATTATTTAAATTTATCAGTTGGTAGTAAAAAGTGTATATACATTGTATATTGTATATAACAAAGATTTAAGTTGATTCTGGACAAAGAAAGATAACTCCAATTAAAAAAAATTCTTGCTATTGCACAAATAGGATATTTCTTGCTTACTATTCTGGACAAAGAAAGATAACTCTAATTAAAAAAAAATTTGCTATTTCACAATATTGTGCAATTAGATATTTCTTGCCATTGCACAATACTGTGCAATTGAAAAGACTTGCTATTGCACAATACTTAATATAATAATTTTAGATCCTGATTTGGACCAACTTGAAAACTGGGCCCATAATCAAAAATCTAAGTACATGTTTAGATTCAGCATATCAAAGAGGCCCAAGAATTCAATTTTTGTTAAAATCAAACTTAGTTTAATTTTGGACCCTTTGGACTTTAATGTAGAATTTGAAATTTGAAAACAGGACCAAAAATGAAGAATCTACATACACAGTTAGATTTGGCATATCAAAGAACCCCAAGGATTCAATTTTTTATGAAATCAAACAAAGTTTAATTTTGGACCCTTTGGACCTTAATGTAGACCAATTTGAAAACTGGACCAAAAAAACTTCAATAATCAAGAATCTAAGTACATTTTTAGATTCAACATATCAAAGAACCCAACCGATTCATTTTTTGTCAAAATCAAACTAAGTTTAATTTTGGACCCTTTGGACCTTAATGTAGACCAATTTGAAAACGGGACCAAAAGTTGAGAATCTACATATACAGTTAGATTCGGCATATCAAAGAACCCCAATTATTCAATTTTGATGAAATCAAACAAAGTTTAATTTTGGACCCTTTGGGCCCCTTTTTCCTAAACTGTTGGGACCAAAACTCCCAAAATCAATACCAACCTTCCTTTTATGGTCATAAGCCTTGTGTTTAAATTTCATAGATTTGTATTTACTTATACTAACATTATAGTGCGAAAACCAAGAAAAATGCTTATTTGGGTCCCTTTTTGGCCCCTAATTCCTAATCTGTTTGGTCCTAAACTCCCAAAATAAATACCAACCTTCCTTTTGTGGTCATAAACATTGTGTTTAAATTTCATAGATTTCCATTTACTTAACCTAAGGTTATTGTGCAAAAACCAAGAAAAATGCTTATTTGGGCCCTTTATTGGCCCCTTATTCCTAAACTATTGAAACCAAAACTCCCAAAATCAATCCCAATCTTTCTTTTGTGGTCATAAACCTTGTGTCAAAATTTCATAGATTTCTATTAACTTAAACTAAAGTTATGGTGCGAAAACCAAGAAAATGCTTATTTGGGCCCTTTTTGGCCCCTTATTCCTAAAATGTTGGGACCAAAACTCCCAAAATCAATACCAACCTTCCTTTTATGGTCATAAACCTTGTGTTAAAATTTCATAGATTTCTATTCACTTTTACTATAGTTAGAGTGCGAAAACTAAAAGTATTCGGACGCCGGACGACGACGACGACGACGACGCCGACGCCAACGTGATAGCAATATACGACGAAAATTTTTTCAAAATTTGCGGTCGTATAAAAATGTTATGGTTGAAATAAGTGGTTGACAGGTTGACAAGTCGACAGATTGACAAGTTGATAAGTTGATAATTTAATATAATAGCAAGTAAGTTATGGTTGACAAGTCGACAGGTTGACAAGTTGACAAAATGACAGATTGACAACTTGAGAGCATTTTTAAAGTGTAAAATAGTATTATTAGTGACTGGTAGACAGATCGACACGTCGACAGGTTGACAATTTCATTTTGAGAAATGTAAAATGTACAAATGGTAAACAGATTGACAGCGAACAGATATAGAAGTTATAAGTCAATACTTGTAAAAAAGGTTAAAAACTGAAGTTAATTTTATTTTACTTAATGGATGATGTACTTTTATTTACTTGTTTAATTGTAAAATTAAACCTTTCAACCTGTCTATCTGTCGACCTTAACATTTGTCAACCTGTCAACTTGTCGACCTTAGCATTTGTCAAACTGTCAACTTGTAGACCTTAACACTTATCAAACTGTCAACTTGTAGACCTTAACACTTATCAAACTGTCAACATGTCGACCGTAACACTTGTCAACCTGTCAACTTTTAAACTTGTCGACCATTATAGTGTCAACCTGTCGATCTGTCATTCTGTCAATTTATGTTCATATAAACCGATTTACTTCTAAAGTTAAACTGATTTATTACTCTGTTCTTCTGAAGGAACTACAGTACCATTTATCCTACTTGACCCCAGCTAAGAACTTTAAAGTGTCAACAAAAATAATCTAAAAGTGTTGTTTTGGGGCATTTTGTTAGTTGAAACATAGGTTATATGACATTGAAGATTGCCTTTTGATCAATTTATAAAGTATTTATTCAGCACAGAGCATTGAAAATGTACTTTTTGAAAGTAAACAAATTAAAAAACTTATTTTATTGAAATGTAGATTTTTCTTGATAGAAAAAATATATATTCACTTCTTATAAAAATTCAAATGACTAAAATAGATATAATGATTGATGGGGAATAAATTAATAAAAAATGGGTTATTTTAATTAAAAGATTTAAAATTTTAAACTGTTTCAAGCCAATTTCTGATAAAAAAAAAAAAAAGTGAACTAACCTAAATTGTTGATTTATTACAGATGATTATTGGAAATATATCAAGTAAATTATAAGCCTAACTTGAATACCTTTTATATATTCATATTTATATTTATATTTCATTTTTTTTTTAAAGATCATGCTAATCCTTAAATAATCATTTATCTTTCAGACATAATTTACAGAATCATTTTATGTAATGTAGATCAAAAGTAATAGGCAATAAATAAATCTATCATCCTTATATATCAAACATCTAATATATACATTTGTGTATTCAATTATGAGGTCAAATATTTGTGTATTGAAATGTATATTGGGTCTGTATATTTATGTAACACTGATGTTGATAAGAAATGTGGTCAATTTGATTGACAGTTTAGGAGGTGGGGCATTGTAACTCAAGGTCCACCTTGTCCCTGATTGTTTGGTGGTAATGACAGTTGTCAATCATACTAGTATTGTATCAATACTCAATTACCTAATCAAAATGCTTAAAAAAAGCCTGCACATCAACACACATTAATAACATACATTCTTGAATGAACTGCTCCAAAAATATACCCATTTTTCACAGTTTATATGTGTATTATGTGCACATACATGAGAACTATAAGGAACTATATTTCAGTGTGAATACATGCAGTAATAGTAGCTAACCTGTCGTGTTATTAGGGAGGCCAGTGCCTAAGGAAAGATTTAGAACAAGTTCCAATCTTTCCAAAAATAAATACCTTAGAAGATGGATGGAAATCTTCTCCACTTTCTAAATCACTAGAAGCTGCCTCAGGATTGCATATTATACAAAGTTTAGAATTATGGTTTGTTAATCCATCACTCAATCTGTCCTTCATTAACTGATGAACAGCTGAAATAAAATGTCAAACAAGTAAATTAATGAGTCAGAGGAAATTTAAATTTTTCTAGCAATAACTCTTTATGAAATAAGAATGTGTCCATAGTACACAGATGCCCCACTCGCACTATCATTTTCTATGTTCAGTGGACCGTGAAAATGGGATAAAATTTCTAATTTGGCATTAAAATTAGAGAGATCATATCATAGAGAACATGTTTCCTAAATTTCAAGTTGATTGGACTTCAACTTCATCAAAAACTACCTCGACCAAAACCTTTAACCTGGAGCAGGACAAACAGACGAACAGAAGAACGAACGAACGAACAGACGGACGCACAGACCAGAAAACATAATGCCCATATATGGGGCATAAAAACACTGTGAAAAGCGTGAAAGGATCACAAAAAATAAGACACATGCTTCTATTATGCAAGTTTATCATAAAAATAAACAAAACATCACCTTACTTTATGTATTTTTAAGACCAAACTTATCAATAAAGAAATGGAATTGGCTTTTGGTCTATTATAAACTTTATAGTAGAGTTATTCCCCTTGCCAATATTTTGAGATCCTAAATATATTTTACTTTGAGCAAAGATTCTACAAGACAGTGTGACAGCCTTAGTGAATATGTTTATGACATTAATCTTTTAAATTCTAGCAAACTGTAACTATACCTGAATAATTATAAGTCTGTGCATAAAGGATTTTTTTTGTAAAACTATCAATTACATTAAATGCACTAAGTCAAGGTCCTAAACAAAAAACAGAGTTGAACTTTCAATTTGAATTGGTTGACTTTATGCTTTCTTTCAATGGCGTAAAATGGAGATCTACTTTTAGCATCATTTCATTGCCCATAATAAATATCCAGCATTTTTAATATATACAAACATCCTTGAAATTTGTAATACCTGAGTAACCTCCCTTGGCAAAGCTGATAAACTGGTAATGTTTTTGTAAAAAGTTAGCTATGACCATGTAAACATATTGGTCCTCCTCCTCACGGCCACTACCAATAAAACATAAGTGTTCACCTCCTGATATAGATCCTGTAAATAAAATTATACAATAGCGTAAATATTAAAGCATCAGACAGTATGGTGTAAATTTAGAAATTATTGCCATGTTTTTTTTATTGCGAAAAATGCAACAGGGTTATAATTGATTCAAAGTATTACACTTTTATCCTCCTTTTTTTTTAATCATGCGATATGCTGTACCTCCAAACTATGAAACACATATATAATCAATAATTTAAACTCGCATTTTGAAATTTTTCATATGAATTAATCAGGTTTTTTATCTCAATATCACAAAAATTAAAATCGCATTTTAGTTGAAAATAACTAAATCGCAATAATAAGTGCATGCAATAATTTCTGACTTTACAGTATTCAGCAAAAATTATACAGTAATGTTATGGAGGTTTATACTTCTGATATTTTAATTCATAATTTTTGATATCGTTATTGTATGCAGCATTCGCTTTAACAGCAATCATTAATTTTGCTCTTTTGTCAATAGTTCAACAATTTCAATAATGCATGCAAACATTTCTATATTTACAGTATATAAGTTATAACTACAAGTTGGCAGGTTATATATACTGCTAATCGTGGCAATTCCTATCATTTGGAGGTATATTTTAAAATTTGATTTATATGAACATTGGTCATTGAGTTTAAAAAAAAAAAGATCTTTGTTAAAATCATCATATCAGATATTCATGAAAATAAATTTTTTACACAATCCAAGAAAAGTTGTAGCCAAAAACAAATGAATCAACAGTCGGTTGTTTTTATCTATATATAATCTTCCCAAACTTACCAGCAGGGTTTCCACTGGCGGTCGCCATTTTCGCAATTTGCGAAAAAATAATAATTGTGGCGAAAAAAATTCGTCATTTGCGAAAGAATTTGGCGAAAGAAATATATAAACCGATTTATTTTCCTCCATCTTGTTTATTTACTTTTTTTCGAGTTTCTCGGACTTTACCCGATCAGACAATACTCGGAATTCACCTTGACCTCATTAAGATTTAGACAGAAAATCAATAATCAGCTGATTGCATTTTATAGCTATCGACAACAAAGGACTAATTAATAAAGGTGTTGATTGAATTGTTTCACAAAATGATATGGTCAAATGGCTTCCGCTATAAATGTCACATACAGAATTTATTTACATCTTTGCGACGCACGTGTTTGAAGCAAACTTTTGACATCTCTCCCTTTAAAGATAGTTTTGAAAAGAAAGCTGTTGTTGTGACGAAAATTGTTCAAAAGCAAGAAAAATCTCCGATTTAAAACTTTAATTCTTTTATCCTTTGACTTTAATAAAGTCGTTTGAGTGACACATGCACGTGTTTCAAGCATAGTTGTACGTCTCAACTTTTTCATTTACGATGGTCAAGAAAAGAAAACTGTCGTTATGAACAAATCTATCCAAAAGGCTGGGAACAACCCCTCGAATGAGAGTAACCCTTCAATGTAATGACTACACATGAAATGAGGGATCAATTTCATGTGATAAAAGCTTTTGTTTTGTTGTAAAAATTACTTCTTAGTACAAAAGGGCACAACAGGAAAAATATATTTATGTTACTTGGCGAAAAAAATAATAAAGTGGCGAAAAATATATTGTTTTGGCGAAAGAGGTGGCGAAAAAAATAATTGACCCAGGGGGAACCCTGCTTACCAGCATTAATGCTTTGTTGTTGGGCAGCTAACAATGCCTGCACAGCAGTATTAAACTCCATTGGATTCTGTAACATCTGGAAGATAAAACAATCATTTTTAATACTGTTGGCACCTAGCAGCAAAATTCAATAAAACAGTGATTAATTAGCAGCTGTACAAATGTATAAAATCAAGAAACAAATATGTATTTCATGACAGGAATGATTTTAGATACTTTGTTAAAGCATGCGCAAGTGATATATGTCCTGCTTCTAAAACTTTAGATCTCAAAATCACCTCATGAAAAATTGTTCAAGAAACATGTCATACACACAAACATTGGTATTGTTTATTTACATTGAAGCATCAGCCAGTCCCTACAGCCTTTATCAATTGATACATAATGTTTAGACATCTATAAAAGGCTCCAATATGATAAGCATGCTTTACAACAACCATCAAGCTGGTAAATAAAATATGATTTATGAATAATGGGATAGAATGCAATAGAATTCTTTAAGACTCCAATGTTCTACAAGATAAAGCATGATAAATTGACTAATGTATTGTAATGTGGACTCATTTATTCATGAAATACCATTTTTGTTGATTTTATAGGTATAGATACGTGTATAATTATAATTTAAATATTTAACAAAGTACACATTACCTATAGGCTTGTATGCAGACTTGTGTAAAACCAAAGAATAAAATATGCTTTTCTAAATCTATGAAAAACTGGTAACCAAGAAAATAAATGGATCCCCAGTAATCCAATCCAATGCAAAAGAGTTCTATAATACTCCAATGTTTTTTAAATATATATACCGGTAATCATCATACAAACATGTAAGTCAACAAATTTATTATTTTTAAGTTTATACATACTAAATTAGCATCTAAGTGGAATGCTGTAGGTAAATGGCCATTATTATACTGTTCTGCTGGTCGACAATCCACGACAAAATATTTTACTCCATCACCCTAGAAAAGTAATATACATATTTACCAATTTCAACTATCTTAAATTGATTACACAGTTAACAAGAAAACTTTAAACAATAAACTATTTACTTCATGGCATTTTTAAATGTAATAAGAAATGGGGGACTTTTTTATACTTTGTCCTAGACATGAACTGAATTTTTGGAAGTCGTAGTAATTCAAGACATTATGTTTAAACTAAAGACATTAGAAATTTGATTATTAAACACTCACCGCTCCTGGTTGACAAGCTTGTAATAATTCTGCTACTGATACAGGTAAACAGAGGGCCTGAGTAACACTAACTTCAAATTCTTCTTTAACAGGGACTAGACTAGCACCAAATAATGGACCCTGGTAATCCTACAATTACAAAATAATACACTGTCATAGTTAAGGATAAGGCGGTATGCTTAATAACTTGATATCTTTTTGTTAGTTGGTAGCATTTTTTTCTATTCTCAAAAATTTCATTTTAAGTTACTTTTGATATTGTGCATATGTGAGATAAATGAAGTTGTTATTTTCCTTCACAAAATGTTTGCAATTCTTTATATAGCATATTTTTACCAGTTAACAGTGATTCACAATTATAAATACACACATTCACTACTTCCTGAATTTACAGTGATCAGACTTACTCTTCTGAAAGACTGAGGCGTTCTGGATGCATAGTACTGTGACAATGAACAGAAATCTTCAATATCTTCTGCTTCTAGTCCAGAGGGAAATGAGGTTAACACTTCTACAAACAAAGTAAAAAAAAATATTTACATTTTGCAATCAGCAGGAATAGTTGGGTTTTTTTGGAGAAAAAAAAATAATTTAACATAAATAAATCATTTTCAAATTTGCAATGGACCAAACCAGATAGGATACAATATATTTTAAAGAAGAAATTAAATTTATTAAATATATTTTTCATTACAAAATGACCAATTTATGTATAGACTATTTCTAAACAATAAAGAAAGCCTACATTTTGAAATAATTCATCATAGTTTGGTGATCTGAGAGGGATATCTAATACAGAAATCATGCCTTCTTTTTTTTACTGTAACTTTCAATTTTATGATTCAATCAGGATTTCTTCTTCAACTTTTCCTTTTTTCAGATGAAATCATTTTAAAACAAGTTTGAAACACAGAGTTTTTTATCCTGAATTTATTAAAATGTGAAGTAAAATTAATTGTTATCCTATACAGCATTTGTGATTTTTTTAATTTACACAATAAATACCTATAATTGCTTGCTTAGTATCAAGTTCTCCAGCTAAAAGCTGGTCTCTGAAAAGGAAAAAACTTAATATATATATACTGTCCATATAAAACGTGTGGTTCTTAGAAAAGAACAATAATTAATGCTATTTGTATACATATTGAAAAAGAACAATACTAGTAAAAATTTAAATTCTAGTTTTAACAATGGTTGTCCAAATGCCTTTTGTTACATTGATTTCAGAATTTACAGCATAAATCAGCCATAAAATGAGTACATATGTGTTAAATACTAACCTTGCATTAACCAGAATAACCAGTGCCATAAAGAAGGCCAGGAATGGATCTCCGTGTTGGAAATATACATCCCACATGTTCTGTATCACAGGTAAAGTACAGGTGGAAGCAAATAAACTTCTTAACTGAAAATCAAACATGTACATTTAATTTTTTTCTGGGTTTATTTTAAATGTAAGCAAATATATCTGGACTGGATCCTTTTTTTCCTGTTTTAAACTTGTCTTCAATGAATTTACCATCTATTTAAATAATAACGATGTGTGCAAAGTGAAAAAAAAATAGATATATCCCAGCTCTTATTTTAAAAAGTAACTTTTTGATTTATCAGAACAAAATTTACTATCATAAAACTAATTTATATCCCTTAAGGTGGTACCTAACACTACAGGGAGATAACTCTGTAAAATCAGCAGAACGTTTTAATGACATTGTGTTCATAAGGGAATATTAAGCTTCTCCATGATCAAAATAAGAGTTTGTCAAACTGCTATATAACCAGTGTATTTTTTTCTGATAAAACGGTTGGTTCAATTTTTTTGAAATTTTTATATTTTTGTAAAAGGGTCAAAGTAAATACTTTGTCAAAATTTTAAGAAAATTAAACGAGCCAAATTAATTTTAGTTAAAGTGTTGGGTACCACCTTAATTCTTAGGTGATACTTTAGCAAAGACAGCAAACATAGAATAGAGATTGCATATTCAGCAGTATTTTTTTTCTTTAAAGGTCAAAGTAAATTCTCTCATTGCATTTTTTTCAAATATTGTTCTAATCAACAAGTGAATAGCACACACTATGAGTGGTGTAAACGATACATCAAAATTTAAATATTTATTTGATGCACTTTTTTCTGTTTTGATTTTACATAGGAAATAAGTTCAAACCAATATCGACAATAATAATAGTATTACTAAGTATTGAAATGTTTCTTAAACAGAGAGTAACGTCAAATTTACCATACAGTGGAATAATATAATTTGTTAATTGATTGTTTGGACACATTCACAATTTCTTACCCAGGGTAGAGCATAAGTATCAGGAGTAATTCTTTTTGTGTCCAGAAATGAGGACAGTTCTGGGTCATGATACTGTAGCAGTAACCTAAATAAATGGAATGGTTTTCCATTCTTTTCACAATCTCTGAAATAAAAATAAACGAAACATTAGATAATTGAACTGTATAAAATATTAAACTTTATAAAATAAATTAAAGTATTAAATGTAATAAATAAAATATATTATAAATGTTAGAAAATGGTCACATAAAAATTCATAAATCACATAAAACACATGTGGGTTTTGCTCAATGTTGAATGCCACACTACGACCTATAGTGGTTTATTTCTATGTTGTTTGCTCTATCATGGAGAGTCGTCTTATTAGCAATCAAACCACATCTTCTTTTTTTCATAAAATCAATCCATAAGGTAAGAGCTTATCAATGAACAAAACGTTTGATTGGTTAAAATTTCTATTTCCTTACATCCATCAATCCTTGAAATTCATTCAACTCTGAAGTCCATATCCCAACTCCCACTCGCCAAATTTCCAGAATAAGAAATGATACATATTTTGTACTCACTGGACCTGTAAATAAAGATTCTACCACTAAATCGAGTGTGATACGATATTTATCCACTCGAGACATTTAAAACGAGAGGCTTGCCAAGCTTTTTAAATATTTAAAATTTAACTGTGGATAAATATTGTATTACACAAGATTTGGTGGTTGAATCTGTTTCTCTAATGATTTTTAAACAATATGCAGACAAATTCAATACTTCTTTTCAAATGATCTGCAAAAAGATGTGTTCTTTCTATGTGACGTCATCAGGCATGGTCGCCTTTTTTCATGCTGTCAGAGGAAATTCAGAGGAAAGCAAGAAAATTCGACGTCATAATCAAATTTTTACCAATGAAGAACTGAGATCAAACAATCCACAAGTTGATTAAATAAAAATAATCAACATTTCAGGAAAGGGATAAATCGTGTAAGAATTAGAGAATCTATAAATTTAAACTTATCGGGTTATACCTGAATTTGTGAGATAAAAAAATCTTATTTATTATCTCGTTTGTTTTGGTTTGAAAGTTTGAGACTGGTTAGACCATAAATGACTAAAAAAAATTAAACAATAAAATCTGATTATACTACATGTATTTGCTTTTCATAAGATAGATTAGATATATTTACAAATCTACTCACCTTGAAATAAATTTGTTCAAAATGGCATAAAAACAATTGTAAATTTCTGCTCTGCTTAATTTCAATGCTAGTAAAGGCTGAATTACTCCTAGCCAATCACATTCTGATTTGTAGGTTTCATTACGGGACTTGCTGTAAAAAGTTATAATGGTTTCAAGGTCACTCACAAGAGTAAGTTTATCTTCTTCATCTTCATTTCCAAATTTATCTGAAAATAAACAAAGCATACCTTCACTGATACTTTTATAATAAAACTCCCTTGTAACTTTCTCCAATTTTAGTAGGAAGCTGACAAGCTTTAAATGTGAAAATACATCATAGTGTGCTTGTTCAAATGATTGATTGGTGGTTGATTGTTGGTGTTTTAACTCCACTTTCAAGAGCCATTTTTGGGCTATTTTGTGGATGTCAGTTTTTATTGGTGGAGGAAGACGAAGTGCCTGGAGAAAATCATGACCTTTTATAAGAAAACTGACACTATTGGTCAATAAGATTGGAGTCGAGTGTAGCTATGTGAGCAGGGTTCGAACTCACAACCTCAGTGTTGGACTGGCTAGTGATTACAGTAGTAGAACTACTTAGACCACTTGGACACTGAGGGCCCCCTTGTTCAAATGAAGCCTGCTGACAAATTTCAGGAAGCTCTGATTATGGTCATCATGTATCAAAATATATAAGACATTTGTACCTGTCCATCACAATTTTCTTATAATGTTTCAGTTTGTTTTGACTTTTATGACCATTTTTTTCCCTGTTGCAGTGAAGAGTTTTGTCCCCTTAACATCTTTCCATAATATATAGCCATACCTATAAGTGATTTACAATCCTGTCGTATCTGTTCCTGTTCTTTCAAATCAAAAAATCCATCAAATGTTGCTAGAGAATCTCCTTTACCATGTACACCTAAACATATCTATAAAATAAATGAAAAAGTTTACTAACTTGATACAAAACTTACATCCATTCTTTGCCAAAAGTATTCAAATTACCGCACCAGAAAATATATCCTATTTAAATCATTGTGTTTGTTTTCCAAGAAAAAAACTATTCCGTCCATTTGATTTATCAGTAAATACTCCAAATACATGTAACTCAAAAACAAATATTTTTGTGTATACCGCAAATAACACAGCTAAAATATTTTCTTTTTACTGACAAAGAAATGTAAAAACAAGAGTGCACACGCTGAAATGTCTCGCCTTCTATACTAACCATTGATATTATGCTGATAGTCCTAAGTATAAAGTTAAGCTTTATAACAACTGTCACATAAACTTAACATTAACCAAGATAACTAAACAAAGACCAATGAACCTTGAAAATGAGGTCAAGGTCAGATGAACCATGCCAGGCAGACATGTACAGCTAACAATGCTTCTATACAACATATATAGTTGACCTATTACTTAGTTTAAGAAAAATAGACCAAAACACAAAAACTTAACACTGTGCAATGAACCGTGAAAATGAGGTCACGGTCAAATCAAACCTGCGCGACTGACATAAAGATCATAAAATATTTCCATACACCAAATATAGTTGACCTATAGCATATAGTATTAGATAAAAAGACCAAAACTCAAAAACTTAACATTGACCACTGAACCATGAAAATGAGGTCAAGGTCACATGACATCTGCCCGCTAGACATGTACACCTTACAATCATTCCATACAACAAATATAGTAGACCTATTGCATATAGTATGAGAAAAACAGACCAAAACACAAAAATTTAACTATAACCACTGAACCATGAAAATGAGGTCAAGGTCAGATGACACCTGCCAGTTGGACATGTACACCTTACAGTCCTTCCATACACCGAATATACTAGCCCTATTGCTTATAGTATCTGAGATATGGACTTGACCACCAAAACTTAACCTTGTTCACTGATCCATGAAATGAGGTCGAGGTCAAGTGAAAACTGTCTGACAGACATGAGGACCTTGCAAGGTACGCACATATGAAATATAGTTATCTTATTACTTATAATAAGAGAGAATTCAACATTACAAAAAAATTGAACTTTTTTTTTTCAAGTGGTCACTGAACCATGAAAATGAGGTCAAGGACATTGGACATGTGACTGACGGAAACTTCGTAACATGAGGCATCTATATACAAAGTATGAAGCATCCAGGTCTTCCACCTTCTAAAATATAAAGCTTTTAAGAAATTAGCTAACACCGCCGCCGCCGCCGCCGGATCACTATCCCTATGTCGAGCTTTCTGCAACAAAAGTTGCAGGCTCGACAAAAAATCATGCATAATGCATTATTAAATTCAGGAAGTCTCTTTTTTAAAGCTGTTGTGTTAAAACAAACATTGTGTCTTTTTTGAGGCACTTTCAAAATTGGGTATCTATATGTTCCCATATGATATAAGCAATTTACAATAGTTATCAAAGGTACCAGGATTATAATTTAGTACGCCAGACGTGCGTTTCGTCTACATAAGACTCATCAGTGATGCTCAAATCAAAAATATTTATAAACCCAAACAAGTACAAAGTTGAAGAGCATAGAGGATTCAAAATTCCAAAAAGTTGTGCCAAATATGGCTAAGGTAATCTATGCCTGGGATAAGAAAATCCTTACAAACATTTAAGCATAATATTTTACACCCTCTTATGTTAAAGTTGCCTCCCCTGAGTCTGATGTATGTTTATATTGATCAACCCTAAAAGATGACAAAGAGACAATCTTGCGTTAAAATTTACCTGCCAAACTTCTGCACGGAGGTGTGCTGGCACTGGTCTATTTTTACAAATATTTCTCAATGTTCCGTAGTCACACTCATCTACCAAAGCTGTCTCTAAATCTATTATCCTAAAAAGCAGTCAAACACTTTGTTAGTTATGATCATACATGTAACAAGAAAAAAGGTCTTTAAAGCACAGATAAATTGCATTTTAAAATGCAAGATATTAAAATACTTTGAAGCCTTTTTTCATGTTTAATTGGGATCGATAATTGATTTTTCACACTACTTTCAAAGTTAAACAAGTAAAATAAAAGTGGTATAAATTTCAAGCTTTTAACCAATTCAGGATCACATTGTTTTCTAGTGCGTATGCTTAGCCTTTATTTGGCTACATGTGTCATTACTTTGTCAATTAACGCGATAAAGTTTACAGATTTTCAGCACATTTTTAATATTATCGTCCTTAATCACTTATCACGTTAAAATAAGAATGTACGCGTTAAATGAAAGTTTAACGCGTCAAAACAGGGTTTTTTGACCCCATATATGAAACCTTATAAATGTTCCCTTAATTATTGTTTGGACTGCAGCTACCTAGCACATTTTGTATGTGTCAGATCTTTTAAAATTACTAGATTTTCTAACTATATGCATCAGTTTGCATATAAATACGAGAATTAATACTAGTTACACTTTTTTCTTCAAAATAAATATAGATTGACCTGCTACCTAACTGCAGAAATTTGATATTCCACACAATTATGTCACATTGATACTCTTTTTATTTTATGCGTCCATCCCATCTTGCGAGACAATTATTAAAAAGTCGAAAAAAAACAACAAGTCTTTATAGGCTAGAGGACGTCATGTTTATCTAGACAGTAGCACTTTTACTGTTCAATGTATTTTTAGCAGTCAGTTCTGACTGCATATGACTTCACCCTGTAGGGTTTTACAAGTTAGTGCTATTAATGGGAAACATGAATGGTTTTTTTATGATTCGTGATATGGCATATAATTGTTTATGAACCAATTTACTAATTATCTAATATATTATAGTTTGTTATTTACCAACTTGTGTCTTCTGACACTTCCGCCATAGTTGACGTGTAAGGACTCACTAATTTTTAAACATTTACGGACACATCTCCGGAAGTTTTTTTCAATTAATCATCCTGAAGAGAAATAGAATACATTATCATAGACCTATATGTCTCTGATGGTATGCATACGGTAGAAATGAATAAAACATATTGTAAAAGACAGATACGTGTGGAGGGAGAATGCTAGTTGGGGGCCACTGAGACCGGGATGTCATGTCCTCAATAGAATAGAATAGAATATTTTTATTTCCCAAATTACAGGGCCCATAAAGGGCATAAAATCAGATATAATTGATTTACCCTATTGGTAATAACAACAATAATAGCGGCATATCATATAAATTTGGAATATAAACATTGGTCAGAATCAAGCTAAAAACCACATACCGGGTATATATTGTGAATAAAATTACATTATATATATATTTATTCTCAAATTAATTACTTGACTTAGTGTAATAGAATGTAGGACAGAAAGTGACTTGTCACAGGACAAAAAGTCACAATTATTTTCTAGTTTCGGAATAATTTCTTTAGTAAAAAAACGCTTATTTTTACAAAACATTTTTGTATTTTCATGAACACTACATAGGCTAAACTTTTATATGAATTAAAAAGTAAATATTTCAAGATATTTCACTTATATATTTATAGTAGTCTCAGATTCAAACAATTGTCATCAAATTGTTTGTGACTTATTGTCCTGTGACTTTATGTCCATTTACCCCTCAATCTGTTGATTTAAGGAGTTAACTTATAAAAAAGGGGATATGTCTTTTTTGTCTGAAGATATATTTTTTTCTCGCGTAAAACGAACATTATTTTGGTAGTTTTTCAAATCTATCAATCAAATTATTTTTGTTCAATTTCTATAAGATATAGGGCTAATCTAGATTCAGAATAAATTATTTTGTCATCTGCTTCAAATTCGTGATCAGATGATTATTTTTAGGAAAAAAAGATACCCACTTGATGTTAACTGGTGATTTTCCTTATGCGATCGTTTTTTGTTCATTTTCGGCAAGTAACAGAGGCGGATTTAGGGCAGTGGGCGGTGTCCGCCGGGTACTATCAAAAGTGGGGTTCAGGACACACTGTATTTTATGGCCCCTCCAATACTTTTTCAAAACGTAAAGGAAGTAGGCCAGTGACTTATATTCTTGCAGCTTTAGACTAAAGGCGCCCATCTTTAGTCGTGTCACTTTTATCCTAGTTTATCCCCTCTACTCCCCCATTAACTTTTCCTGGGTCCATTCCTGTTTTTGCAAGAACGTGTTCTCAATAGGTTTTAAGCTAAGTGTCCTGTGCAAAACTTGCCAAAACTTTAATTGTTTTATCTAAAGACTTAGTTATTTTTTCTACATAGTTTCACGGTATATTGTATAAATAAAGACAAAATATACTAACGAAGTTTTTGACTTGGAAAAATCATTTTAGAACATTTTTAAGGGCAGTACTTTTAATGAATGGCTATTATCTATTTTGAATTTATTGAACCATAAAACTAATTTTTGACTCTTCACATTGAATAATCCGCGAAACGGATTATGTCAAATGTGAAGAGTCAAAAATTAGTTTTATGGTTCAATAAAATCAAAATAAATTATTGCCATTCATTATAAATAAATTTCTATCAAAAATAAGACTCAAAGAACGTTTTATATCATTTATATAAACAATAACAACGTACACACATGTTGGCGTATGAATACACAACGTCAGAGTGGGCGTGTCGCCATCAAAATTGACAACATTGAAAATAAAACTAATAATTTTAACCAATCAGAAGACAGTAAATACACCAAATTTATTTATACACGCAACAATCCCAATTAATTAAACGTTAATCCCAGTAAAGCAATAGCAGGCTCGGATCCAGTCATTTTTAAAAGAGGGTTCCCAACCCCGAATATTGAAAAGGGTTGGGAGACTGGGGTTTCCAACTATTTATCCCCAAATGCATTGATCGTCCAAATAAATAGCACCCCCACCTATGTATTACTCCAAAAATGTTTTGTTTTGTGTCTGGAAGTACTGATTGTTTGGCGTAGCCATGGTAACCACTGGCAACATATCCTAGACCACGTAGACATGGTATAACCACTGGCAACATATCCTAGACCACGTAGACATGGTATAACCACTGGCAACATATCCTAGACCACGTAGACATGGTATAACCACTGGCAACATATCCTAGACCACGTAGACATGGTATAACCACTGGCAACATATCCTAGACCACGTAGACATGGTATAACCACTGGCAACATATCCTAGACCACGTAGACATGGTATAACCACTGGCAACATATCCTAGACCACGTAGACATGGTATAACTACTGGCAACATATCACAGACCACGTAGACATGGTATAACTACTGGCAACATATCCTAGACCACGTAGACATGGTATAACCACTGGCAACATATCCTAGATCAAAGCACTTGCGTACTGCTAACTCGGATGACAATAAGATCTGATGACCTGTAAATAAATAACACAGAATGTAGTCGTCCGGTAGACTGCTAGAAGTAACCTCTAACTTCCGGTATCAAATATAACTTTTATGATATAGACGGTCGTTTAATTTTCAAATGTCATCATGCAACTTTCGTATTTGGACACCAAGTATACTTCAAACTAATTCGGGTGGAATTGTCTATAACTCTTTTTTTTCAAGTATTGAATTCAATTTTACTTTAAAAGCTGCATGTTTCAACTAAAACAATACCAGGTATAGCTGAGAAAATATTTCTCAATGTATTTATAAGGTACAGTCAGAGTATGCATGTGTATGGTACAGTCGTGGTATTTAAAAACACACACCAGCTGTGTTTAAGACCCATTAGTGCATGGTCTTGTGCTATTTACTGTTCTTTGGTCGGGTTGTTGTCTCTTTGACACATTCACCGTTTCCATTATCTATTTTGCTCAATGTATTCGATATTGGTATAGACAAAATGACAAAGTACAATCATATAATGTCAAAGTACTATCATATAATGTCAAAGCACCATCGTATAATGTCAAAGTACCATCATATAATGTCAAAGTACCATCGTATAATGTCAAAGTACCATCGTATAATGTCAAAGTACCATCATGAAATGTCAAAGTACCATCGTATAATGTCAAAGTACCATCATGAAATGTCAAAGTACCATCGTATAATGTCAAAGTACCATCATGAAATGTCAAAGTACCATCGTATAATTTTGCTCAATGTATTCGATATTGGTATAGACAAAATGACAAAGTACAATCATATAATGTCAAAGTACCATCATATAATGTCAAAGTACCATCGTATAATGTCAAAGTACCATCATATAATGTCAAAGTACCATCGTATAATGTCAAAGTACCATCGTATAATGTCAAAGTACCATCATATAATGTCAAAGTTCCATCGTATAATGTCAAAGTACTATCATATAATGTCAAAGTACCATCGTATAATGTCAAAGTATCATCATATATAATGTCAAAGTTCCATCGTATAATGTCAAAGTACCATCATATAATGAAAGTTTTTAACATAAGGCAGTTCCGGCGTTCCATACATATGGGTTAAAAAAAAAGCACACATTTATCACAATCTTTATTTTTAATTTTACAAATTGTTTTTATTGCAATTAGATGGATAAAATGAACAAACGAACAATTGAAATTAAATATTTGTTTAATTGCATATCTAAATCCTATTTCGGTACTCTCGCCCAAGGTGACATAAGTTACGTAATATTTTTTTACATTTACAAGCTTGCAGTTCATGTATGTTCCTTTGCATTTGCATTTTTTTTGTAAACGGTTGCTAAATTGTCTAAAACAATTGTCCTCCCACATTATGTTTACTTCTGATATCTTCAATTTTAGTGATCATAATTCAATTAATGTATAGATTGACATGCTATTAAAATACAAGAGATCAACAGATTTAAAATTAGCCTAAATTTTGTAAAAAGTTAAAATATAAAGGTTTTTTTCAATTACAATTGAACTATTTTACATTACTATGATTTGAGAGTTAAGTTATGTTGATCTGTTGTATGCATTTGTATCTAATAGACTTGCTCATTGTTGAAGGCCGTACGGTGACCTATAGTTGTTAATATCATTAATTCGTATAATTTAACAAATTTGATTCGTTTAGGGACCGTCACATGTTTAACTATATTTTCGAAGGTAGAGAAAAACGGCGGATAGCAAAAAGCATATTGCACAGAGCATATTGCACGGTTATTTTTAGAATATCTAAAACCCGATTTACTTTGTGACGTCATGTAATGAATTTCAGGATATCGTTAAACGTTTTGAAACAAATGATATCTGTGATCGATTATTTGACGAAAAAAATCTTCAAATACATAAGATGTCAAAAAAAAAAATGTAAATTAAATAACAAGTTACAACTAATATGTTGTTTTGGTCAAGGAGACAATATGATATCTATAAAATTCAAACAAAATCAAATGACGATTTTGATACAAAATATGCATAATGGTCTGAAACTAATAATATAACAAATATAGCCTTTGTATAATGTCAAGCTGTGTCATTTTGGTCTCTTGTGGACAGTTGTCTCATTGGCAATCATACCACATCTTCTTTTTTATATTGACCAACTTCTTAACATTAGTCAGACCGAACAGAATAGAACACAAAAACATCTATCTACAAATACATTCATTGATTTGTGTGTCTGACGTCAGAAAATTTTATACGTCACATAGATTTGTCGTTCAATGTGCATACAAACAATTTTAAAATTTACATAGGCAATGTTAGCATACAGGGTTAAAAAATCAAGAGTATGTAAGAATAAATTTCAGAAATAGACCCGAGATTTAAAATAGTCCAACATTTATATATAGAATTTATAAGAATCCACAAATAGTTAATTCCACTACGCATTGAATTATTTTGACGTTTGTGGTTCAACGTATTTTGTTATTCATATTTAGAAATATATCATAATGCCATAAATTAGAACAATATCATACTGACGGGATCTTTTAAAGTACAGAGTCACGTTATAAGAACCAAAGAATTACAAAAAGTCGCATATACAAAACACACCACCAAAAATGAAAGACAATACAAACACATTGACGAGATGTATAAGTACCGAGCCAGGTCAAACGGATATCACATAAAACCATTCAACAGTAAAAGAAATATTATTAAAAGAACAAAGACAAATGAAAGAACTATAAAACACGTTGTTAAGATGATAAACAACATCAGTACGCAGAATCTATACATCAAGACCATCGTGTATTATTTGTGAAGTTGATACGGAATATTTATCAACAAGGTCCTGGTACCTTCCGATGAACTTTTTTTAGAAAAAGGACGAGACGTTCTTTGACATACCCCTGGTTCATCAACTTTCTACTCAGACACTAATGACGTTTTACAAAGTCTGAGTAGGAGCTGCACGCTCTTGAATATCGAATAAGTTGGGAAATGTATATCCCATATGCAGGTGAAGTTGTTATATTGCTACTAAGGTGGTGGAAATTTATAATTTCAAAAATAAAATCGTCTCGTTTGTCATAGATTCTGGTACTGAGATGACTGTGTAAGTCAAAGTCGAGATATAAGTCTAAAAATGAGGCGGAGGAAGTCGTGTTTGTTGTTTCTTTAATCTCTAGATCTGTGGGGTATATTAATGGAACCCAATCAGAAAAGTTCGGATTGTTTATGGAAAGAACATCATCAATATATCTGAAAGTGAAATCAAATAATCTGGCTTCTTTGATCCTCTTGTTTTTGACAAGTGTCTGGAGGAACTCCGATTCATCAGAAAATAAGAAGAGGTCGGCAAGAAGAGGCGCACAGCTTGTTCCCATAGGAATGCCGACAATTTGTTGGATACCATGATATTAAAAAGAATATGTACATCATAGGAGAAAGCCAGTACAAAAAGGAATAACTCTAGTTATTTATCCCAACTTTTGTCTATTTTTTCTTGTCTGGTCTGGATATTTTTATTGAGGTATCATAGATTAAAATCTGTATTGAAAACTAAATCTTCATTGATCATTATCCAGACAAGAGATTTTCTATTTTTTGGTTTCTCCGATTTGGAAACTTTTGAAATAAATTTGAAATAAAATTCTAATGTCTTAATATATGTCTATTGTTTCCAAGACGTTGTTGTCGTTGTTGTAAATTATTTACCTTTTTATCTATTTTTGTTTTAGAGTATTAAATAAAGAGATGTTGTATACGATTACCAAATTAGACAACTACATCCCACAAGACATACCCCTCTGTGCGATCAAAAAATAACATCAGTATATTATCAGACTACTGTCTCAGGTCACGAGTTTAACTCATCTGCATTGTGTTTGTGCTTGTCCAAAGTCAGGAGAATATTGTTTTAACATTTATTTCAGTATAATGGCTGTTTAGACCGAATCATATTACAAAGCACTATGGATCACTATGACATGTAATTAAAATATTTTGATGCATTGACTTTGCCAGGGCGGGTTCAGGAAGCACACACCTTAAGATAAAAAGAAGATTAAAAAAACGGTAATAAGTGTAATTCGTTAGGTCACATCGGAGGACAGAGGACGGGGTGGTCGTATTGTTTCTACATTTGGAACGTATTCGCTATCATCTTGATATTCATATAAACCCAATTTGAACGCTTTTTTCTTCAGCTATCTAAAATAAATTTTCTTGTACAACACTTTCATATTTTAAAAAAATCAACCCTTGCCAAAATGAGAAACTAAAATCCCAACTGTGCATTGGTACCTATGAGACAGACTTAGCGGTATATCCCACCCCCCCCTCTTCAAGTCCGATGAGATAGATGCGTTCAACATAGTCACCATTTTTTCAATTATTTAGTGCGATAACATGATCTATATAGCAGAAAGTTATGTAATATGATACTGTTAAGAGGGTGGCAGTGGCGGATCCAGGGGGGGGGGGTCCGGGGGTGCGCACCCCCCTTTATTTTTGCCGATCAATGCATTTGTATCGGGACATATGTTTTGCACCCCCCTTTGCCCTGGATGCCCTGGGTTAGCACCCCCCCTTTCGAAAATTCCTGCATCCGCCCCTGGGGTGGTAAAGGCGTTATTTTCGTGCAACGTGATCGCCGATTTTTATTTCACGTTCAGCGTGTTTTTACTTTTTTCTTTAACGTTCAGTCGTGCAAGACAGGTGCCTCGTTCAACGTGTTCTGCTTATTTAATTTTACGTGGATCGTGATTTTCAAATGCTTATGTTGCGTGCTCGGTATTTTTCAAATAAAATTCACACTTGCCAGGGATCGTCAAGAAATACTTTTTTAAAAGCCGTAAACCAATCATGTCATAAATGTGTACACTCAGAAATCGGGAATATCAAGTAAGTCAATAAAACAGAGAGTCAATATATACAAGAAGACAGTGACTCATTCACAAAAAAAAAATCACATCAAATTATTTATTTTTCGTGCAACGTCCATGACAGACAGTATGTCTTATTTCACTTTTTTTTCCGAGCAAGCACCCCCTTTAACACCCTCTTTTAACTTCTCTTCCTTTTCCCTAAGAAGTTCCTATATGATGTCAGCCTCATATATAATTAAAGGACCAAGTCGGCAAGAAGAGAATTCGAAGCGCTGTTTGTTCCCATGGGAATGTCGATAGTTTGTTGAAAATATCTATGTCCGTTTCAGTGAATTTTGTGCTTTTATCCCTCCCTAAGACAATGTACTCGAATCTTCGTTGTCTATTCTTTTTTTAATTTTCCTAGCATATGAGTATTTGGACCATACGCATATGGTCATGACCATATCTGAGTTATAAATCGTGGTACCGCTCGTCGGGACGGACCATTTGATAATTTTTGTTTATATTCGAATTTCTCTGAGTCTTATTAGTCTTATTAGCAGCAAGTATGGTTCAATTTTGTCGAAATAAATTAAGAAACATTGAAGATGAATTATTCACCTGCAAGTGAATAATTCGACCTCATATAATCCGTATTCATGTGAACTTGTCTTCTATTCCACCCCTTTGCGAGAGATGGGTTTTACATGATTGAATATTCAATTCATTTCATTAATAATGTTACAATGATATTAAATAATTAGATAGGTCGATTTCTCTTTTAAAGCCAGCATTTTGTATTTGCGCAGAATTGCAATGCAGTTCCGCCGATCATTTGTCTTAATTTTTGACACAACTGATTAATGTTTTTTTTTTTTTTTTTATAGTTTATACATGATCCAAATACTCGTATGGTCAGGAAATTTTACATTGATTGTAGAGTAACAATTAATGAGTAAAATGAGAAAGACTTTTTAATTATAAAAGGGCAACTCGATTATTTCATATATTTCGCGGCATTAACTTATTTCACCATAATCAATGTAGAACGGAAAAGGGAAATCCCCGAGGTTGTTCACTCAGGAATAAGGTAATAACCAGGAAGGAAAACAAAATGGCGAACAGGGATAGACCGAAGAAAGAGTTCGGTGGTGTTCTGGGCATGTTACAAGTTGTTTTCCCACAGCAAAAGCTTGTAGTCGATAAAAAGACAATAGAAAAATCATGGAAATTAATGGACAAGGTTGTGAAATCGTGCCAACACCCGAGAATGAACCTAAGAAACAGTCCTCCATTCATTTTGGATATCTTACCTGACACTTATCAACACTTGCGATTAGTGGCAAACCGATATGACGATAAAATAAACACATTAAACGAGAATGAATATTTTAGAATATTTATTGAAAATTTAATGAACAAATGCAAAAATACAATCAAGCTTTTTAAGGAAGGAAAGGAGAAAATGTTTGATGAAAATTCACATTATAGAAGAAATTTGACAAAACTGTCACTTGTGTTTTCGCACATGCTTGCAGAATTAAAGGCCATCTATCCCAATGGCACATATGCTGGTGACACATTTAGAATAACTAAAGCTGATGCTGCTGATTGGTGGAAGGATTCTTTCGGAAATAAGTAAGTATTTGCAATAATATTTATGTACTATGTAATGTACATGTATACAATTTACATGTACATTTAGTACATGAAGACATGTATAATTTGTGTAATGGCCATTGTATGGAGAGCACAGTCTAATTTGGTGATGTCACATTCAAGGAAAAGAGGACAAGATCATGGTATATAGTTTTACAGTATACATGGTATATACTGTAGAAATACTAACAGAAAGGTTCCTGATTCGATTCCCGTTTGGGGTGAATATTTCAGGAACTCAATTTTCGGCTCTCCCTTGACACCATTTGCGAGTATGGTCTTGAGAAAACGATGATAGTCTGTCGATAGGGGACGATAAATGACTGACCCGTTTTTAGAGAGAGCCATATATCTTGCATATTAAAGACACCCTTGTACATTGTAGATTTTGAAAAAGAGTAGGCAGCACTCGCACCCGCAAAGTGGAAAGGGATTAATATAAGTTGCAAAACTTGTTTCCCAATCCACTATAAATAAATATGCTAAACTAAACTAAACAGATTTACATTGTATACCGAAACAGTCAACAATCTCCTGATGGTGTCCTCAAAATTTCTAACAAATGACTTCAATTTCACTTCTTGAAACCCTTGTTTTAAAACTTTCCTTGTTAGCAGCAACCATTAACCAAAGGAATGCAAGCTCTGGAATATTGTTACTGTATCAGCTGGGAGATACATGTATACATGTACAAAATGTATACATGTACATGTACAACATTGATAACACATTTACATTTTGTATGCAGGTGCTTGTTGAAAAAGAATATTGCTACATTGTACATTTGATGATTTGTACATCATGAACATAGAAATGGAAAGTTCACAATTGAAAGCTGATATCATCTCTTTTGTTGAAAAATTTAGTTCTCAACATGTACAGACTCTCGTTATATAATTTTTTTTTTTAATTTCTTGATGCATGTCAATTTGCAAGTTATGTACAAAAAATGTACATCATGTACATGTATGAGGCTGATTTATCTGTATCTGCCGTAGGTGATTGGAATAGATGCATTAAACTTCAAGAAGAGGGGCAAAAGATACCAGACATTTGCCAGATGGACATTCAAACTATAGACCGAAAAATAAACTGACAACGCCATGGCCTAAAAAGCAAAGACCAATAGACAAACACTAGTACACATGACACATCACAGACAACTAAAGACTAAGCAACAGTCTGAGCCCCACCAAAACTAGGGGTGATCTCAGGTGCATTAACATTGTCACCTTATTTTGAATTCTGTAGTGAGAGGACACTATCCATATCTATATTATAGCAGAACTAGAAGTAAAGGGTTTAAAATGTCATCCACATACATGTACTGTGGATTTATTGTTATTTGTTTGATACCAATTTTTTGTGGATTTCATGGATTTCGAGGATATAGGTGACCTTGAACCACGAAATTAATTCTCAATGAATGACAAATTTTCTAAAGGCTTGTATGAAGACTTCTTCAAAACCAATGCCGAACACTCAAGGTATCCTTCATCCACAAAAATCTGTTCCCACGAAAATAAATGAATCCAAGGTACCTCAAAAGTATTAACCATGTTAACAGAAAGGTTGCTGGCTACTGATCACTACTGGTACTCAACATGGGCAGTCAGCACAATTAGCCACTAGTCCGATGCCCGAGACTAGTAAAATTTCATTCGGACTAGTAAGTTATTGCAAAACTTTGTTTGGACCAATAAGAAAAATGTCAGAATATTGGTCTCGGACTAGTAGTTGAAAAAGTTTTTGGTAAAGACTGCATGGGTAAACAGCTCAGCATTGATGACATATATCTTAATTCATAATCCTACACTGACTTTTAAATCAGGCTTAGCAGTCATTCCCAATGTCAGTAAAATAAATAATTTATATATATATATATATAAAATTTAATGAAATAAATTAAATTGCCCAATCATGTGAAATTCATTAGCTAAAGTGAGAGTAATTTTTTTTTGACTTATAAAAATAAACTTACATCACAATATTACTGGGCTTTTTCTCATGTCCCTAGCAACAAATTTTAGTTTGAGTCAACTACAAAATGTATATTGTCTAAACATTTTTATTACAATATTTATACATGTTATATATACATTTTGAACAATATAGATATTTCTGAAAAAAAAATACAAGGATGTAAACGAAACGGTTATGAAATCTCACTTCTCCAAGAATTTTGAAATTGACCACTTCTGCCTATTCTTTCATGGAAGGAGAAGTCACTTTTCTCTCTCTAAAATCCTACATTTTATAGATAACGCCCTGAGTGCATATCCTTTGCATTTTGATCATCTAAATGCTATGGTATTTTGTCACAGTTAAAGTCAATTGTTCAATAACATCCTTCACACTGATTGGCCCTGGGTTAACAGGTGTAATATTATCCATTCATAATTAAAAAGGAAGGGGAATTTTGTCTACAGTACAGTAAATACTGGGACAAACAATGTAGTCTGAAAAATACTGTTCAACCTATGTCAGTAAAGGAGAAGGTTCACTAAGGGTTAAAATTGGCCCTGATTTTTTTATGTTTTTTAAATCAGGCCAAAAATTACAAATTTCACATAGAAATACTTGTGATCATACTACTAAGACAAAAATATTTTTTCTGGCACTTTCCTTTACTATTTATGGAGCAATGACCCCTTAAATGAGCATAATTTGTATTAAAAGGTCAATTTTGGTACTTTTTGTTCATAATTTTAATTGTTTTTGGCATAATTAACCTTGGCCTCCATCTACGATCCAAAAAGTTTTTATATTGATGAAATCTATATCAAAATTGGAATCTTTTGCTCACAACACATTCTGGATCGTAGGTGGCGGCCAAGGTGTTTCAAAAGCTTTTAGGTCTGAAAAATGCACAAAATCATCATATTTTGACAAAATGTCCAAAATGGGCTTACTTTGGCGAATATCTTGTAGTTTATGAAAAGAACTGACATATAAAGCATTTATACTTATGAAATAGACCCATGATTTACGAACCAAATTGAGACCTATTTGTATTTTATGCTAAAGTTGATATTTTAGGCCATTTTGTGCCATTAGTCATGTTAGTGAACCTTGTCCTTTACAGAACAGGCCGACCTGAGAGTTTGTGCCAAAAAAAACCATTTTAGCTTCAAATTCATGTACTAGCCATTATCACAAATTTCAACATTTGAAATAGAGGCTATAAATTTTTTTCACTTATTTTCCCTAGTCTAAATTTTTTACCACTGCATGCAGAAGGCTAGTGGTTGAAGGCACAGACTCTGACCACCTCATCTGTTTTATACAACTTAATTGTTCCCCTCACAGTCATAGAAATCGAAGTTGTGCATTTTCAAGACCCAATTCATGATTCTTCAAATTTGTCTTAAAGATTGTATTATACAATACACAAATATCAGCAGGACTGTACACCATTTTCTTTTGAAGAAAATGCTTTTACCAAGTCAGGAATATGAAAGTTGTTATCCATTCATCTGAGCTTTTGATTTTGCCATTTAATTACAGACTTTTTATGTAGAATTTTCCTATAAGTTTGGTATTTTTGTTAATTTACTATTCATTGTTCATACATACATGTATATAGGCAATGTATACAGTACTAGTTGTAAAACTGTTGTAGGAAATTATTTCATAGAGTTAAAATTTGAAATCTACATTTGGCTGTCCAAGACTCTTTTCTATATTCAGAAGACAGCAGAAAAATTACTGTCTTGTGCTAAATTTGCTATCCATCCACGAATTTCAGTCAATTTTTACCATTTTTGTTTGCAGAAGAAAATTGCATCAAACTTGCACACAGGACTTTAGTAAGCTATTACCGGTCCTAAGCTGAGTGATTAGGAACTTTTCCTATAATACATGTATATATAAATATAACTGGATATAAACACATGTTTATAAAATTTGATATGGGACCATAGACCATTTATAATTAATATGGTACAAAGTTTGAATTCTGGCCTACTGAAATGTTGTAATGAAGGCCTATGCCCATTATGATTATACATGTACATAATATATGTCAATACAAAAATGAATACATTTGTTTAGGGGTCAGCTGAATGATGCTCGGAATGATGCCTTGGGGTGTGGGAGTTTCTGGCTGCATTAAAGACCCATTGCATTGGTGGCCTTCGAACATTAAAATATTTTTCAGTGATAATCAATGACTCATTCATGTGTCATTGAACATGTTGAAATTTTGCCTTTCTTGAGCTTTGGTACATTTTTTGTATATTTATAAACTTAATTGAAATGACAGACTCATTTTCCAACTCGCTGATGTTACACCATATATATACAGTAACAAAGGAACTGTGTTTTGTTGAATAAGATCCGGTTGGGTGTAAGAAAATAAATGTTTATTTTAAAGTAAATAAATATAAAATTCATGGCACTCAATCATGCATAAAATTGTATACAGTGGCTTCTCTGGACACTAAACTACAAACCGAAATTATGTCATGAAAACTAAAATAATTTATAATACATAAGAATGTTTGATGAATATAAAAGAAAGTTGTTCAGAATATAACGACCATTATATACCTACTAAAACATTATGTTTTAATTAAAACATTAAAAGTTACGGAAGCTGTGCAAATTACCAGACATTGATCTGCTGTATGAAAGATTGATAATATATAAAACAAATTTGCAACAGGAAACGAACAATTATTTTTTGTAGATACTTGACCTAATTTTTGCAAGTCTGATATCCTGTTTCTGTCAATATATATAGTTACTACATGTACATGTATGAAATCTATATATGTGTCTTTTACACCATTTAAATGCAAGATTTAAATTTTGCAAGTTAAACTAAATGATCCAATTCCTAAATCAAGGTCTTAATGGATAGTTATTTCTTTTGATTTGTTAAAATTTTGTGGATGAATGAAAGTTTTTTTTTTTTTTTTTTGGGGGGGGGGGGGGTCCATATATTTATATATACATTGTATGTTTCAGGATGTAGATTTGTATGTGTATTTGTAAGCCAAAAAGTGTCCCATGAAATTGTGTCTTCTTGAACTATATTTCACAGATCATCTATTAAATTTCATCACGGGACAGAATATCACATTAATTGTCAACTATAAAATACATGAAATAGTGTCTCCCTTAGTGAAAAATTGTCCCCAGTACTTTGACATAATTTCATGTATAATTTATAAAAATATGTCACAAGGGACAATTTTTCATACAGTAGTGTAGCTATTTTTTTCTGTCTTTAAAGAAGGGAAATAATTTAGCAATCATTGAACTGTTTTAATCAATGAATTAGTTAAATCATAATTGAAATTTAAATGAAGATGAATATAAACAGCTATATGACTTTTTGTGTGATGGTCAATACCCTCCACAGTTTAATAATAATGAAAGATCATTTAGATCATTTTGTAAAACACCTATCCTACCTCCATGACAAATATGTTGTTGTCCCTGCAGATAAAGCCGGCCCAAACAACATCATTTTTGTGTGTATAACTCATTACATTAACTGCTTGATAAACAAATTAGGTATTGACAATTCACTTGGAAACTCAACATATACCCTCACGACACTTACCAAAGAGGAAATCCTGGATAATCATAGGTCTGTTCTGTGTTCCTTTGAAATTTCAACCAAAGATGAAGAACTGGATCTGCCATCACTGTATTGGATACCTAAACTACATAAGTGTCCTTACAAACAATGGTATATTGCTGGGTCTTACAAGTGCTCCATGAAACCTCTTTCTAAATTATTAACATCTATTTTATCAGCAATCAAAGACGGGCTTCAAAGTTATTGTGAAACTGCCTATTCTAGAGGGGGCGTGAATCAGATGTGGATACTTAAAAATTCCAAAGATCTTTTAGAGTACATACAATCTAACTCTCTTTCATCTTGTAACAGTATTAAAACATTGACTTTTCTACTCTTTATACTAGTATTCCACATTCCAAACTAAAAGACAAATTGAAAGAGTTGGTATTGCTTTGCTTCGTAAAAAAGAATGGTCAACGTAGATACAAGTATCATGTTGTTATAGGGAGGGATAAATCCTACTTTGTAAAGGATCACTCTGATTCCTACAAAAAATTCTCTGAAACTGATATTATCAAGATGCTTGATTTCTTGATTGACAACATATTTGTTACGTCTGGAGGACGTGTTTTCAACAGACTGTAGGCATTCCAATGGGAACAAACTGTGCCCCTCTACTTGCCGACTTGTTTCTTTATTATTATGAGGCTGACTTCATGCAAGAACTTCTTAGGAAGAAAGATAAGAAGTAAGCAATATCCTTTAACTCCACTTTTTGCTATATAGATGATGTTCTTTCACTAAATAATTCAAAATTTGGTGACTTTGTGGAACGCATCTATCCAATCGAGCTAGAGCTAAAGGATACTACAGATACAGTTAAGTCGGCCTCATATCTTGACTTACATCTAGAAATTGACACTGAGGGTCGGTTGAAAACAAAACTTTACGACAAAAGGGATGATTTCAGCTTTCCAATTGTGAGCTTTCCATTTCTAAGTAGCAACATTCCATCAGCACCTGCATACGGGGTATATATCTCCCAATTGATATGATATTCCCGTGCTTGCATTTCCTATCATGATTTTCTTGATAGAGGGTTGCTGCTCACAAGGAAGCTATTAAACCAAGAGTTCCAAATGGTGAAGTTGAATTCATCCCTTCGTAAATTTTACGAAGGCCATCACGAGTTGGTTGACCATTATGGAATAACCGTTTCACAAATGATATTGGACATGTTCCTTACGGAACTTCAATCCCCTTCCCTTTCATGAATGTGACCTACCAAATTAGACTATTTACCGGATTTGTTATCACATAAGCAACACGACGGGTGCCACATGTGGAGCTTGATCTGCTTACTCTTCCGGAGCACCTGAGATCACCCCTAGTTTTTTGGTGGGGTTGGTGTTGATTATTCTTTGGTTTTCTATGTTGTGTCGTGTGTGCTGTTGTTTGTTTGTCTTTTTCGTTTTTAGCCATGGCGTTGTCAGTTGTTTTAGATTTTTGAGTTTGACATCCTTTGGTATCTTTCGTCCCTCTTTTAGAAGGGAGGCCAAGCAATTTGAAATTAAAAACAATGCAATGTTTTATATACATGTCAGGGGTGGATCCAGCCATTTAAAAAAAAAGGAGGGGTCCTAACCCAGGACAAAGGGTGGGTGGTTCCAAATGCATGTCCCCATTTAAATGCATTGATTGTCCAAAAAAAAAGGGGGGTTCCAACCCCCGGACTCCCCCTTGGATCCGCACCTACATGTTGACAAAAAACACAGGAGAAAACGTTGAAATTAAGGACAAACTGAAACAGGGTATTAGACAAGACTGCTATGCAATTTGGACATGATTTCACATAGATGAAAAAATATCCAACAAAGGTAAAAATAGAATATATGTATCTTTTCAAGGAACACTTTTACACAGAAGTGGACAATATTTTATGATAAAATTCTGTCCTGGACAAAATTTCACAGGTCATATATGTGAAATTTTGTCCATGGGACATCATTTCATGGGGGACACTATTTAATCCTACATATTCAGGGAGGCTGTGGTTAAGTTACAGCAGATAATATGATAAAGAATGAAAAGAAGTATGGCCCTGAAAATCCAGTTACTGCTGTTATCTAAGTATCATTGGGGCTCCAGTAAAAACAATAGACATCTAAATGTTTTGCACTTTACAATCCTTATCATCATTGTATTTTCTCATAAGTTTACATGTCAAATAAATGTTATATTAAAGGAGGTCCTTAACTTGAATTCCGGACATCAATAATTTAATACACAAAAATGTATTTATACAGCACTTAAAATATAACTCCAATTCAGGATATCCTGGAATATTTCGGGAGCTCACTCTGCTTGTAGTCCAATGAAATGTTTATAAAATTTCAACCCTAAATGATGATTCTGTAACTTGTACGTACATGTACTAATGAGCTTAAAATCTACTCTTTATAACATTTGTATAAGTCTAATTATGTTCTGAATTTGCCGTTATCTGTATCTGTATTTCCCACTTGTGTAATTAGGATGGGTACGTCACAGATTCCTTTCGGCTATTATGTGACGGGTTGGTCTGCGCACAATTAGTCGCGCTTACTGAGGAGTGCTGATTTAAACTCCTCGGTAGTAGTGGCGCACACTACTGAGTCTTCCAGATGGTTCCAGTTTATTGCAGTGCGCACAAAAATAGAGTTCTTGTATTGTTCTGTCTTACTGGTTGGAACTATGACCGCACGTTTGTTGTTACGGACTTGGTGGTCTATAATGTTTTTTGTTACAAAGTTATTATATGTTGTTGCTTTGATTTGTCTCTTTGGTCTATGAAATTGGATTAAATCGTCGGGAGGAAGCGCTGGTATCTTCCCCTCAACCACTTTGAAAAAGAAGATCAGTCGTTGTTGTTGGCGTCTTGATTGTAATGACGGGAGCTGAAGTTCTTTTAGCATTTTTGTCATACATCCTTCCTCTCTTGATTTGTAGTCTTTGGTAATGAATCTAGCACCTCTCTTTTGTATGGATTCTAGTTTGTCAATGTCTTTTTGGGTATATGGGTCCCAAATAATTGATCCGTACTCCATTATTGATCGTATGAGAGCTATATATGCTGTTTTGCGGCATTCCATAGGACAGTGTTGTAGGTTCCTTCTGAGGAATCCTAGGGTAGAACTGGCTTTGTTACACGTATTTGTTATTTGTTCTTTCCATTTAAGATCTTCTTGTATTTGGAGTCCTAGGTATGGGTTGGATGACACTTGTTCAAGCGTGTGGTTGTTAAGGTTGTAAAAACGCTGACTTTTACTTTTCAGGCTAAGCATATAACATTTTTTGGCGTTGAAGCGCATACCCCAGTCGTCGGCCCTTTTTTCTAGTGATTTGAGATCCTCTTGTAGTTTGTTATGGTCATTTTGGTTTTTGATTTCCCGGTAGAGCAAACAGTCGTCTGCAAATAGTCGTACTGATGAGTTTACTGCATCTGGGAGATCATTTATATGACACAGGAAGAGGATGGGTCCTTAGTAGTACCGTTCAGTTATCATTATCATAAAAAAGGAAGAGAATATTCAAAGTGGGAGTCTAAAATAAGAAGTCCAATTTAAGGAAGCTGGCTTGTCATGTTTTGGATTTTTTTGTTAGATTTTCGGAATCTCTGGTTTTATCCATTTGAATGCCTTGAAAAAATTTGCTCGGTGACCCCCATTTTTCTTTATGAAAATCTTTTACATGTATAATGATAAGCCATCTGTAAAAGTCTTATAAAATTTTAATTACTTTTTAACAGTTCTTGAGAACTTCAACTTGTCAATGATAAAGCTATGAAAAGTCAAGAGAGAATATTTTCCCGCCAAAATTTCAATGGCTCACATCTCGTAAACAAGCACGGTGACCTATATATTTTTTTTGCTCTTTGGATTCCTTTATCAATTCCCTATCAATATAAACTAGTGCTTTGAAAAGTTATTTCTTTGAAACTGAAAAGCAAACTCCCTTAAACACCCTAAACAATGGTCATGATGGTGAAAAAGAAAAAAACAATGAATAGACAAACAAAAACATTACTCAGTAAAAGATATTTAGCATTAGAATAGAGATGACCTCAGGTGCTTAAGAGAATATGCAGTTGTAAATCATTATAGATTATCCAGTTTTCTACACTTTGAGATTCAAGAAATAATTCATGGAAGTCATAGATTTGTTGGAAATTTTCACATGGCCTGGGCCGTGATTATTGAATTTTATCCTGAGTGTTAGCAAGGGATAAAATTAACAAATATCACGGCCCAGGCCAGGTGTAAATTTACAACAAATCTATGGCTTCCATGAATTATTTCGATTCTAATAGGACAGATAAGTTCATTCAAATACTGAAGCAAGGGTGGGTATATATGCCATGTGTGTAGCTGTTCTTTTTAACTCCTTGTAAGATAAAGCTCAAATATTCTCAGAAATATTTAGCTTGGATTGATTATTTCGTTAATAACCGATAGAAAAAATGTGTTTAATTCTCAAACCCATTATTTGTGATTTTTAATTTACATGTTTTCACGTAAGCTATCGTCAATTGACATTTCGTAACGAAGGAGCTCCCATGTTGACTCGCTGAAATCAGTCAGTAATATGGGAATAATGCAATAGAATAGAAATAAAACAAAACCTTCCTCTGAATTCCATTTTAATACAATATTATACGAACTTCGATGGTTACAAAAAAAATTATGGTTTTATACTGCAACCTGAATTGGTATATGATTGATAGCTTTTAAAATCGTAACATGAATATCAAGCTTATTTGCATCCCTTAATGAACCCCTGTTTGTGGAGAAAGTGTTCCATGATGAAATTGACATTGCACAAAATATAGCTGTGTTATTATATTTAGGAAACAAACACAACTAGTTTCAGTATATTAATTCTTTTTATAATGCATCCGAAAAAGAATAAAAGTTCTTTTGTCTTTTGTTTTATTACAATTTCTAATACCATTAAATCGGCAATGCGTTTGCAAATAGGTTCAAATACATGTGGATTTATTACGTGGGAGGTATATTGTTACATCCATTATTATGTATATTTCTGAGTCTGCGTTATGTATAGATATATCGAGAATTTTCACACAGTGTTGTTTACAAAGCGAAAGAAGCACGAGTACGTCATATTAGCCTAATATATTAATAATATTATTAGAATGTAAAATTTCACCCACAACCAAAAAGTTTCACTGTGTTATGAGGCTGATATTTTACAATATCTCATGATCTGAATAAAGAAAACATGATAACCTGTGTATCATGCTTATTTCTGGTGTTTCCTCCTCCCTTAGACAATTTTAGATTTTGATAACATCCAGGGGTTGTCTCTTATGAACATGAACCTATAAGTTTTCCTTAATCCCTGAAAATTGGTATCCACGAAAATTATGAAACCACATGTACAGTATACCAAATTCAATGTACATGTAGACAATTTGAGATCCTAACTTCTGAATCATTGTTTTATCATGTCAAATCTTTAGGAAGTTCAAAAATGATCTTATGTCAAATTCAAATACATGTTTGGCATATAGCAAAATTAGACTATTTGATTGTTATTTACAAGGCTACTGGCAAAAAAACATAACTTTGCCAAAGGAAATTTATGTTTATTACTATGAACATGCATGACATGTATTGTAATGTTTTCTTCAAGTGCAGATTATAAAACCATTTATATTCATCTCATTTTACTGTTTCCTTGAACTGAGTTTTAGGGTAGAGTTTGAAAAAGCAAATATAAACATAAATACTTCCTTTAGATTGAAATGAAATAGTTGTTGTTTAAATAATTTTGAAGATGAGAATAATGATCAACTTGTAATTTTTTGGTGGTTAATTAACAAAAAGAAGGTGTTTCTGATAAAAAAAAAATCTAGGTTGTCTCTGCTTTTAGCAGTTTTAGATGACTCTGTTCGATAATATGACTTTCTATAATGAGAAGAACATTTTCAAACTGATTAAAATACTGATCCTGTATCAAGTGTTCTAAAATGCTTATAAGGATTTGAAAACACTCCATTCTATGTTCTGTTTTAATTTCCTTTCGGGATCCTTTGGTTTTGTCAAATTAATACATACATTTTTGCTTCAAAAATTTGAAAGTTGAAATTTCATTGGCTGATGTAGAAATTAACAAAACATGTACAGAAGTAAGAAAGATTGGACACAGAATCAGTATTTAATTTAATTTATATTATCCTGTTGTACACTTTTACTGTCTGAGAATAAAAAAAATTTTGAGTTTGAATCTTGAATCTGAATCAGGATGAAACTTTTCATATTTTATTTTTTTAAAGTGAAAATTTGATTTAGAATTTGTTCTCTTATTTCTTTTTCAGGACGATTGTTTCCTGGAAGATATTTAGACAGACACTTCATGAGTGCCACCCTATCAGTTCTCCATTAGAGGCTATGGCTCTTAAATCCACAATAGATTTGACCTGTAATGACTTTATATCTATATTTGAATTTGATGTGTTCTCAAGGTAAGTTTTTTTTTTTAAAGATAATGCTGCCATACTTGTATGTAAGGCCACATTTAAAAGAATGTCTGTTTCCCCTCCCCCGGGTCTACCCTTTGTAAACAGACCAGGAAGGCAGGTTCTTTTTTTTTTTTTTTTTTTTTAACTGGATGTGATTGTCATAGCATGGTCACATGAATGGTTTGACTTGTCCAGTCCAGGCCACTTATCAGTTGTTTGTGCTCAATTTGAGTGTATTTATTTAGAATATCAATCCTTCTGCTTTCAAGCACTTTCCAAAAATGGAACGATTTTTTTGTGGAAAATAATTTTTTGACCCGGGGGCTTATTTTTGACCCAGGTGGGGGGAGGGAAAACAAACATTTTTTTAATTTTGGCCTAATCAAGATTTTGAAGCTTCATTGGTACAGTTTATGTGATTACTACCACTGTGGGTTAATACCTCTGCTTGTTAACTATTAGTCCCCATTACATGTAGTTTCACCTGCCCAAGAGTAGGTGGTTTGTAGCAGACATGAAAATATCATTATCGTTTTATTTAAATTTAGAATTTAGAAGACGAATGATTTCCAGATAATAACTTTAGTATAAGTAAATAGAAATCAATAAAATTTATAACCATTGAAGGAAGGTTGGGATTGATTTTGGGGGTTATGGTCTCAAAGGTTTATGAATTAGGGGTCCAAAGCGGCCCAAAACATACATTTATCAAGTTTCAGGAAAATAAGTTGTGTATAATAAGTATTTCAATTACTCTGAAATTGTTCCACAATGTTAAAACTATTAAGTAGAAGCTGGGGATTTATTTTAAGGGTTATGGAGCAAACAGTCTAGGAATTAAGGGCCAAAAACAAGCATTTTTGAAGTTTCAGGACAATAACTTATGTTTAACTGTATGGATCTCTCTGACATGTTATGTACCACAAGGTTCCATATAATGAAGGGAAGGCTTGGTGTCAGTTTAGGGTCAATATCCCTGATCATTTAGGAATAAGCGGCCAAAAAAGGTCCAAAAAGAAGCATTTTCCTAGTTTACAGACAATAACTTGTGTTTAAGTTTATGGATCTCTCTGAAAGTATACTACAAGGTTTATAACTACAAAGGAAAGGCTGGAATTGAGTTTTGGGGTTCTGGCTTCAAGGGGGTTTCAACAAGTGAGGGGCCAAAAAAGGGGCCCAAATACGCATTTTTAGCTCACCTGGCCCAAAGGGCCAAGTGAGCTTTTCCCATCACTTGGCGTCCGTTGTCCGTCGTCCGTCGTCTGTCGTCCGGCGTCGTTAACTTTTACAAAAATCTTCTCCTCTGAAACTACTGGGCCAAATTACACCAAACTTGGCCAAAATCATCATTGGGGTATCTAGTTTAAAAAATGTGTCCGGTGACCCGGCCAACCATCCAAGATGGCCGCCATGGCTAAAAATAGAACATAGGGGTAAAATGCAGTTTTTGGCTTATAACTCAAAAACCAAAGCATTTAGAGCAAATCTGACATGTGGTAAACTTGTGTAACAGGTCAAGATCTAACTGCCCTGAAATTTTCAGATAAATCGGATAACCTGTTGTTGGGTTGCTGCCCCTAAATTAGTAATTTTAAGGAAATTTTGCTGTTTTTGGTTATTATCTTGAATATTATTATAGATAGAGATAAACTGTAAACAGCAATAATGTTCAGCAAAGTAATATTTACAAAAAAGTCAACATGACCGAAATGGTCAGTTGACCCCTTTAGGAGTTATTGCCCTTTATAGTAAATTTTTAACCATTTTTCGTAAATCTTAGTAATCTTTTACAAAAATCTTCTCCTCTGAAACTACTTGGCCAAATCAATCCAAACTTGGCCACAACCATCTTTGGGGTATGTAGTTTGAAAAATGTGTCCAGTGACCCAGCCATCCAATCAAGATGGCCGCCATGGCTAAAAATAGAACCTTGGGTAAAATGCAGTTTTTGGCTTATAACTCAAAAACCAAAGCATTTAGAGTAAATCTGACATGAGGTAAATTTGTTTATCAGGTCAAGATCTACCTGCCCTGAAATTTTCAGATGAATTGGACAACCCGGTTTTGGGTTGCTGCCCCAGAATAAGTAATTTTAATGAAATTTTGCTGTTTTTGGTTATTATCTTTAATATTATTATAGATAGAGATAAACTGTAAACAGCAATAATGTTCAGCAAAAAAAGATTTACAAATAAGTCAACATGACCGAAATGGTCAGTTGACCCCTTTAGGAGTTATTGCCCTTAATAGTCAATTTTTAACCATTTTTCGTAAATCTTAGTAATCTTTTACATCTTCTCCTCTGAAACTACTTGGCCAAAATCATCATTGGGGTATCTTGTTTAAAAAATGTGTCCGGTGACCCGGCCAACCATCCAAGATGGCCGCCATGGCTAAAAATAGAACATAGGGGTAAAATGCAGTTTTGGGCTTATAACTCAAAAACCAAAGCATTTAGAGCAAATCTGACAAGGGGTAAAATTGTGTAACAGGTCAAGATCTATCTGCCTTGAAATTTTCAGATAAATCGGATAAGGCCGAGAAAAAAAAGATCCGTGTTTCCGGTAACCCGACCGACCCTGTTTTTTAGCCCCGACCCTAACTTTTTTGTTGGATCTTCCAAAAAAAAAATTATCAACCGACCCTGTTTTTGACACAGGCTTCTGATAGATGACATAATATTTTTTCTCTCTTGCTTCCTCTTGCATAGAAAGCCAGTAAAACATTTTATTAATGTCAAAAGGTATTCCAAATAGGTTAAAATCCAAGAAATTTGCACAGCAGGTGCTTCAAAAACATTGCAAATGGCACACTTCCGGTTTTTGAAACTAATTACGGATCCGGACTTGGAAAAAACATGATAATTTTCCGGATTTCATTTACGATGTTAAAAAAAAAAAAAAAAAAAAAAAAAAAAGAATTCCGACCTACCGACCCTATTTTTCAAAATGATGTTACCGGAAACACATATCTTTTTTTTTTAGGCCTAACCTGTTGTTGGGTTGCTGCCCCTGAATTAGTAATTTTAAGGAAATTTTGCTGTTTTTGGTTATTATCTTGAATATTGTTATAGATAGAGATAACTTGTAAACAGCAATAATGTTCAGCTAAATAAGATCTAGAAATAAGTCAACATGACCAAAATCGTCAGTTGACCCCTTAAGGAGTTGTTGCCCATTTTATTCAATTTTTAACAATTTTCACTAATTTGGTAAATTTTTGTAAATTTTTACAAAATATTTTTCACTGTATCTAAAGGTCCAAGTTTATTATAGATAGAGAAAATTCTAAGTACCAAGAATGTTCAGTAAAGTAAGATCTACAAGCACATCACTATCAGCAAAACACAATTTTGTCATGAATCCATCTGTGTCCTTTGTTTAATATGCACATAGACCAAGGTGAGCGACACAGGCTCTTTAGAGCCTCTAGTTGTAGTTTTCAGTCAATAACTTGTGTTTAAGTGTATAAATCTCTCAAAAATTATACCACAAGTTTCCATACTACAAAGGGATGGTTATGGGGGTAATGGATCAAATCATTTAGCAATTAAGGGCAAAAATGAGGGGGGGGCAAGGGTTTTTCTGGTTAAAGGACAATTCTGACAATTTAAAAGCAGTGTAAGGGAGGTAATCCAATTCCAATTTTTTTCTCATTTCAGATTTCAGAAATTAAAAAGAATTTTTTCTTCAAATTTTTTTTTTTTAGGGGATTTATATTCAACAGCCATAGTGTATTGCTCAAAAGCAAAATTTTAAGATGTTTAAGATTCATTAGACCACACTAGTTCTTTGTCAGAAACCTTTGCTGTGTCAACTATTAAATCACAATCCAAATTCAGAGCTGTATCAAGCTTGAATGTTGTGTCCATACTTGCCCCAACTGTTCAGGGTTTGACCTCTGTGGTCCTATAAAGCTGTGCCCTGCGGAGCATCTTGTTATTAGCTGTTTAAAGTTTGTTTACGGCTAATGAGGGACAATTTCAAATATTTTGGCCTCAAGCATCTCTGAAGACACATTATTTTTTCGAAATTCTCAGGAAAATTGGTACTGTTAATTGAATTTTATACTCGACACTTTCATGGATTGAAGTGATGGAAGGAAGTAGTTAAAAAAAATCAAGTGAAAAAAAATATGAATTAGTATTTTTTTTTTATACATGTACTTATCAGATGGAAATGATAAGAGACTAACAGGAAGATTTAATCTGTGACATTTAATTAATAGTAGTATTGGCTTTCCAAGTCTGTAGACACCTTTTTTTTATCTACTCAAAAAGTTTTATTCAAATGAAATTTTGTGATTGTAATCTGAATGTGTATACACCTAGTTTGTTTATTTTGTATAATGGAATAATTTACATTCAATACTGAATTTACAATCCTTTGATTTATACTGTCAAATTTCGATAGAAAAGGATTTAAAATAAATTCTATTCATTATTATTTCAATATTTAGTACTAGTAGAAAATTTGGGAAATTTGTATGGAAATATTTTCATACTACGAGCATTGTGAAGTTCCTTGTTGTCCAATGGGTAATAGATTTCAATCCAAGACCTGATAAATTTAATTTTAAAGACTTGAAAATTGGGGGAGCAGGTACATATTTTGTGTAATCAAGTTCAACTACTATACTGTAGTTTTTCTACCTAGGTCCATCTGTTCTTATGAAATTTTTTAGGTATTGTTTTACAATTTTACAGACTTGGGAACTTCTCAATTTTTCTTCAAATTTTACAAAAGCTGGTTACAATTTTTTCTGTATCTAAATACCAGAGATAGATGGGTTTTGGGAATGTAACACTAAGCCTTCTGTTTACAACTAAATACAATATTAAAATTACAAATGCATGTAATTATTTTTCTATAATATGTATAATGTAGTAAAGTAAAGAAAACTGAATATCCTTAAAAATTATTTATTATAAGGCAAAAGTAACCTTTCTATCAATCTGAGTCCTGTCCCAGTGAACCTATCAAGCAGGAAACTAGATGACTCAGTAACATATTGTTAGCTAAAAAAATAGTAATGAGATAATATTTTAAAAGTTGAATTTTTTATGCAGATTATTCCAGCCATGGATCAATTTACTACGGAACTGGAATGTTTTGGCAGTGACGCATCCTGGTTATGTAGCTTTTCTAACGTATGATGAAGTCAAGGCTAGACTTCAGAAATATGTTGGAAAACCTGGAAGGTAATTAGATCACTAAGAATAAGACATGGTTTGTTTAGACTTTACAATCACTAAAATACTGAGATATCCATTGTCCTGAACATGCATGAAATATTTGCCAATGGACCTTAAGCAACTAACAATCAATCAATCAGAGCTATTAACATGCCAGTACTCATAAATCTCCAGACTGGTGTAGGAACCATCAGAGTTTTAGAGAGTACATTAGTAAATGAATTAAATTCTTTTTATACGACCGCAAATTTTGAAAAAATTTTCGTCGTATATTGCTATCACGTTGGCGTCGGCGTCGTCGTCGTCGTCGTCGTCGTCGTCGTCGTCGTCGTCGTCGTCCGGCGTCCGAATACTTTTAGTTTTCGCACTCTAACTTTAGTAAAAGTGAATAGAAATCTATGAAATTTTAACACAAGGTTTATGACCATAAAAGGAAGGTTGGTATTGATTTTGGGAGTTTTGGTCCCAACATTTTAGGAATAAGGGGCCAAAAAGGCCCAAATAAGCATTTTCTTGGTTTTCGCACCATAACTTTAGTTTAAGTTAATAGAAATCTATGAAATTTTGACACAAGGTTTATGACCACAAAAGAAAGATTGGGATTGATTTTGGGAGTTTTGGTTTCAATAGTTTAGGAATAAGGGGCCAATAAAGGGCCCAAATAAGCATTTTTCTTGGTTTTTGCACAATAACCTTAGGTTAAGTAAATGGAAATCTATGAAATTTAAACACAATGTTTATGACCACAAAAGGAAGGTTGGTATTTATTTTGGGAGTTTAGGACCCAACAGATTAGGAATTAGGGGCCAAAAAGGGACCCAAATAAGCATTTTTCTTGGTTTTCGCACTATAATGTTAGTATAAGTAAATACAAATCTATGAAATTTAAACACAAGGCTTATGACCATAAAAGGAAGGTTGGTATTGATTTTGGGAGTTTTGGTCCCAACAGTTTAGGAAAAAGGGGCCCAAAGGGTCCAAAATTAAACTTTGTTTGATTTCATCAAAATTGAATAATTGGGGTTCTTTGATATGCCGAATCTAACTGTATATGTAGATTCTCAACTTTTGGTCCCGTTTTCAAATTGGTCTACATTAAGGTCCAAAGGGTCCAAAATTAAACTTAGTTTGATTTTGACAAAAAATGAATCGGTTGGGTTCTTTGATATGTTGAATCTAAAAATGTACTTAGATTCTTGATTATTGAAGTTTTTTTGGTCCAGTTTTCAAATTGGTCTACATTAAGGTCCAAAGGGTCCAAAATTAAACTTTGTTTGATTTCATCAAAAATTGAATCCTTGGGGTTCTTTGATATGCCAAATCTAACTGTGTATGTAGATTCTTCATTTTTGGTCCTGTTTTCAAATTTCAAATTCTACATTAAAGTCCAAAGGGTCCAAAATTAAACTAAGTTTGATTTTAACAAAAATTGAATTCTTGGGCCTCTTTGATATGCTGAATCTAAACATGTACTTAGATTTTTGATTATGGGCCCAGTTTTCAAGTTGGTCCAAATCAGGATCTAAAATTATTATATTAAGTATTGTGCAATAGCAAGTCTTTTCAATTGCACAGTATTGTGCAATGGCAAGAAATATCTAATTGCACAATATTGTGAAATAGCAAATTTTTTTTTAATTAGAGTTATCTTTCTTTGTCCAGAATAGTAAGCAAGAAATATCCTATTTGTGCAATAGCAAGAATTTTTTTTAATTGGAGTTATCTTTCTTTGTCCAGAATCAACTTAAATCTTTGTTATATACAATATACAATGTATATACACTTTTTACTACCAACTGATAAATTTAAATAATCTTTACCATTCAGTGATAACAAGCAGTTTTTTTACATCTTAATATTTTATGATGTATTTAAATGAGTAGTTATTGTTGCAAACTCCATTAGAAATTTGAATTGATATCAGTTTTGAAAAAGGGAAACGGGGATGTGAAAAAAAAGGGGGGGGGGGGGTTAAATTTTTCTCATTTCAGATTTCATAAATAAAAAGAAAATTTCTTCAAACATTTTTTTGAGAGGATTAATATTCAACAGCATAGTGATTTGCTCAAAGGCAAAAAAAACCTTTTAAGTTCATTAGACCACATTCATTCTGTGTCAGAAACCTATGCTGTGTCAACTATTTAATTTTAGATTTAAAAAGTTTGAAGAAGAAATCTTTAATTGTGTTGTAAAATCTTGGCATTTGTTTTGTGTAAAAAAAAACCATGTAATGTCAAAAATTTGATCACAATCCAAATTCAGAGCTGTATCATGCTTGAATGTTTTGTCCATACTTGCCCCAACTGTTCAGGGTTCGACCTCTGCGGTCGTATAAAGCTGCGCCCTGCGGAGCACCTGGTTAATACATGTATTTTAAAAGTAATTTCAGTTTTTGTTTCCCAAACAATTTATTTTCAAGACTGTTAATAGTACACCTATCTTGATAGTATCAAATCTTTCCTCTTCTTTTTTCTAACCAGACTAGTACATGTATGACAGGATTAAGCATCTTGACATTCAAAAGTTTAAAAGAATTGGAAACCATTTTTCAAATTGGAAAAAGTTGAAACTGGCTTACATTTTGGAAAATTCTTAACTATTTAGAAGTTTAACCAGAAGATTCATACAAATACTTGTCCTCTGAAAAAAGGGTATGTAACAAGTTTGATGGCTCCATTAGAAATGATATGGGATATTCTGTTCTTGATGTAAAAAAAATACATTTCACAACAATATTCTGTGTTTTTAGAATAAGATAAGACAAAGATTCATGCATAATGTTTAACAACTTGAATAGTAGTCTTTTTGTTCCTATGTTGAAAAAAAGTATTATCTAAAAGCAGTTGATTTTTTTTTTGTGAACATAAAATTTTAAATGTTGAAACCTAATATCAATGCATTACATAAGTATAGTTTATAATAGCCAGATTATGTAATATACTGGGAATAAGGAAGGAAGTTTATTGTATAGAGAATTTGTTTATTTACACCATTGAGGAGGCTTTAAATATTCATTTACCCTGGTACATATTTATTACGTATTGAAGGATGGTACTCAATGCTGTTTAATTAAATATTTATTGTTTCCATGGAGTGGGTGTAATACAGATGTAATGCTGTAATTCCAAATGTTTTATGCTAAAACCTGTAAATCTTTGTCATGATTAAGACAATGTATATTTCAATAAATTTAGAAAATATGTACATTGCAATGTTTGCATAGGTTTTTGATTAAACATTAATGCTGTCTCCAATTGGTTGGGAATTTTTGATAGTAAAACTGGGATACATATTATTAAAAGAAGTCATATTTCAAAATGAATGTATATTAAAATATTTGAAGCAGTTGCTTAATGTATTCACATTATGAGTGGGTGAAATATTTGCAACTGTTTTGTAAGCAAGCAATAATATACTTTTGTCAGCCAAGCTTGGGCAAATTGAAATCCAACATACATGACATAAAGCAATCAAGGTTTTTTTGCTGGTCTCCTTGATATTCCTTTCCTATTTTCATGACATCTAGCTACATATACTATGTATCCTAAATAATCATATGTGATTTGGTTATAAAATTGCAATGTTTCAGTAGAATTTAAAAAAAAACCAACCATTGTATTCATTAAAAGATCCTTTTGGTAGGTAAAGTCTCAGTACAAACTAAATACAAGTCAGATCACCTTATCATAATCAGTTGTATTTGTATATGTTACAAATGCAGTTTCCATGGTTCGGTTAAGGTTGTCAAAATGATGTTTATATCTACCGGTATATGTGAAATTAAAAAGTCTGAGTCTGACTCAACTTTTTCTTTTTATATCAGGAAGCAACACCTGTTTGTAGTGTCTCTTAAAATTCTCCTATTTATTATAAGTTGAAATTATATATTCTCGTGATGGATTTTCTCAATTGTTACTACAAACATAGTTAGTTTCATTGTTCTGCTTCCTCAAATTTAAGAAAAAAAATAGGTTAATTTGACAAGAACTGTAAGAGCTAAACACTTCGGTTTAGTGAGTGTAATCAGATATGAATTTAAAATCTTCAGTTCATTTTATATCTTGCCAAAAATCATCCCGGTTTCCTGTGACTTATATTTGAACCTGAAACCTTGGTTGGTTGTCAACAATGTATTTGACAATATCAACTTTTACAGCTATATATTACTTACTAACCTTCATGCCCCTCTGCTGTTTTTCCTAAATCTGTTGATTGTTTTATTTTTTTTGGGGGAAGGAGGTAGGAGGGTAGTTTACAGTTTTGTCAGTTTCTATAAATTCACAGCCCTTCATAGTTGGATAAAATAATAGATGTAGTATGATTACTTATGAGACATCTACCAGTACCCACTAGAGACCTAGTGATGTTGTATTTGGAAAAAAATGATAAAAAAAATGTAGGCGAAGACAAAAAGAAAACATTTACATAAACTCATCACAGAAACCAGGATTACAAATGTATACATCAGACATATTTTTGGTATTCAAAAGATATCAGTGAAGCTCAAATAAAAAAAAGTTTAAAAAGCCAAATAATGTACAAAGTTGAACAGCATTTAGGACCCAAAATCAAAAAGGTTTTGCAAAATACAGCAACAGTAATCTATTCCTGGGGTCAAAATATATACCAATGATCCATTATAATCAGTTCAAGTATATTTTTTACTTACAAATAACAATATTTAATTTTAACTATGTATTTTTATTTTAACAGTTATGTGTTCAGATTAAGCTGTACCAGATTAGGACAGTGGGCTATAGGATATGTCACAGCAGAAGGTCAGATCCTACAGACGATACCACAGAATAAATCCCTTTGTCAGGCATTACTAGATGGCCAGAGAGAGGGATTGTAAGTTAAATAATAGGGGCCATTCATGATTTGGCACCAAACTATACTATATTTCTTATTTGTTGTCAAACTAAGAAATGCATTTTAAATACATTTAAAAATAAAGATTAGTGGTATGATTGCCAATGAGACAACTATCCACCAATGTTCAAATGAAGTGTATGTAAGTAATTACAGGCAACTATATAACCTTCAACAATAAGAAAAACCCATACTGTACTGTAAAGTCAGCTACAGAAGCCTCGGACATGAAAAATATAAAACAATTAAATTGCGAATAACAAAAACCATGATTTATAACAAACAATTGTATGCATGTAAAATTCATGGAAGTATTTCAAATCATGTGTTGGAATACATAAACATAGTTATGAATTATTTATATCTTTGTACCAAACATCCTAGGTTATAATCAAATAAAGCAAAAAGCTAGTGTAACAGTTTGGAAACTTTATCACAATAAAGTTTAAAACAGAGATGAATTTTGTCGACTTATTAGACAATTTTTTGTTGTTGAATAATAACATTCTTATTTTTACCAATCAACACATCACAGGGACACAGAAAATATGAATCATCAACAACAAAGACGAACATAAAAAATCACAGGGTGATAAAATGGAACATACTAAAATGTGTGTCATTTATTTGAAAAAGGTACCCTAAATCATAGAGAAGTGACCATCTGCCATATTGAAAGTAATTGAATTTATATGTATGCACGACCGCTACAATACACATCAATCTATACAAAATTTGGAAGAAGAAAAATGTAGGAAATATACGTCTTTTATACCAAATACTGTTAATTTCCATTCTTTTTATTAGACACAGTCCCAATTATATCATTAATGTAATTTCATAATTTGCTTTGTTTTAGTTTTAAATATCCAGATGGCAGAAGTATAAACCCCGACTTAAGTTATTTAGTTCAGGACTCACAGGAGGATCATATAAAAGTTACCCAGGAGCAGTACGAACTTTACTGTGAAATGGGATCAACATTTCAGTTATGTAAAATATGTGCAGAAAATGACAAAGACATTAAGATTGAACCATGTGGTCATTTATTATGTACGCCGTGCTTAAACAATGGCAGGTAGGTCACAGAAGTTATTAAAAATAGAGGTGATTGTATCAGATAATTTTGTTTCACCTGCGACTTAAGTTACTGAAAGTGAAACAAAGGGATGCTAATCTGTCGGTGGAAGTGTCAAAGTTTTATATTTCAAAAAGTAGAAAACCTTGATGATTCATAAAAGGAATAGATGCCTTATGTTAAAAAAGTGATGTCTGTCTTATGTCCATTGTCCTTGACCTCATTTTCATGGTTTAGGGACTGCTTAAAAAACTAGTTAAGATACCAAAATGAATACTGAAAAAAACGGTCCTGATTAGTTTTTTCTTAGTTTACAATGCTACTTCATGGATAAGTGATCACCTTAAGTGTTTTGTGATTGGGTCTGTTTCTTAGATACTAGTAGGTCAAGTGTGTTTGGTACATGGAATGACTATAAGGTTTTCATCTCATTCTAATGAAATATACACACACAAAGCATGCATAAATAAAGTTATTTAATTTTCATTATGTATTTAAAAGCCTTTTGATATCCACTTATGTAATGCATTTGTAAACCTTGATAAGATAAACGAGGAAGTAAAATGTGACCTTTAATTTTTATTGACACTCAGGAAACCCAGCATTTAAATTGTAGGGTAAAACAAGTCCACTTTGTATTATGTAAACAATTGTTTTGTATTATGTACAAAATTGTATATGATGACAATCATTTATGGTGTATTGTGTGTTTTTCGTGACATATCTGTTTCTCGTATACTTTAAATAGAAGGTCAGCTATATTTAGCGTATGGCCTACATTTACATTGGTTTCTGTGTATTTGTCTTAGGGTTCTCTTTGTCTTTAAGGATTAAGAATTTCAGGGAGGGAAGCTCCATTGAAAAGTTCTATAAAATAAACTGTTACGTTTAGGAATAAGAGGGAGGTTAGCTCTGTCGAAAGGTTCTTTGAATCAAACTGTAATGTTGAAGGATATAACTTGATGAAAGTCAGATGGTTTACAGACAGTGGTTTTAGTCTACTGTTGCAAAATTCTGAACATAAATTGGGTAGATAGTTCTGAAACTCTTTACCAATTTGATTGCGGTTAACAATGTTGTCATTAAGTTACATATAAATTGGCATGATATGTATGAGGGTCTGGATGGAAGGGGGGGGGGGGTCTGTTATTCCGTAAACATTTAATTTTCACCCCTTTTTTCTCTAATCTTTAAAAAATTAACCCCTTTTTCTCTAATCTTAAAAAAATTAACCCCTTTTTTCTCTAATCTTCATTATTTTTGCACGTTATTCTCTAATCTTCATTTTTTAAGGGCATTATTCTTTAATCATTTAACCCCATCCAAACCCTCATGTATGATTTCAAATCGGTTTTATACATTCCCTTGTTTTTTTTAAAGTTTGAGTTTAAAACAATTGAATAGATTTCAATGTGGAGAAGCACTATATAAAAGTCCTGGGATTTTAAGCAGGATAGGAAAGGAAAAATACACATAGATGAGACAGCAACCAAATTAGGAAAAAACTGAAAGACATTAAAGTCATATGAAACTCCAAATTAAAAAAATAAAAGAACATGTTTTATTTACTTTAATGGCTAAGTCTTATTCTAAAAGAGGTGAATGGGAAGATTTTTTTCGAAAAAAAAATCCTTTATATTATCAAAATTAAAATCAAAATGTAAGGATATTGAATTTTGACTTCCCAGACTCTAATTCGCCTATATTTTCTCATATGCAGTAACCTACACTACCAGACCTCTTATTATAATTGTCAATAATATGTTATAGATTTGTATTAAATATAGAAAACGTGCATGCAATACTTAGTTGAGTATATACACATTCCTTGGTTCTATAACTTCGATTACATTAAAATTTCAAGAAACTCATTTTGTAGGGTTTAACAAATCAACATGCTACACAGTCTTCAACAATAGGCAATTTTCAAATTTGATCGATTCATAAAATTTCTTGTAATTTCATTTGTGAATTTCTTTTGTTTGATTTGTTTCCTTGTGAATAGACAGACTGACTGTTTTCTGTATTTGAGATATAATCATTTCCTGCAGTTTACTTGGAATTGGAATACAACTTAAAAGTGGTGCCTATCTCCCTTTGTTTTCTCACTGTAATTTTTAACTAAAATGTATTGTGGATACGTTATTATTCATGGGAATTTTGTTTGCATTCTTTTCTTTTGACACTCAACAACGAAACTAGCAAGCCATTTTCAATAGACCATGTTTCAAAATTATAATGTTTACACCGTAAACATGGTAAAGAAAATTATGTTACATTACAGCAACTAATATGATTTTTGTTATTTCAAGAATCTGCAATACAAAAATAATTTGTTGTTATTTCGGGAATCTGCAATACAAAAATAATTTGTTGTTATTTCGGGAATCTGCAATACAAATATCATTCATTTGTTATTTTGAGACTCTTCAAATAGAATATTATTTGTTGTCAAATCAAGACTGCAATGCCATACATTGATTAATATGATTTGTTGTTATTTCAAGACTATGCAATACAATACATGAATAACTATGCTTTGTTAACATTACATTAATTACTATGCTTTGTTAACATTACATTAATTACTATGCTTTGTTAACATTACATTAATTACTATGCTTTGTTAACATTACATTAATTACTTGCTTTGTTATTTCAGGACTCTGATGGTCAGGGATGTCCCTTCTGCAGGTGCGAAATCAAAGGTACAGAGCAGGTGATCGTTGATCCATTTAATCCACATCCACAGAAGCGGTCACACATGATGATAGTCACCCATGACGACGATGATGATGATGTAAGATTTCATATATTGTATATACACTAAATTGAGTGTAAAAATAGCATTGATAAATTAACAAGGAATAAAAATTACAGGTAGCATTTTGCAGTGATGAGGCACATATTATTGCTGACACCGTGACTACACCGGCCATCTGTTTAGTAACAAAACTTTTTTTACCAGCTTGGGCTGCTTTTATTAAATTAGTTGGAGATCACTGATGAATATAATTGTATGTCTTAATAGTGTGAGTTTAAAAAAATTATAAGCATGGCACAGAAACTTAAGTTTGCACACATGACATTTTGTGTTGTATTTTGTAGCTTTTATCATAATTTTGTTTGTAAAATTGTGTTTGCTTGTTTTGTTGTAGAAATTTAATTCTCACATTTTGTATTCTGTCTATATATAAAGGGGAGTTTATCTAATCAGTCCATACCCATCCCATAAAAAATGTAGACCTCAGTTTGGCTTTTATAAAGTGCATTCTTGAAGCGTATGAGGCTTTCTAAGTGGTTCTTTGATAAGAAAATGAATATATCTCTCTGATTTTTATCCATGTGCTTTGATGTACCTTCAGCAGATGACATATATATATCTTCTTTATTTCTTATTTGATTATTTTATATTCAGCTTTTTTAGTGTTATACATATCATACAGTCAGTTCCACTTCCACAATTTTTATCAACAACTTAATCTTGCAAACAAATTATTTCAAGTTTGTAAAATGCAGGTCCTCATGATCAATGCTCTTCAACTAAGAACATTATTTGACCTTTTCAACCTTTTTTTGACTCCAACGTCACTGATGAGTCTTTTGAAGGTTAAATGTGCATCAAACTTTATATCCTGGTTTCTATGATGAGTTAATTTACTAGTGAATATTAATTCATACAGATCTTTCCTTATAACAGTATGTGTATCCTTAAGTTCTTGAATAAATATTTATGTTGGAAAAGGTCGTTCATTAGAAAGTCAATAAACTAGGTGTTTGTTTGCAGGACCATGTAGGAACGAATAGTGCACAGGCCCCTGCAACAAGTAGTCCAGTATCGTCTGGTGTTAGTTCAGGGACTAATAGTCCACAGGCCTCCGGGTTAAGCCCTACAAATGCTAGTGGAGGGTTTAACCCTACACTTGGGGTTTGTATTGCACTGATGCTCATAATGCATGCATAGAATAATCAAGAATAATCCAGAATAATCAAGAATAATCCAGATCTATAATCACGTATTACACTACATCTCAAGTGGGTTTTGCCATTTCCGCCTGCTCACTACAGACAGTGGACCTTTTATGCACATTTAAATTTTACATCCGATTTTTTAAGAAAAAAAGAAATAAAAGCTTCAATTGTTTTTCAAAAGATATTTCATGTGTAGTTGTTTAAATAAAAAATGGGATGTTTACATGTGGGACTATTTAAAAGTTTGGACCACTCTGGAATCTTATCCTACATTGACCTACTGTGGATATGTTATAATTTGTGGGAAACCATCAATTTTGACAGATTTTATGGGTACAGATAAACCATGAATTTCAATGGTCATTGAAGTCCAAATTTTCTAGAGGCTTGTTTGTTATATATACCATGATATCAAATATCCAGTGGAAAAAAATCTCCTTTCCACAAAATTTCCACAAAAATTGATATAAACGAAAATAGATAAATCCACAAAAATTGTTATAAACAAAACAAAAAAAATCCATGAAAATTGGTATAAACGAAAATAGATAAATCCACAGTATTGGAAATGGCAAAATCCACATGATACAGTAGTGTTTAATTTATAATTTTAAATTGCTTACCTATACATGTACTACTAAAAATAATTTTCAACTTCTTAAAATAACTTCAATGAACTGAGGATAAGTTTAAACTGTTAAAAAAAGTTCAAGATTATTTCATATAGAAATACATGATTGGCTAAAATATTTAAGAAAGCAGAACTTATGAATGGTGGTAGTTGATATCTATCTTTTAAGACTTTTTTGTGCATTTTTTTTAACATAATCAGCTGCATGACAAATGTCTATTCTTCTGAACTTTGACCTTTTTTTACCTTTTTCTATGAAACATTTCCTTCACTCAGTCAAATTTTCTTTTGAATATTTTTGTATTTTATTAATATTTTCATTCTATCCAAGTCTTGTTCTGGCTAGTAACTCATTCAAAATTTCAATTTCTTCAGAAACTGCTTTTATTGATAACTTTTAAAAAAACTGTATTATTCAGGACTTACAGAGAGAGCTTTGCTAGATTATAGATATATGCCTGGTAAATTTCTTTTGTAATGAATTGGAAGTAATATTTATAGGGGCATTTGTACCAAGTTTCGGAAGCATTTTTCGTAGAATTTCAACAAATGATATAATTTTCCTTTATATCATTTTCAATAACAAGGCAAAAAATAATTATTCATATAGAAAACTCATAAAACATATTTATAGAAATAAGCATTCTTTTCATAATGAAAAATTTCAAATGGCCCAAAGTTATTATAAACATGGCATTTGAATAGTTCAATGATTTCCTTAAAATGTGTAAGGTAACAAGCACGACTGGGACATCTACTTAGCTATGTTCTGCGGGAAGTATTTTTTACTTTATACAAGTATGTATGTACATGACTTGTATAAGGTCATGAGTATAAAGGAACTATTAGTTCAGTTTTGCATAATTTCTTTTATAGATTTGCTAGACATTTTTTTGCTATATTAAAGCACAGTTTAACACCGACTAAACACAGATTTAACACAGATTAAACTTTCAAATGCAGAAAAACTTATTTTAATCAATGACATTTATACAAGTAAGGAAATGATGAAATGTTTTGAGATTAGATTTGCTTCTTTTCCTGATTCTGTTGATGTTGAGGGAGAGGGGGAGGGTTCTGTGAAACATAAACCATACCGGGTTCTCCACTCAAATTAGGAAGACCCATCTAAAATTGCATTCCATTGCATTGGTATATCTTTAGATATTTGGTGGAAATATACATCAATAAACAAAATCTATCTACAAAAATATGTTTTTTCATCAAGCAAGGCTTAATTTAGGTCATTGACAATAAACAGCTACTAGTATTATTTTAGATGTGCAAACAGTAATGTCAGAACATATAATAAAGCTGACAAAAGGTTGTGTTGAAGAATACAGCATAACATTTAAGTTTAACTTGCAATACAAATTCAGTCCAGCAGTTTTAATTTAAAAAGACCATGATAAATAAACAAAAAGGCATTACAAAAACGGTAGCAGTGCATTATTAAAAAAATCTTATTTTTACATAAAGAAAGGTAATTTAATCTTTGAAAAGCAAAATAAGATTATTTCACATACATATCATTTCTTTAGTATTACAGAAATATATATGTATATTGTAAATAATGTATTATAGTGATAATGTAAATAATACTATTAATACTATTAAGTCCAAATTTGATTTTCTACCACATAATTACTGAGCATTTTGAAATGCAGGATTAACATTTTTATTTCAGAATATCAACACAATCTTTTTTAAACTGTTAACCAACTCGGGGCAGATTTTCACATGCTTCAGGTGACAGGAAATAACAATTTGTAAAACGCTAGACACTTTGATAATTGTGTCATATTAAATGCAGGATGATCATATCCTTGTGCATGCATTTTTTTGTTTATTTTTTTGTTTGTTGAGAAAGCTCATATTTGATGTTTGAAGATAACCTCAGAATTTTAAAGATAATTTTAATCAGCCAAAGTCAATTTGATGTAGATAATTTTACAAGCATAATTTAATTGTATTTCCTCTATCATTTCTGTTCAGATATGAAAATATAAAAATAGAGGTTCTGAAATTTATAATGTAATTGTTAAATTCAAACTGTAACTTTAGACCAACATGGTATTACATTAGACATGGTAGTTTAGTTTGTAAAGGGACAAACACAGGTGTTTTGTCGTTATAAAGAACAATTGTTTACCTTTTTACCCATGGAACAGAAGACTTAAACAAACTCTCCATTGGAAAAAAACATTGCGTTTGAACTAAACCTGGGCCAAATTTATCTGAATGCAGGAAATGATATCTTGGCCTTAAATTATATTCTACACATAACACATTTTATTTATCATTTCTTCTTACATTTCAGATGAGATCATCACCTTTTGATTCTCCTGGAGTAGGGAAGAGAGACTTACCCCCACCCCCACCACCAGTGCCACCCAGACGTTCATCACCAGTTCCATCACCTGCAACTTCACCAACATCATCACCCAGACCACCATGGTAATGTTTAGTGATATAATTGTGCATGGGTTCAAAATAGTGGCTAGGGGTCACAAATGAAATAGTAATGATTAATGAGAATAGGCAGCAGACAATATTAATGAGATTAAAGAATGGAGGAGAATGATAATTAATGAGAATTGAGAATGGAAAGGGATGATAATTAATGAGAATTGAGAATGGAAGCAGTCAATAATTAATGAGAATTGAGAATGGAAATAGACCATGATTAATGAGAATTGAGAATGGAAATAGACAATGATTAATGCAAATTAATTGATTTTGAAAATGATTTTGCATAATTCAATGTGCCAAAATAAAATAAAAAGGCTGGGTTATTTCACTGTTCATACCTTGAAACAAAAGTAAAACTACTGAATATATTATATTCCAGGCCTGAGCCACTCAGGTAACGTACTGTCTCTTTTTCTGAACTGTTAGCAGTCTGGACTTGCTTTCTCATCTCAAGTATTTTTGTAGGCTGAATTCTTCATTCTAGGAGTTTTTTCTTTTGCATATTATTTTCGTCCTGCAATTCACTCTTTAGTAAGGTACAAAAAAGGTGTACAAATGATTTATTATAACCCCCCTACGATAGAATTGCATTCTTTTTACTATGTTGGAGAGAGGTACAAAAGATACCAAAAGGATATAATCAAACACATCAGTCGAAAAAATGAACTGACAATGCCATGGCAAAAAAGACAAAAAGATCAAAACACAAACATAAACAGCAGTACACAAAACACAAACATAAACAGCAACACACAAAACACAACATAGAAAACTAAAGACTGAGCAAAACGAACCCCATCAACAATTGATGATCTTATATGATCAGAAAGGGTAAGTAGATTCTGCTCCACATGATCTTATATGATCCGAAAGGGTAAGCAGATTCTGCTCCACATGATCTTATATGATCCGAAAGGGTAAGCAGATTCTGCTCCACATGATCTTATATGAAAAAAGCAGATTCTGCTCCACATGATCTTATATGATCCGAAAGGGTAAGCAGATTCTGCTCCACATGATCTTATATGATCCGAAAGGGTAAGCAGATTCTGCTCCACATGATCTTATATGATCCGAAAGGGTAAGCAGATTCTGCTCCACATGATCTTATATGATCCGAAAGGGTAAGTAGATTCTGCTCCACATGATCTTATATGATCAGAAAGGGTAAGCAGATTCTGCTCCACATGTGGCACCTGTGGTGTAACTCATGCAGACAGACTTAGGTGAGCTGTTGGTTCAAGTGTGTGATTAGTTCATAATGTTCAGATGTATTTCTGTATTATTCTTAAAGTTCTTAAAATGTTAATGTCATATTTCTTGCTTTTAGAAGCTGTTTGCTAGATATTCATTACAAGATGATTTGATAATTTGATTTTGTTGGTTTAAGTATTTCCATGTTCATAGAAACTAAGGTGATGGTGCAGATATTTGAAAACTGCTGTAGATTTAGAAAATTCTGTGAGGTTTATCATGTTTATAATATTGGGAAATATGGGTTTATTACATTGGTTGCAACGAATTAGATTGATTTCGCAGGGAAATAAAAACCGATAATTTCACATGTGAAATAAACCTGGTTATTTCACTCCTCAGATATCTTTACAACAATAAGCATTGTCAAGACGTCGACAATGTTGGATCAAATAAGTTTCTGAATGTGTAAAAAAAGATACAGTTCCTTGCATTTTCTACATCAATTTCACAATAAAAGCTTTTTGCCAATGTAATAAAAAAATAACTAATCAAAGAATTCAAATATCGAAAAAATATTCAATTTGTGACAGAACAACACTGATAATTAACTCCTGGGCTACGCGTTGATCGGTCACTTGGTGAATATTTTTTTCAATTTGAATTCTTTTATAAGTTATTCTATAATTAGATTTTAATATAGATTTTATAAATATGATTAAAATGTAACAAGAAAAGATGTAATTTCATTAGATGAATATTTCTTTTTTTTAGTCGGAGACAGCTGCCTCCAACTCCACCTTCTGAAGATAAAAATATTATACCTCAACCTACCAATAAAACAGTATGTACAGATCCTGACGGGTCAGGTAAGTTATATACAGTTAATACCGTAATTGATTCTGGAGGGATGAATAGGGTTGCATATTAAACACAACTGCATACTATACATGGCTGAATAGGGTTATTCAGAGGCGCCAAAAGGTGACCTTTTGACCTTCAATCATGAGAAATTATTGTCTTCAAAGGGTTCTTACTATGTCCGACCCAAATAGTGATGTGATGGTTATAGCGTAAGATATAAAACCATCAGATTGACCTATATCAGTCTCTTGTTAATTTAGGTCAAAGTGTTCACTAACAAGAGGATTCTCAGAAAAAGAAAATTCACCATTTTAAAAAAGTAGCACAACAGGGAATATTAAATATTTTTTGGGAAATGAAAGATTCTATTTTCTGCCATTTTGCAAACCCTTAAAATCCTCTCTGCCTCTTCTCAAGTTTAATAAAAAAAAAAAATTTTTACAAGAAATGTGCACTGAAAATTTTTTTTTTTTGCAAATATTAAATTGCACCTTTATTCTATGGTCATCTGTCCTTCAAATAAAGAGTATGGTCAAAATGCACAGATGTTTTATTTATCTCACTTTGAGGTACATATGGGATGTCGACTTAAATATTTAAACAGATCTAGTTAAATTCATATTAGAATGACAAGTTGCAAGAAAGTTTTTTTTGAGTTTGAATGAAAAATAAAAAATTTAAGAAAATGCCAATGTAAATTCTTGATGAGTTCTTCACATCATTTGCAGTACCATTTTGTTTTACAAAACTAATTTGAAAACCACTGAATTTTGCAGGGCCAAGGCCAACAGGTAATGTACTGGCTCTTTTTCTGAACTGTTAGCAATCTGGACTTGGTTACACAGCTAACTGTTTTTCATTTGAAAAATATCTTTTTTGAATACTTCTTTCTAGCTAATGTTTCGGTTTGATATTAATATTATCGTGCAATTACATCAAATTACTGTACAAATAAAGGGGAACAAAATGATATTTAAGGATGTTATGCCCCCACTCTAAATGTGTGGGTTATATTGAATTCACCTTGCCCATCAGTTCTTCTGTCTGTTAGTCCAATAAATATTTTCATCACACTTTTCTCAGAAACTACAGAACAGAAATACTACATATTTGGTCAACAGTGATGGGTTTGTTCGTCCTCCTGTCTGTCCCTCTTCAGGTTAAAGTTTTTGGTCAATGTAGTTTTTGATGAAGTTGAAGTTCAATCAACATGAAACTTAGTACGCATATTCTCTATGATATGATCTTTCAAATGTTAATGCCAAATTAGAGTTTTGACCCAAAGTTCAGGTTTCACTAAACATAGAAAACAATAGTGCAAATGGGGCATCCTTGTACTATGGACACATTCTTGTTCAAATCTGTAACACATCTATTTCCTGTTTGCCAGTACTTTGAATATTCAAAAATATGTTGAATGAACTTAAAATACTTTGTCAAACATTTCTCCAATACTGAAGAAAAGAATGACTGTATTTATTCAGCAACTCAACAATGATGACAGAGTGGGGATTTTGCTTATAATTACAACGTGGAGCAATCTTGTTTGTTAACTGGACAAATTTTGTCCTGCAGTATTGCACTTGTATTGTAAATGAATTAGGTCCAAAAAGCATTATCAATTTCTTCCCAAAATAATGGCATCAACGTAACAGTGGTGTAGTGGTTAGTGCATCGGACTACTAACACAAAGGTTCCTGGTTCGATTCCCGTTTGGGATGAAAATTTCAGGAACTCAATTTTCGGCTCTCCCTTGACACCATTTGCGAGTATGGTCTTGAGGAAACGATGACAGAAGGGGACGATAAATGGCTGACCCGTGTTAAGAGCGAGTCATATCTCTTGCATGTTAAAGACACCCTTGTAGATTTCGAAAAAGAGTAGGCTTATGCCGCTACAAGGCAGCACTCGCACCTGCAAAGTGGAAAGGGATTAATATAAGTTGCAAAACTTGTTTCCCAATCCACTATAAATAAATGTTTAAACTAACATAACTGTGAAGTACAAAACATAAACGTTAAATTGCAGGATTGAATCGATATACCGGTACTTTAAATAAAATAATGTCAGAAAATATATAAATTATTTGTAGATTTTTTTGTACTTGCTGTAAAATAGGAGTCTTGCTTTTTTCATGACTATTAGCTTCAAAACAGGATTCTTGCTTTTCTTCCTGTTTCTTAGCTACATAACAGGATTATTGCTTTTCTTTCTGACTAAGCTGCAAAACTGGAGTCTTGTCTTTCTTCATGACATTTAGTTACAAAACAAGGGTCTTGCATTTTGTCTACTCTTTAACTACGAAACAGGAATCTTGCTTTTCTTCACGACTCGTAAAGTACTCAACAGGAGTTCCTGTTTAAAAATTTTTTGGGACATTATCATCATATTTTCACTGTGGTTTGTCTGTTTAAGACATGTTTAAAAAAACATAAGTCATCCTCAGTTATATAGAAAAAATAACAGGTAAAATATTGAATTGTTACTCTTATTTGTTTTGATAAGTTAAAACAAGATATGTGATATCTGATTCGCAAGTCTGAATATTTTATTTTTTGGATAAAAGATTTTCAAATCTGAAGCTTATGATTTTCAACTGCAGTTTGATTCTTTAAAAGGCTTTTTCTTAAATTCTAATCAGACTTGTTGTAAATGAAGATCAGTTACACATAATATGTTTTTTTAGCTTTGGGAAGCACATGGTGACAAGTGGTAATACATGTTTATCAAATTTTTTTAGTACTATCGATTCATTATTATTGGTTGGGTACCAATTTTCATGGATTTGGGGAGAGAAAAACCACAAATTTTAATGTTCAATGAAGTTTAAATTTTCAGGCTTATATGAAAACTTTGTTCAAACCACCAAAATACAATTAGTTTATAATATATGAAAATTTGTACCCAAGAAAATAAATGAATCTTAGTCATCTGGGGTCAACTCTGTATAAAATCAAAATGCTTGCTCATCCATAATAATAATGTTTGAAGGTGATTGTTGAATGATAGTACTTTTAACATAAAAGAATACATGTATCTTTAAGCATGTTAAGATAAAAAGAAGCATGGAAATGGTTTTGTAATTGCAAGGTCATAGAAAGAATCACTTGTTTAACTAATCAATACAATTTTGATAAATTTTACAAGAAGAAAAAATGAAAGAATTTTATATTCTGTTTTCAGGAATATCTTATGCTGAATTACGTTACGATGTCCCAGCATCCTCATCATCCTCATCCTCACATCCGAACACAGCAAATAATTGTTTATATCTGTCTCAGCCTGATACAGACAGCACAATGATGGACGAATCACAGCCAGATGAATATTCAGTGCCAAAGGGAGGTAAGCTGTTTCAAAGTTATCAAATGGCCTAAAACAGAAACTTGAAAACAAATTCATTTATGAGTTTGATACAAAATTCATTAACCTTTTGAATTTATTTTTAAATAAAGTTCAAATTATTGTATATATCAAAGGCACTTCTTTTTAAAGTTTGATGTTTAAACTCCCTAACTAGAAGAAAATGCATTAAAAGTTCTAACACTGCTGCATCTACTGGTTGTTTACATGTTTTGATATGCTTTTCTTTGTTAATATAAGACTGACATAAAGATTGTCAAGATAGTATGCAATATTTTACAGCATTTAAGGAGGTAGACCTAGGTTAAGGGAAATAACTCTTAAAATCATCAGTATGTTTGTGTCAACCATAACCATTTTCAAAAATATATTCTAAGCTTCTAGGTTACATAGATTATTTTCAATCTGTTTCAGGTAAATGCTTAAAATACATTGATGAACTTGACTTTTACAACCGCTTAACTGATTTAAAGAGTTATCTCCCTGAACCAAGGTCTACCCCCTTAACCTGCAACATCAGCATATTTTGCTTCAAATTTGCTTGATTTTAGATTAAAAATGGTGAACATTTAATGCATTTGTTGGCTTTTTTTTCTAAAAAGTTCCTATAGATAATGCAGTGATCAGTTGTTATCAATCATATGTGAACTCTGATAAACTTTTAATACTTAAATCCACCATCCACCATGAAAAGTATTCTTGTTCAAATAATTACAAAATGAATGTTTTAAGTAATATCTGATAAAAAATTGTTACACACAGAAAAAAGGAAACACCTTTTTTAATCCCCCCTTATTCAAAGGCATTTTTTGATAACTGCAAAATGATATAAAATCAAAATTTCTAAAATTGTAAAAATTGGTACCTTTTAATTGATATGAATAATGAGTAATTTTGTTACATACTGGTGTTAATTTGGAGTAATTGTATTGGTATTGTAAAGGAACTTTCCAATCTGTGTTATTCTTGTGTTATTTTGTCTAAATGACATATTTGCAAGTAGTTGCAAGTTCTTTTAAGAAGCAACAACAAATATCAGATATGTATTGAAATATAATACTGCACAAACAGCTTAATTCCGTTTTTTATCTTTCATGCTTATGCTTATGCCATTCACGGTATACACTTTCTTCACTTTACAATATATTGAGTAAAATCTTGAGTAATGTATACATGAAGGAAAAGTGTGTTTGGATGCTTCTCTGGTTAAGGGCAGGTTTCAAATTAGAATGTCACAATATAGGCTTTGATATGTTGGCAAGTTGTTAAAATTTGTAAAGTAATCCAATTTAGAATTGGCCAGACACAAATATGTCATTGTCAAAAACAAACTATTAAAGAAAATGCGTGAATTTTAAATAGAAAAATAAAGGAGAAGTGGAATGATTGCAAATTATAAAGTATGCCAGATGCTAAGGGAGGCACAGAACTATTTCTCATTACATATACTTTAAAGTGCATGAAATATTTAATGGTGTTTATAAAAAGTCTGTTATAATATCCATTCGGCTAAAGAGGTTACTAGTTTAAATTTTCTTTACCGTTGAAGATTTAAAATTGCGTAGGGAACAATTTTTTCGGAGTAAAAGCGAATCTTGTTTGTGATCTGTTTTAATGTGGAAGTATAGATGGTTAAACGATTTCAGTCAGGTTTGGCTTTGCAGACTATTTACAGATGTATTGTCCAAAATTTCAAAGAATTCATTCTTAGCTGCATATTTTAATGGTCACTGTAAATATTATTCAAAAATCTGCAGTAATTGTCTACTTTTCCCTTTATATTACAGCTAATTTCCTAAAGTACGTAATGCAAGACTTTAGTTAGCTTGCTTGCTTTGTTTCTATATTGTACAATCATTAGGATAACACCCAATTAAATTCAAATAGTATATATACAGGTTAAACTATGCCTATATATATTGTTTAAAGATGTCAATCTTATTTACAAAGCTTCTATAAACAATTATACAAACAAAGCAAGCAAGCCAACCAAAGTTTTGCTTTACATGCAATAGGAAATTAGCTGTAGTATTTATTGTCTGCTTGATTTGCTTTTACCAAAATTACTTCCCTTATATGATGCTTGCATCAGAATGCACAAATTATTCTTTTCTATTTGACATACAATTAATTTGAATAACATGCTTACATGCAATGCTTTTTTGCTTATATCTGCTTTGCTTATGCCTTCCTTCTTTGTTATTTACAGGGACTATTTTCTCCCTCACAGGTAAAACACCAGTACACAGGGTACCAACTGATTACGACCTTCCACCATTACCTGCACCCAGGAAAAATCTACCAGGAGATCCATATAAGTAAGTCAAGTATTTTTGTCTTGTCTGCTTTCTTTGATGTGGTCCTGCAACTTTGAAAAATTTTAGTAATCCATCAGATTTTTTTTCCCCTGAATTTTAGGCTGACAGACAAGTGAATTCTTATAGTTTACATCTTTTATTTTAGAACAATTTTGAAATTTAGGAGAAAGACCAAAGACAGGTTGATTCCAAGTTGTAATAATGTAAACCGGTAGGATGACATGTCTTTCTAGCAGACTGCTACCATGTGAATTAGCACATTGAAAATCTGACTAACCGTGTCAGTCTTGTACAAAACAAGGCTTTATATAAATAACACATAGCTGAGAGGGTGATAGAGCAGATTGTTACCCTGAGGAAAACATTGTCAACTGCGACAAATCCAAGGTTGACGATGCTTTTTCGAGGGGTACCAATCTGCTCTATCACCCTCTCATCTATGTGTTATATAATTTATTAAACTGATCATTATTGTCTTTTATAGATGAATTTTATTTAATGTACTTTCTATGATGTCACTTACATAACAACGTTGTGGGTATTAGAAAAATCAACAGAAGTGAAGCAAAATGTTTTATTTTTTATTTTGACAGTCAAATAATAGAATCTGAGCTAAAATGTAGAACTTAAGCATTGTCTTTAAAAGCTTGATGTAAATTCAATTCATTGTCCTTTAAATTATCAATTTGTGATTGGTCTGGACGAGAGGGTGACATTCAAAAAAATTTTGTCACCCGCACAGCCATGTCATAAAGGAAATTAACACCCTTGTATTAGCCAATCAAAATATGGCATTTAAACGTAAATTATAATAAAATTTAATATCACATTATATTTTCTAAGTGAAATGCATTTAATTTGCCATAAACAGCCATACATTTTATCTTCAACAAACTACTATTGCAAGATGAAAATATCAGCACATTGACCATATACAATGCAAAAAAAAAATAACCAACCATCCTTGCAGAGAATAAACGTATTAATACTTTTGGTATATAGCTGTATCTTGCCTCCGAATGACCTTAGATCGACTCCGAATCACCTTTTGACGTCAAGCAACAATCACTTTTAAATTGTGATGTCAAATATTTTAAATTATTATGTCAAAGTTTACAGGAACCTGTGTGATTTTACGTAATGGCGGACAAATTTGCATACAAGTGTAAATATGTCTATGGTTCATTTTTTATGCCGCATTTATGGGCATTATTTTAGTCTGTTTGTCCCGCTTCAGGTTAAAGTTTCTGTTTGTTGAGGTATTTTTTGATGAAGTTGAAGTCAAATCAACTTGAAACTTGCTACACATGTTTCCTATGATATGATCTTTCTAATTTTAATGCCAAATTAGAGATTTTACCCCATTTTCACGGTCCACTGAACATAGAAAATTATATTGTTGATGGGGCATACGTGTACTATGGAAACATTCTTGTTATTTGGAGATATAAAAATAAGATGAAGTATGATTGCCAAATAGACAACACTCCATCATGGAACATATGACTGAGAAGGTTAACCACCATAGGACACCGACAACAATGCCTTCAACAATGAGCAAAACTCATACCAAACAGCAAGCTATAAAAGGCCCAAAATGACAAATGTAAAACAATTCAAATGAGAAAACTAACTGTCTAATTTATGTAAAAACACAATAAACAAGAAAAAAAATATGTGATCTTCAGTAACAAACAACAACCACTGAATTACAGGCTAAAAGGACACCATAAAAACAAACTATAAAAATCAGCTTTATTTAAACTAAGGATAGTCATCTCATTGGCAAAATCATCACAACTCCTTATGTTTGTTTACTTTCTTATTAATGTCAAACAGTTGCTAATAATGTATTTTTTTGTTTTTCCAGAAAGGGAGATAATTCAGATATACCTTTACCTGTACGAAATCGTGATAGCAGAGAACGATTAAAAGAAAATTGTGATAGTAATAAAGAAAATAGTGTTGATGAAAACTCAGTGGACCATTTAGTACAGAAAGGTTATGACCGGTTACGAGTGGTTGATGCACTTAGAGTAGCCAGAAATAATTTACGAATGGCAGAAGACATTTTGGAGACATTTGTTAGAAATTAACACCCCACATTTAATTTCTACTGTTTATACAATTATTATTTGTCACAGAGGCTTTTTGTTTTGTTTTTTACATATATTTGTTTTCCAATCAAATAGTTTCAACAACAGAGTTCAGATACCCAAATTTTTCATTATTTGAAAATATTTTGATAGGTTTATTACATGTGATAAACATCTGTATAGATGAACAAAAGATACAGTTCATAGCTGGTTATAAATGTTTATGATGGGGTGTTCTCTGAGATGTATACACTAGTGTTCTTCAAAATGTTTTCCTCCAACAATACAAACAGGCTGCCACAAAATAGCCCAAATGTGGCACTTAAATCAATCAACATGTTTTCTCAAATATTTTGCAAAATTTCTAATTGAGATACTCATGCCTTAATAGTGCTAACTATATACATCACTAAAGGGGATTGTATTTTTAATGTGATGAAGAATTTTTTTCATTTTTTTTCACAGGATGAATAAAAAGTTTCTTTAGCAATTTTTTGTTGAATTCTAGGCACATTTTCCCAATCATTATTAACTTTTTAAAGTGGGCATATTTTACCACAAATTTTAGTCTCATAGGGAGGCAATCTTCCTAATATCAGTGCAATAAATTAAACTTCTCTTTCATCAGCCCCTCATATATAGATTTATTATTTATTTGATAATTTTTTTGTCTTGCTTGCTGTGTATATAGAAAATCAAAAAAAATATTCAGAAAGTTTTAAGAAATTGAAATCTTCACTGATTGAATTATTCAATATGTTCTCCTTAACTTGCTAGTAGGTAATTGTTAAAAAGTTGAAAATCAGTATGTACATGTGAACTTTATAGGTTTTTTTCCCTCCCAAATGTAGGAGTAGGGCGTTGTCTTAAAATATCTGTCTGTCAGTCTTTTTGTGCAACAAATATTTTAGTCATATATTTTTCCAATGCAGAATGACGTCATATTTGGTTAGCAGCTTTCCAGTGATTACTTAAAATATGTAAGCCAATCAGACATTTACTTTCTGTATCTGCTCCTATATTATTCCTTTAAATCTTATTCAGGGCCAATAACTGTGGTACTAACAGTTTTAATTCTTGGTTTGATAATTTATTTTTGCATATTTCCCTGTAAATATAAATAACAAATTTTTCAATTTTTCAAGAGCATACATCCAATATCAAAAAAGGTTATTTTTACAACATCAAAAAGAGGTAGGCATTTTGAATTTAAAAAGAGACAATGTGGGATAAAGAAAAAGTCAAAATTGTAACATACCCACAGCAGACGACATGATTATCTGGACTTCCCGCTACCTTGTTATCTTAAAATCTGCTGGCAGAAATCAGATTTATTTGTCTATGTCAATGACATGTGAACTGTGTGTCCCTATTTGGGAAGGATTTTTGTTGTAGTTACCAGTACATGATTATTATAATTGCATAATTCTATTGGTTTATGTCCTGTTTTGTGATATTTTGTTAAAATTCCAATATTTTTAAAAAAATTGTATCGATTCACTTTCATTTTCAGTATTTCACATTTCCCCCTATTTTGTTATAACCTAATTATTATATCTATGTATCAGTTTCTTTTTGAAAGACAAATGCTCATAAATTAATTTTCATGAATAACTATGAATATAATTGTTCATTGCATATTTTTTTAACTTTTTTTTTTGTATGTTAATTTAATAGTTGCAATTGATCAGATACATGTATTTCAGATTTATTCTGTTGACAGAATGTGTATCTTCTATCGATGCTGGCAAACTTTTAAAAAAAATACTGTAGCTCTTAGGGTCTCAGTAAGAAAATCCAAATTGTCTCCCCTAACTTGGTGGTGAAAAGTAACATAGTTGTGTTTCTGACTCCTAGAAAACCATGACAGACAACAAAATATTTTTGTTTTTGGATATTTGTCAAGAATACTTAAATTAGTTTTTATAATGATCTAGATGGAAACTGAAATAGGCTGTTTAGTCTTCAGTCTTTTATATCTGAGTATATAGTATGGTTTTTTTCTGGTGTTTGAGGGCTACTTACCGGTATATCCACATCTTTTTAACTCTGATGAAAAGTAGCCTCATTGGCAATACATGTAGTACCTTTTCACCTTATTTTTATACTGTGAACAGGAATCGATTCATTCATAATTAATTATTTATATTGAATTATTATTTTATGTTGCATATACAAAATGCCAGACAGTATTGATAAAATACTATATGACAGTATTCTTATTTCAATGAAACATGATTGATTATGTTGAGGGAATTATAAGGCTACTGGCTCAATTAAATGGTCAGTCAGGAATGTAGTATTCTTGCCATGGTATTCAAATGTAGAACTTTATTAAGCTATATATTTTTAAAAGTTTTTCATTTTACAAAGAGTATATTTAAAAATGTTCAGTATAAAGGTTTAATATTTATAACCTTCATCAGCCACAACCATAATTTTTTTTGATCTTTTCTACTACTTGGCGTAAAAAAAAATGCTCTCAAGAAATATTAATGGTTGAACCCTTATGACCATGTGATCTGAAAGGGATTATCATCTTAAGTTTAATGAAAGAGTATGGACATTGAATCTCAAATATTAACATCAAAGAATTGTAAACTTTGATAGCTTCACAGCTTAAATTAAAGAGGGTGGTAAAGGGTTTGCTATTCACTGTGTTTTGTGAAATCAGTAAAAATATCAACGTGCAAGAAATTTTTAATTGTTTGTTCATCGTGAAATGGCAATTTTATTTCTTCCTTGCAGATACCCCTTTTACGACCTTCATTAAATACAAAATGCAAAGTCTATTGACCTTGATGATAAATACTGAACAGCTACCTGTTTTGAAATATAACATACAGCACGAAAGTTAAATTCATCAGGAGCATTTGATTGGTCGATTATTGTTTGCTCAACCTCAAGTTTCAAAATGAGTATTAAATATGATGATAATGTATGGTACATGTAATTGTATATTGATAATTATGTTATGATTTTCCATTTGTACTTTTTTATGAAATCCAAAGTGTGACCTTTTGATGAATATATTTGTTTCAGAATATACCAGATAAACATTTAAGGTTGACATAAGTAGGACAATATTCGTCCGATGTTCCAATACACTTTCTGGACTTGCTTATATCTACTTATTTATAAGTGTGACAGCTAGTGCCATAAGTATTTTTACCTTGTTATTGTTGATAGAGGCTGAAGAGAAATGCTAATGTATCTGGACCATAATTGTGCACATGATTAGTAAAAATACTCAGATAATCTTTGCCAAAACAAGAGTTGGAAAAAATATGGAAAAACTATATGTTATTGAAGGACTTAACTGTCTTTCCTATTCAAAACCTTAGATTTAAAACAAATACAAGAAATTTTTACCTGAATTTTGGTTAAATTAAAAATATTGGTCCACCATCTTGATTATGGGCGAAAGCACAGAATACAAATTATTTTGATCAAAAAGTTGTTGACAATAATCTAATTTCAACTATTTGTCTTGCATGTTTTGAATTAACCTATTAAAAATTCTTGAAAGACCGCAATCATGCTCACGAGGTTGCATAGTATATGAAGTTATGAATACTTGTTTAATTTTTTTTTTCTGTAGAAATAGTCCTCTGCCTGTCTGCCACAGTTTATGAGCAGATATGCTTGCATATAGTCATTCTTCACTTCTTTATTGCATTTTGAATGCTTCTCATATGCTGTAAATATGTAAATGCTGTAAATTGTGAAATATAATTTATAACAAATTACTAGTGCTGATTTTTCTTGTTTTATTATATAAAAGTTGTACTTTGAATATGTCAGAGGTTTTTTTAAGCATTTAATATGCTGCATAAATGTTAATGTGGAGATTTCCTGAGATCTGTGATTGGGTATAAAATTCTTATTAGTGTGTGTTTGTAATGCTGTATGTCAAAGATTAAGAGATTTGTCGAGGATGTTTGCTACTTTATATTTTGCAACCTGCCTGGCTTTTTGTAGGCAATGCATTAAACAATTTTGCCTAGCAACTCCTCATTTTACACAATGTATTTGAAAATTTCAGACTTAAAACCATTTTTGACAAAATAGTTTCAATTAATTTTTTTTATTACATGATATTTCAAAAAGAATATACATTTCTTTAAAAATTCAGATAGCAGTAATACTTTCTCACTGAAATTATCTATTTTTTCCTCCGATATTGAAGACTTTGTTAACCTCAATATTACAATGCCTGTCTGCTATTAAAACATCTATGACACTGGTGGTTAGTAGTTCAGATTTAATAGTACAAGTGTATAGTGCTAACTCGTCTCTAATAACCATTTTGAAAATGACTTTATTATCTCCTTGATGGCAAGGTTTGTAATAGAATGTAGCATTTGGTATAACAAGTAGTTTGAATGTTGATATAGTATATTGATTAGACATACAACTAGTCCAAATAATTATGACGTCAGGCAAGGCTATTTTAATTTCTTTCTGGGACGCCTTCTTACGTCATCATAACGCTGAAGCCATTTTTTACGTCTAGACTTTGAGTGCAAATTTTAGTAGTTCTGGGAATCAAATTAAAAACAAAATGAATATTTGCCCACTCAAATGAAATAGTTTCTTATTTTATCATTTTTTATACGACCGCAAATTTTGAAAAAATTTTCGTCGTATATTGCTATCACGTTGGCGTCTGCGTCGTCGTCGTCGTCGTCGTCGTCGTCGTCGTCCGGCGTCCGAATACTTTTAGTTTTCGCACTCTAACTTTAGTAAAAGTGAATAGAAATCTATGAAATTTTAACACAAGGTTTATGACCATAAAAGGAAGGTTGGTATTGATTTTGGGAGTTTTGGTCCCAACATTTTAGGAATAAGGGGCCAAAAAGGGCCCAAATAAGCATTTTCTTGGTTTTCGCACCATAACTTTAGTTTAAGTTAATAGAAATCTATGAAATTTTGACACAAGGTTTATGACCACAAAAGAAAGATTGGGATTGATTTTGGGAGTTTTGGTTTCAATAGTTTAGGAATAAGGGGCCAATAAAGGGCCCAAATAAGCATTTTTCTTGGTTTTTGCACAATAACCTTAGGTTAAGTAAATGGAAATCTATGAAATTTAAACACAATGTTTATGACCACAAAAGGAAGGTTGGTATTTATTTTGGGAGTTTAGGACCCAACAGATTAGGAATTAGGGGCCAAAAAGGGACCCAAATAAGCATTTTTCTTGGTTTTCGCACTATAATGTTAGTATAAGTAAATACAAATCTATGAAATTTAAACACAAGGCTTATGACCATAAAAGGAAGGTTGGTATTGATTTTGGGAGTTTTGGTCCCAACAGTTTAAGAAAAAGGGGCCTAAAGGGTCCAAAATTAAACTTTGTTTGATTTCATCAAAAATTGAATCCTTGGGGTTCTTTGATATGCCAAATCTAACTGTGTATGTAGATTCTTCATTTTTGGTCCTGTTTTCAAATTTCAAATTCTACATTAAAGTCCAAAGGGTCCAAAATTAAACTAAGTTTGATTTTAACAAAAATTGAATTCTTGGGCCTCTTTGATATGCTGAATCTAAACATGTACTTAGATTTTTGATTATGGGCCCAGTTTTCAAGTTGGTCCAAATCAGGATCTAAAATTATTATATTAAGTATTGTGCAATAGCAAGTCTTTTCAATTGCACAGTATTGTGCAATGGCAAGAAATATCTAATTGCACAATATTGTGAAATAGCAAATTTTTTTTTAATTAGAGTTATCTTTCTTTGTCCAGAATAGTAAGCAAGAAATATCCTATTTGTGCAATAGCAAGAATTTTTTTTAATTGGAGTTATCTTTCTTTGTCCAGAATCAACTTAAATCTTTGTTATATACAATATACAATGTATATACACTTTTTACTACCAACTGATAAATTTAAATAATCTTTACCATTCAGTGATAACAAGCAGTTTTTTTACATCTTAATATTTTATGATGTATTTAAATGAGTAGTTATTGTTGCAAACTCCATTAGAAATTTGAATTGATATCAGTTTTGAAAAAGGGAAACGGGGATGTGAAAAAAAAGGGGGGGGGGGGGTTAAATTTTTCTCATTTCAGATTTCATAAATAAAAAGAAAATTTCTTCAAACATTTTTTTGAGAGGATTAATATTCAACAGCATAGTGATTTGCTCAAAGGCAAAAAAAACCTTTTAAGTTCATTAGACCACATTCATTCTGTGTCAGAAACCTATGCTGTGTCAACTATTTAATTTTAGATTTAAAAAGTTTGAAGAAGAAATCTTTAATTGATTTGTAAAATCTTGGCATTTGTTTTGTGTAAAAAAAAACCATGTAATGTCAAAAATTTGATCACAATCCAAATTCAGAGCTGTATCATGCTTGAATGTTTTGTCCATACTTGCCCCAACTGTTCAGGGTTCGACCTCTGCGGTCGTATAAAGCTGCGCCCTGCGGAGCACCTGGTTTTTTATATTTCTGGAAATATTTTGCATCAATAAGCACAAAAAAGGTAGGATTTTGTAACTACTTAAAATTTTCTAGCCGGCAATGATAATTTCTTGTCAAAATTAGGTCATAAAGTTCCCCTCAAAATTTGCTCTCAAAGTCCAGACGTAAAAAAATGGCTTCAGCGTTATGACGTCGTAGGAAGGCGTCCCAGAAAAATTTAAAATAGCCTTGCCAAACGTCATAATTATTTGGCCTAACATATGACATGACTGACAGGACACATCAATGATAGTAAATATTGTTAAAGACTTTACTGTATTTGGTGCTTTTTAAGTTTTTATGTTTAATATTGTAGATATCATTGTTAGTCCTTTTATTGTTTCAGATTCAATATATTGTGAAGTCTTTAGAGAGCATATTGAAGGGAAATAACTCACTAAAATTAACATAAATTTAAAAAAATATTTTCTTTAGACTTTATTAAAAAAGATGCTAGCATTAAACATAAGCATATTGATTCTGTATGGTGACATGTAGTTGCTTACCTTCACATCCTATGTACTATGGTGGATAATTGTCTTATTTGCAAGAATTCCACATCTTTTTATACAAAAGACTATTACAGCATTCAACTGAAAAGTTTGTTGTCCTATTATATTTTGTTATCATCTCTCTATTTTGTTTCAATTGGTCCATCTTAATGACATACATTAATTGTAAGATATAATTTATTGTAAACTCCCAGTCCCACATAATCTTTTAAAACATGTACCCATTAATCAACAAATATCTACAGGACGTCAAGGGCCTTTGCTATTTTGCTTCAGGATATAAAAAAATAACTTATTTCTTAAAAAAAACTCCCAACAGCAATAAAAGCCCTTACCATTCAAATGTATATTAAACTGTCAGTATTCTACATCTTTTTCTCAAATAACATTGTTTTCAAATGTTGCTTTTTTATCATTGATTATTTATCGTAATTTATTTTATGATGTAATATCATATTATATATATTGTCATTTATTTCTGAAGGTCAGACTTTGTCTTAAAGTCAACAATTTTTTGTCCATAATTTCAGCCATTCTTTAACCTTTATGCTACATGTGATACATTTTGTTAATATATTAAATCATGAAAAGTATGACCTTATTTCAAGGTCATGCCATTATATCTTAAAAATAAAATATATTAATACTACATGTGTTTAGTTTTAGTTTGCTGAATCAAGGGTTGAAGGAGAACAATTGGAGGAGCAATGCAGTGGCGGATCTAGAAATTTTCATAAGTGGGGGCCCACTGGCTGCCTAAGAGGGGGCCCCACTCCCGTCACGCTTCAGTGATTCTCTATATAATCAACCAAAATTTTTCTCAAAAGGGGGGCCCCGGGCCTCCACCCTAAATCGGCCTCTGCAATGTCTGATTTTTTTATGTATGAGCATGAACCAACAGTGTTGTATTGGTTAAGTTTTACTGTTTTTGTCAGAGTTTAGGAATCCATAATCATTAATCATAATGAGTGGACACGCTGAAATGTCTAGCCTGCTTTACTGAGCATTGATTTATGCTGAAAGTCTTAAAAAGATATGTTTTACTAAAAGTATCTCATAAACCTAACAATGATAATGGAGGTCAAAGTAAGATCAATCCTGTCAGACAGACATGTGTACCATAACCATACAACTATTCCATACACCAAATGGTACTTGATAAACAGACCATAACATTCACCAATTCCAATGAATCAAGAAAATGAGGTCAAGGACAAATAATACCAGCTACACATACAGCAAACCTTTGCTCATTGTTGAAGGCCTTACAGTGACCTATAGTTGTTAATTTCTGTGTCATTTGGTCTCTTGTGGAGAGTTGTCTCATTGGCAATCATACCACATCTTTTTTTATACCTATCATTCCATACACAAAACATAGTTGACCTATTGCTTGGAAAAACTGACCACAACATAAAAACTTAACATTATCCAACATTTTTTGTCCAATATACCATAAAAATAAGGTCACTGTCAGATGAAAACTGCCAGACTGACATGTACCCATTACTGGGATTCCATCCACTACATATAGTTGACCACTAATCACAGTATCTGAGAAACAGACCTAACAATGTAACTTTTAACCTTTATCCCAAATTCAATAAATAATGTTTAGGTCAGTTGAATCCTGTCTAATGGACATGTAGATGTTGCAAGGAACACAGATACCATATATAGTTTTCCTGTTACTGATCATATTTAGTGAGAAATTTACAGACAAATAAAATGCTTCGCTGAGCGCAGCCTGATAGGACCACAGAGGATGAAACCTGAACAGTTGGGGCAAATTTTGACACAATATTCAAGCTTGATACTGTCTGAATTTGGATGATCAATACACTTACACACCAGTTATTGTCCAGAAACTACAAAAAAGCTTATTTTTGGCCCCTTTTTGGTCCTTATTTCCTAAACTGTTGGCACCACAACCCCAAATGAATCCCAACCTTCTACTTGCGGCATTTAACATTGTGGTACAATTTCAGAGCAATCAAAATACTTATACACTATTAGTTATCTTGGTGTAATCAGAGGTGTACAGAATTTTACACCTTTGTTGAAAATTCATACACCCTGAGGCACAGCCGAATGGGTGTATGAATTTTCAACAACGGTGTAAAATTCCGTACACCCCTGATTACACCAAGATAATGAATTTATTTCTTATGAACAATTCCTTTACTCATTTTGAAACAAGGATGTTAAATTGTAAAAATGGTAATGAAAAATTTCCAGCGTAATATTTTTTTCAATGTCCATGTTGCTGCACATTGTCTTTATTTTTTGGAAAAATTCAGAAAATTTTTGTGTTCTTTTTGAGTTTACAAAAAAAACTAAAAACTAAAAATATTTTTTAATTTTATTTTTAGCATTTTCTTTTCTTTATTTTTGGCAAAATTTTATTTTTCATTTTTTTTTGGCAAAATTTCATTTTTTTTTTTTTTATTTTGGCAATTTTATTTATCCCTGGGTGAACAAGGGTGGGGTGTTATTTACACCGGGGTAGTCAACCAATCAGATTGCAGCATTTTTGCTGCATAAGAAATAAAAGTTATTATCCTGAAACTAGAAAAATGCTTGTTTTGGGCCCCTTTTAGGCCCCCAATTCCTAAACGGTTGGGACCATCATCCCCAACCTTCTTTTAGTGGTATTGAACCTTCTTGAAAAAAATCATAGAGATCCATTCACTTAAACTAAAGTTATTGTCTGGAAACCAAATGTGTCTTCTGACGACGATGCAGAGGATGACATCGTACCATTATATGATCCCAAAAATTTTTTGCGGTCGTATGAAAAGCTAAAAACGATTTTCAAGCAGTTGCTGAGTCTCGAAAAAGAGGTCACGCTCATTGCCCATATGACAAACAGATTCAGAAACAAGGTGTCTGCATATCTTCTGAAATATAAAGCAATATAGTTTACATCTCTGCCGAATATTAATTTCTGTGTCTCATTACTGACTTTCATCTGTAACTGCAAGTTTTGTCGCAGGCTTCACAATAAATTAATACTGTTTTTGTCAGATATTAGAAATCCTTTCAATTGTAAATAAATTATGACACACCCTTTTGTGTTGGTTTATATACATGACGTCTCAAGTATAAACTTTGAAATCAAAACAGTTCTCAAGATATAGAGGACATGGGGTTATCAACTGAAACCAAATTATGAAATTAAAGAAATGTTTCCACTAATTCTCTACATAAAGAAAAATTCAACTTCATAAACATGATAAATACCAATATTTTAAACAAGGAAAAGTGCAATTCTCAGTTAATTTTGTTTTGTTTGTTTTAAATGTATGGTAAATTAATACTTACCGGTAAAAAACTATTACAGTTAAGTTTATGATGTATTACTAAGTAAAGACTTAGAGTTTGAGACATCAGTAGTATACAACTGTCAGTAGTCATTAATCCATTAAGGGCTATTCCAGAAAAAATTGTATGGGGGGGGGGAAGGTTGTTGGGGTTGGGGTTGGAAGGCAGTTTTTGTCAGCACCCGCCACCCAGACAATTGTAATTGAGAATTATAGTGCATTATAGTGTGAAAAGTTGCTCTGATACCCATCACCCATGTATTATTAATACAATGTGCCTTCCAACCCCCCCATACATTTTTTTCTGGAATAGCCCTAATTGAAAACAAATCGTGGGTTACAAACTAAAACAGAGGGATATTCATTAAATATAAAAGGAAAAGAACAGAACAACAGAAACAGTGAACTGCAACAAAAACAAATGCCAACATACACAGAAACAGACTATTTGATAACGACTGCCATAATCTTGTCACCATACGTTGTCTATGGACAGATTTCAACAGGTTATTAATAAAAGCTAATGGGTCATTTATTCCTGTTTATCTACATGTATATCATTACTATGGTGTATCCTAAGTATACTAGTATTCCATAAACATTCAAACTCTATATATTTTTACTGATAAGATTTATTAGTTTGTGTCCACAACAACTGGTGCATATTCATCTGGCTCAGAATCAAAGTCCCATCTAAATTTACTGGTCAAATGTTCTTTGAATTTTCTGCATTTTCTCTTTAGGCTCTGATCAGCAGAACTACATTCCACATTAGAAAAGAATTCTTGTAAAGTTGTCGTCAGAAAATTACTCTGTGATACAATATCTACAAAGAAATCTTCAGGGATTTCATGAACTTGAAAATAAAGTACACCAATAAAATCTAAAAAGAGTTGAGTGTGATTTGTCAATGCAGATTCACTGCTACACAGCAAATGTACCAATTTTTTCCATTGGTCAAATCCATCAAAGACTTGTCCAATCAAAAAGCAGATAAACGAAAATTGAACTTCTCCAAGTAAATCTTTTTCAATGGAATTTAAATTTTCTTTTAAAAGAGTTTCTAATATGTAAGTTGAATCCATACTACATTTTGTAATTTCTGCTGGAGTACTCCCCTCGGGGTACCTCTTCTTGGGTAATTCTGTAAACCTGATAAATGTTCCTGGCTGTACCTTCATTTGTGGTAGTTGTGATTCTGCTTCTCTTGCAGATGTTGGTTCTGTAAATGACTTATCTGGCTGATTATCGTTTGCTTTTTTACGGCTTGCAGTGTCACTACTTTCTGATATAAATTCTGAAACACTTAAGATTTTCCCATTTTCTGGTTGAAGTTTTTCCACTAAAGACTCGCTCATGCAGCTGGACAGAGAAACCCATTTTTTGTAACTAAAAAATAGAAATAATAGATTATTCAGTTATTGATTCACAAGGTCAATATATATGTTTCCTGCCTTCAAACTGACCCTACCTTTATCAGGAGCGCTAAAAGATTTTATTGCAGTTTCTTGCACTTTTTCTCCTTTTCTGATAAAGTATGTAAATTCTTATATCTTAAATAGCAACCTTCTTTCCTAACCAATTTGTTGTTTACCAAAAGAAAAAGATGTAAAAGCATTCTTCTGTTCATAAAACCAGGCTGAAAAGAATGTTTGTATAAAAAGACATGGAAAAAGGTTACAGCAAATCATACTTCACAGTTTTATATTGTGTAAAAATTCCTTTAGTACTTGTTATACAATGACATTTGGCATCTAATTTTACTGAACACTCAACAGAAACATCAGAACATGACAATAAATAAAAAGTCTTTGTATTAAAGCCTTGATCTTGCGGTCAGGTGTGAGCTCTTTGATTCATTTTTACAAGCAACTGCCAACATGAGGAACAATTAATAGCTTTTCCTTTCATAGAATGGTGTTCTTATGTGTGGTTTGGAAAAGGCTGCATAAAACGTATACATGTACCTCATTACAAAAAATATGAACCTTGTTAACCATTTAATTTTGTGATTCACCTCTACCCACGAAATCCACAAGAATTGTCATCCCACTAATAATAATGAATCCATATCATAAAGTAAGATTTTAAAGTTTCCCTTACTTTTCATAAGGATAAGCTCCTAAGTATCTGTCCATTTCCTCTTTATTGTCATGAAATTTCTGAAGCATGTCTCCTCTTACATCAATATCTGGATCAATATCTGTAACACAAGGCATTTTGATTTACTGGTACAGATACAACAAACTGATTTCTCATTTTTAGATTTTAATGCAACCAATGACAAGTATTATCTATGACTAAAAGTCAGTCTGATGACGGAAACAATATCCGACGCCTTTTTTTCCGTTTTTCTCCCAAAATAACTGAATCTGAATAATCATAAGAATGGATGACAAATACAACTATGCATGGTACCTATAGGACACAGAGGCATGATGATTAATTTATTGTGGAAGGAAGAGAAGGGACACACAAAATGAGGTCTTCTCGTTTAATAGTATAGATATTAAACCTATATCCTTGCACCTGTGTTTTTAATCATAAAAATTGTTGAGGACTTTAACATTAAATCAGAGTGACCTCACAGACACTTTTACTTTTACACCTAAAACTTTATTAGGTACTGTACAACTGAGCAAATTTCCTATCAGCTAGTGTGAGTGATTTGCTCAAGAAAAAAAAAAGTTAATTTCGCTATTTTAAGTGATTTCCAAGACCATTACTATCTGAGGGAATTTTTCTCAATGAGAAATTTTTGCAATTTTACCCATAATGAACAAAACAAACATCAGGCACATTCCAAAATATCTGGATAGATGGTACTTCCTTTAGACATCATTTAATTTTAAAATACAGGGAAACCCATCTGAACCAAAATCTAATAAAACCAGGAACCTGCCTAAATTGAACAAGTGTACCAGGACAAACCAGCCGAGTCACTGAATATTCTGTAGAAATTGAACCTTATTAAACTGTATTAATTCTGACACTTTGACTTGATAAAAATAAGGTTACCTTCTAACAATCTGTTCCATTTGCGAACAACAATTTCTTTCTTTCTGAAGTTATAGAAAAATCCAGTTCTAGGTGCTGTTTGACCTTCCTTATTACAGGCGCTGAAATGTAAATAAATCTTAATAAATATCTTAAAAACGTAATGTATAATAATAAATTGAATGTTTGGCCCTATTGCCATATTTCAAGGGCTGTCGTTCTGTGAAGTTATATCATTCAGAATTATAAAAGTGACAATGCTATTTAAGGCTATTGATCTTCCACCCATGAAATATTTGCACCACCCTTGGATTTTAAAAATGAACGAATAACCAGAGATGCAAACAGTTTTTTTTTCTTGTCAGACATTGGGGCCTACAGGGTACCAAGTTTTGCCAGACCCATCACATTTCTGCCAGACCTATATTTTCACTCAAAATGATCTATGTTTGTAATATTATGGGGGGGAAAAAGCTCCCCCCCCTCTCCTTTTCCATTTTACACACCCCTAGATGTAGAGTATAAAAGTATTATCAGTTTCACCCCAAGACATTGTTAATTTTTCATGAATAAATGTTAACAGTTTATAAAAATGAAATTCTTACTGTCTATAAATAACAATGAAATGTAACTGTTTCCTGTTAAGGGGTTTCCCAAAATTTTCCTGCCAAAAAGCACATGGCTTTCAACCATTGTAAACAAAGCATTTAATTTGTGATCATGGATTACAGCTTTACACAATTGAATTTGGATATAGATATTCAATTTAAGGTACAGTCAGGCAATGTTTTTACTTTATTCTGGATTAAAACTAATTTGAAAGAAAAGTTTTAAAAATAAAATAATCTTTAACATCAAAACAACAGACGATCTGAAATATATTGTGAACATTCAGTGACCCATATAATTTTTTAACTCTGCTATGGAGGTCAAAGTTACATCATTTTTCAAACCAATGGTGTGTATTCTCTGTTACAACTAATCAACTGCATTTGATATAAATATTTCAATAAATTAACGATGTCAAACATACGATTTCAAAACTGAAATTTATACTGCAAAAGGTTTACTTTTTATTTTTTAAGGAAGGATGTTTGGAAGTTTGTCAGGCTATAATATTTATCATTAAAACAGTTTGAACTCTCGATTTCTATTATGTAATCGAAGCCTTGAATGTTGTTCTATCTAATCATGCAACGTGGTTGTAAAATCACAATTTTCATGATTTTATAAACAAAATACTCGGCTGGGACCGACGGGCAATTAAGTTTTTGGCTGACCCAAGCAGACTAAAATATTGCCAGCCATCAGGTCCTGCACAGCAACGAGTTTTGCCGGACCTGCATAATTTCTGCCCCTCAGGTCCGACAGGTCTGACGATTAGTTGCATCTCTGGAATAACAGGGGAAAAAATCATATAATTATAGATTACTAGTAAAATCATATTCCTGATAATCTAACACAATAAGCATTATCTTCAAAGAAAAGAAAAATATGCCTTAAAATTTTTAATACAGAAAATGTTACCCCATTAAGACCCTCTAGCATACATGTAGCAATGATGAAGGCAAGGCTTGATTTCTTTTAGTGAAGAAATAAACCTGAATTCATCTTGTGTTGAAAATTACTTAGTATCTACAGAGACTGCTGAATAAAAAAATACAAAAGACCATAAAATGTAATTTTGACCTGTCATTCTCAACATAAGGAACCATGTGTCTGTGGAGTGTGGACTTCGATAATTGTTTTGTCTAGACTCTGAGAACAAATTATACTGTGGTTTCATTAATATTCGTTGGATACCAATTTTCGTGGATTTCCTGAGTGATGGGGAACCATAAATATTCAATGGATTACATATTTTCTAAAGGAATGAATGGAGACTTTGCCAAAACCACGAAAATAAATATCCAAGACTATGCAAGTTTTCTTCAAACCACGAAAATCAGTACCCAAGAAAATTAATGAATCCACAGTACTTTTTTCAATATAAGTGACTTTAATTTAAATCAATGTAAGTAAGATACCTATAATAAACAAAATGAAGACCTGCAGGAATCATTTTAACTCCTCTGAACTCTGGTCCGACATTCCATGAATTATAATCAATACCAAATTCTGTTCCAACTGGTACATCAAGAAATACAAAAATAGCACCTTCTTTGAACAAGGTTTGAGCTGTGTCTTGATCCATGATCTGTAATTTAACGAAAGGGTAGATAAATTAGCCCTTCATCCAAATTATAACCCTAATCCTCTTTTGTGTGTAAATTTGAATCTGACCAATAGGTCATAATAGCTTAGCCTTAATATGAAGATCTTTTCTGGATATAATTCCAAATAAAGAGTATATCCATAGTTTTCATGCCATGAAAAAACAACTGAAGTTAGTGTAAACATTTTATAGCTATCTGTGCACCATTGCACAACATCATCATATCACAAACAATTACCGGTACATAAATTGTGATATAATTATATCCTTAACATGCTAAAAGAAATGTCCAACACCAGAAAATTATACAAAGGAAATTGTTAAAGGAAGTTGATAGTCTAATATATTTACAAAATCTTTCTTTTAATTCTTTTTTCAAATAATGGGCTTCGTATTGGGGATACTTTCATGACGAATCAGGGTAAAAAATCTTTTTTACACTGATTAAAAAGAAATTTACTGATTTTGACAAATCACATTAAATTCTTTCCAACAATTACGGTAACGGTTAAATATTTGAGACCTCTGACGAATCATGATGGGGATATTTTGATGAATCATGATGAGAATATTTTGACAAATCACGATAGGATTTCAACCAATTATATGCCCGACGGTTAAGGGGCATTCCTGCCCTCATTCAGACCAACATTCATCATGATGTGTATAATTTTGTGGTCAATTGCCAATATTCCTAGGTGCCCAAATAGGATAAGGTCTATAATCATGATAATTACATGATCTTATGGAGTGGGTCTCATTGGGGTATAAGCGTGACACCGGATTGCCAATTTTTTATAAACGTGACATGTGTGAAAGTCAAATTATTGTGCAGTGAAAACGTGAAATGAATTCTTTGGGGACATGGGAAATTACAAAAAAAATGAGAATCGCTTACCTACATAGTGTAAGCGCGATACAGAAATCGGACAGAACAGAAATCTGGACCCGGGATCAGAACCCCCCCCCCAATGTGGGTCTCATTGGGGTCTAAGTGCGACGCGGGATTGCTGATTTTTTGTAAGCGTGACACATGAAAGTCAAATTATTGTATCGTGAAAACGGGAAATGAGGTCTTGCGGGACGCGGGAAATGACAAAAAAATGAGAATTGCTTAGTTACATAGTGTAAGCGGGATAGGGGAATCTGACAAAACAGTAAGCAGGATCCAGGATCGGAACCCCCCAATGAGACACCCCCCTCCCCCAATGTGAATGAGACCCGGCCCCTATAGATTTGGAAGCTATGAAAAATGATAACCATAAATACAAAATAATATATTCAGAAAGGATGTGAAAATAAATAGTAAAGGACTTAAAGTTTAAGAGTTCAAGTATTTGTATAGTAAGACTTTACTATACAAATCCTTGATGAGTAACGTATAAATTCATGTTTGGGAGAGTGTTTTTTTATACGTCCTTTTTTTTTCTTTTGTCATAGTGTTTATCTGTCCTTCAACTTGTAAGACTTTGCTTACTTCTTCTTAAAAATACAACATCAAAGCTTAGAATAATTTAGAGGGACATGCAAAAGTGTGGGAACGTCTCGTCTAAAATTCGTTTTCCCAATGTTGAGGTTGTGGCCAGATTATTCCTACACAGAATCATTGTAGTATCACTAAGTACCTAAATTGATAAAAGAAAGCAACGTACATGAAAGAAGACAACTCGCCCCACATGTCAAATCGCCCCAAAACAACTTGAAATTAAGGGAGTGTTCATGTTGTACAAAAAGAAGAAAATTTAAAGTTTATTGTTTCTAAAGGAACCCTGGATAGAGACATTGCTATCAATACACAATACATTATATTCATAATGCATAAACATGAAATTATGAGGAACTAAAAGGTTGTAAAATAAATTTTAAAAGAGTTCAGCCATGATTTCCGATTACGGGCCCCAAATGACCGCAATTACAAGCATGAATAATCTTGGTAGTCGACTAGAGAAAAGAATGAGTGAAATAGAAGGAAATGTAGAAAAACGTCTGACAGTCAAATTTAATACGGTTATTAATGATAGAGTGAAGGGCGAAGTTGCCAAATTGAAAGCAGAAATAACGACTGAAGTAAGTGAATATAAAGACAAAGTTGAAACCCTTGAAAAATCATATGCTGAGATAGTAACATCAAAGTGTGATAGAACAGATCAAAAACAGAATCTAAATATTATTGTAAAAAATCTTCCTGTAGAGCAATGTGAAAATACAGATAAAACATTCTTGAAATCAAAAGTTGCAGCCTTAATAAAAGATGGTTTGAAGCTTGCTAATGTTTCTGTTAAAGATGTTGTCAGAAAACAAACTTATTCAGGCAGTAATAAACCAGGGATCGTAGTAATTGGAATTGAAAGTCTTGAACAAAAGAAATTGGTTTTAAAATCAAAAAAGGTGTTGATGAATTCTGCTAAGTATTCAAGAGTGTACATTGAAAACGATATCCCTTATGAACAAAGAATCAATAACATTAACAACCGTACAATTTTGAGAGCCCTGGGCAAAGATAATGATTTTATAGTTAAATCTGGTCGTATTGTTAAAAAACCAGTTCAATAACACGTCAATCAACGATGTAAACACTCCACAACGGACAGATGATCAAATGAAAGCCCGTAGGGAAAATAGAAACGATATGGATACACATTCGAAAAACGGCAAATCTTACGAAAATTATTCTGATGGATGGCGAAGATACTCCGGGAATAATAGGCGTGGTAGAGGGAGAGGGGGCAGAGGAGGTGCCGGCAAACCACGTACCGGATAGGTCAAATGTGGGTTTTGGAACATAAACGGCTGGAGTAAAAATCCGAATAGTGACAAAAATAGTTTACTAGCTTCGTGCTTAACAAATCGAGGTCTGCATATAATTGGTCTTGCGGAAACCCATCTTGTGGGAGAAAATACTATAAATATTGATGGTTATAAATGGTACGGAAATAACCGAAAACTAATCCACGTACGTGCTCGAGCTGGATCTGGTGGCGTAGGACTTTTAGTCAAAAACGATATTCATTCACAGTTCAATGTAGTGAAAGTTGACTCAACAACAGACGGAATTTTATGGGTACAATTTTCTGAAATTAACAACCAAGATAATTGCTTTTTTGTGTGTGTGGTTTATCTACCGCCGGAACACTCTGCACGTTCGGTCAACATCCATGATTTCTTTGATACGCTAATGTCCAACATATATACAATTCCAAATGGCAGTCCGTTTTATTTATGCGGTGATTGGAATAGTCGAGTATCCGATATTGAAGATTATATACAAGGAATAGACTTTTTACCAGAGCGCAATGTTGTAGATTTCACACCTAATAGTTACGGCGACTTGTTTTGTGAATTTTTGAGCAATATAAATTGTTGTATTCTAAATGGCCGAAATTTTATCAACAATGACTATACTTTTGTGTCAACCAGAGGGTCATCGGTCGTTGACTATTATGTAGTACCTTATGAGAAACTGGCATTTTTTCAAAACTTTGAAGTCATTCGAGCAAGAACATTAATTGAAGAAAACGCAGCCGTAGGCTCTTATGACCCGAAACATATACCGGACCATTCTTTGTTATGCTGGACATTTGTCACACCTGGTAATGTTGTTCAACAAGCCATGTCCGAACAATTAATGACAGATAACGGTAATGTAAAATCAGTTAAATACGACACACGGAGTATTCAGAACGATTGGATGTCCGACAGTGAAACAATTTCCAAACTTAACAAATTTATTACTGAATTAGAGGAATCCGAACTAAACCAGTTAAATTTAGACAACAAATATGAAGTTTTTGTTAAAATTGTACAAACTGAAATGGATTTAAAGCTAAATAAACGTAAAACTAATATATATGATGGCAAAAGTAACAAAAGGAGGCGTATGAAAAAATCTTGGTGGAACGAAAACTTAACACTACTTTGGAACGATGTATGTAAAGCCGAGCGTGCGTGGCACAAGTGTCATAACGGATGCAAGAAGGATTTGCGTCATATATTTGTGGAAAAACGGAAATTGTTTGACAAAAGCAGTCAGAAAGCTAAACGTCAGTTTTGGTACAACAGTCAGGAACAGCTTCTAGATGACCAAAAACGGGATCCGCGAGAGTTCTGGAAGAAGATTGGTAAAGTTGGAGTTGGAAACGAACGACAGAAATCTATACCGATGGAAGTGACACTAGACGGTGGGACAACTAGCACAGATACAAACACTGTGTTAAATAAATGGAAAAACTGTTTTGATAAATTATTAAATTGTAATAATCAGACTATTGAAACTAATGGCAATATTAATATTTCTGATGATTTTTTAGATAGGGAAATATTGTTTGAAGAAGTAGTAAATGCAATTGCTAAAAGTAAAAATGGCAAGTCGCCAGGTATTGATCAATTGTCAGTAGAATTATTTAAAAATAATGCGTTGATGTTAATTTTGCATAAATTATTTAATATATGTTTCAAGTATGGAAAAATTCCTTCTGTATGGGGTAAAAGTATTATAACCCCAATTCCTAAGTCTTCAACTTCAGATCCACGAGATCCTTTGTCATATAGGGGCATAACTTTAGCTCCTTGTGCATATAAATTATATTGCAGTATACTGAATGATAGATTAGTGTATTGGTTAGATGATAGAGATATTATTCATGACGAGCAAAATGGCTTCCGTAAAGGTAGAAGTACCATTGACCATCTTAATACATTAACTTCAATTATTGAAACTAGAAAATTGAAAAAATTATCAACATTTACAGCTTTCATAGATTTTAAAAAAGCATATGATACTGTTAGTAGAAAATTATTGTTTACAAAATTAGATGATTTAGGAATTAGTACACATTTTTTATGTACATTGAAAGCTATATATTCACATGTAGAATGTTGTATTAAACTTAATGGCAATAGGACAGACTGGTTTAGCGTTAATTCAGGTTTAAAACAAGGATGTGTATTATCGCCTATTATGTTCAACATTTTTATTAATAGTTTAATTGATGTAATAAAAGCACTAGACATTGGTGTAGACATTGATGGTGAAAAAGTTGGTATACTTTTATATGCTGATGACATTGTATTTATTGCTGAAAATGAAAATAATTTACAAACTCTATTAGATGTATTAAGTTATTGGTGTGTTACCAATTTAGAATGTGAACTTAGATAAAACTAAAGTTGTTCATTTTAGGAACCCTTCGGTTCAACAAACATCTAAATGTTTTTTGTTAAATAATAATACAGTACAAATAGTATCTTGTTACCAATATTTGGGTCTACTGTTGACAGAATATCTCGATTATAACGAGATGGCTAAAGCTGTAGCAAGGTCTGCAAGTCGAGCTCTAAGTTTATTGATTGTTAAATGTAAAGCACATGGTGGTTTCCAGCACAGTACCTTTACAACATTATTTGATACTCTGGTCTGGCCAGTAATAAGCTACGGTGCATCCATTTGGGGCACTCGTTCTTTTTCTTGTGTCAACGCTGTCCAGAACAGAGCTATCAGGTTTTTTATGGGTGTTGGCAAGTATACGCCAAATGATGCAATTAACGGGGACATGGGCTGGAGACCTCCTAGTGTAAAACAATGGACATGTGTCTTCAGGCATTGGGCAAGATGTAGTTCTATGACTAATGACAGAATGAATTATAAAGTTTTCAAATGGTCACATAAAAATGCTGTAAATAATAAGAAAAACTGGTGTAATAGAGTCATGAAAAAATTTAAAGATTGTAACTTTGATTTGTATACTACAATTGATAATGTGCTGCATAAGAATATTGTTCTTCAAATTGAAAATGTTTTATTTAATAAATATATTGTAGAATGGCAAACGAAAATTTTGTCACAGAGTAATGGTAACAAGCTTCGTACTTATAAGCTATATAAGTCACAATATTGTACAGAGTTATATTTAAAACAAAAAATGTCTATTAAATTTAGAAGTGCTTATGCAAAATTTAGATGTGGCGTTGCGCCACTTAAAATAGAAACAGGACGATATGAGAAAAAGCCAATAAATGAAAGATGTTGTTTTATGTGTAATAACGAAATTGAAGATGAGAAACATGTAATTACGTTATGTCCTTTATATGCAGACCTTCGAAATATATTGTATAATGAAGCAGTGAAACATAACGATCAATTTTATAACTGGTCTTTTGACGAAAAATTTATATTTTTATTCAGTAATGAAGAACTATGTCAGGTAGTTGCTAAAACCTGCTTTAATATTTTATGTAGAAGAACAAATTTTTTATTTGTATATAGCTAATGATGTATTTTAAATCTTAGATATATATAGTTTTAAAATTGTGTGAAATATTGTATATAATTAATCCTTTAATATTAGTCTCTCATAATTCTTAATAGAATGGCACTTGTATATGTTTTAGTACATGTATTTGAAGCTAATAATATTTTACTGTTAGTTTTAATATACAATATGTTTTATATATGTTATCCAATATTTCATGTTATACGCAATGTTTTATATGTATATTGGAATGTATAATGTTATTCAAGTGGTGAGACTTTAATAAACTATTGAATCTTGAATCTTACAACACTATATATTGTAAATTACATGGCTTTTAATTACACATAATATCATATAAATGAGGATAAGAATACAATTCGTATAATTCGTATAAGATTATATATGATAGAAAAGATTTGTATAATAAGAATATATTAATCATTGGTAATATTGACAAAGTTTTCTTACAGAGGTCCACTTTTCTAAAATTAGCAAGTTGTATATACGATTTAAAAAATTTCAAGATACTTGAATGAAAAAAAGGCTTCTACTGAGGAAAGACGAAGAATTTATATAGCACTATGCAAACCCTATATCAGACCTCAAAAATATTTTTATGTACAGGTTTCCCCCATAAAACTTGTTTGTCTGTTCTCTGATCAAATGTGGAAGAGATTACAAAAGAGATTTCTTACAATTTTTTAAATATCAATCAAATAAAAAATATCATAAAAGATTAAGAATATTATAATGTGCGCATGTGCAAAAAGTGAAAAGTTGAGGTTTTTCATCTCGGATATATTTTTGCTATAAGTTTAGAATTATAGACTTTCAAAAGCAGAATTTATGCAAACGGATTGCTGGAACAGTTTTATTTTGTGTCTTGGTACTTAATTCGATAGATTTTGAGAGATTTTTTTTTAGTTAGACCAGTAAAATCAACGACGATACCTAAAATATGAGTAATTCTCAGGAGTTAGGAGAAAGTACTCGGTGTCCAAATGAAACAGTGGTAACAGCGGAAATTCACGATGATGAGATAGAAACAAGCAATGTGAGTACCAGTATAAATGACTCTTGTAACAACAGTAACATAAGAAAACGTCCAGCTTCTGGAAACTCTGATATATCTGATAATAAACGTTCTAGAAATCAAACACCTGTGAGTAAAGATGAGAAAAGCAAACCAAAACATAAACCAAAAGCTAAAAGTGAAATGAAAGAGCTAAAAGATATGATGCTAGGACTAACAGATAGTATGAACAATATGTGTATTTCGTTAACTCAACGAATAGACTCATTAGAGAAAAATATGTCAATAGAGATAACACAACTCATTGAAGAAAAGGTAAAAGTAGAAATCGACCAGGTGAGACAAGATTTTAATGATCAATTTAACAACTTTAAAGATCAGATAAAAGGCCTGGAGGCAAAAGTTAGTACACAAGACAAATCGTATTCAGATGTAGTAAAACAAAATAACTGTAATGTGATAATCCGTAATCTACAAGAGGACCCTAGAGAGGAGTCGAATACAAGTATTTTGAAAAAAACTGTTATTTCGTTAGTACGGGATGGTTTAAATCTTAAGGATGTTTTTATTGAAAGTGTTTCTAGAAAGAAAAGTCACAATAGTAAGCCGGGTGTAATTGTTGCAGCTGTAAGCAACAGTGACCAAAAAAGGGAGCTTATGAAAGCAAAGCGTAATTTGAAGAACGTACATAAATTCAAGGATGTGTACATCGAGAATGATATGTCATACTCTGAGAGGAGAAATGAAGCAAACTTCCGCACTCTGATAAGAGCGTTTAAACAAGAAAATCAGGCCTTTACTATGAACGGTGGCCGAATTGTGAAGGTACATCATAACAACCAATCGTCAGTGGCAAGTGGTAAGAGCGGAGAAGGCAAACAGAACGAATCCGTCAATGGACGAAATGTACATCAGAATGAAGGAAACAACGGCCAACGACAAGGATACAGCAATCGTGGAAATATTAGAGGAGGTGGACGCGGAAGAGGGCGTGGTAAAAAATTCCAATAGGTTACATGCGGATTTTGGAATGTGAACGGATGGAATTGTGACAGGAACAGTGATAAATTTAAACTTTTATGTGCATGTTTGAATAATAAAGAGCTGCATATTCTGGGTATCGCAGAAACACATCTGGTTAAGAACAATACAATTAGTGTTGATGGATATACGTGGTTTGGTCATAACCGAATAGGCATTCATATACGCGCAAGGGCTGGCTCTGGTGGAGTAGGATTTTTGGTTCGAAATGACCTGATGGAGCTTTTTAACGTTATAGTTGTGGAAGACTCAATAGACGGTATATGTTGGCTAAAGTTCGAGGATAAGTTGAATTTGGACAATATTTTCTATGCCTGTGTAGTGTATTTGCCACCAGAAAATTCAACGCGTGCCGTGAATGTACATGAATTTTTAGAATCGCTAATGTCACAAATGTATACGATTCCAAAGGGTAATCAGTTTTATTTATGTGGAGATTTTAATTCAAGATGTGGTGATTTAAATGACTTTGTTGAAGGTATAGATACCTTGCCAGAGAGACAAGTAGTTGATTATAAAACTAATAAATACGGCAGCATTTTCTGTGAATTTTTAGCGGACATTAACTGTTGTATGTTGAACGGTAGGAATAATAGTCACAATGACTATACTTATGCATCGACAAGAGGATTAAGTGTTGTTGACTATTGTATAGTACCATACGAAATGTTGAAATCCTTTGATAGGTTTGAAGTCAGGCGCGTTTCTGCGCTTATTGATGATATGGGCATTATCGGTATTGTAGACCCGACACGGTGTATGCCAGACCATTCTTTACTTAGTTGGTCAATGCACTTGAACTTTCCTGTTGATGAAAACACAGAGCCAAAAGCCAATGCTGCTAGCTTTAAAACCAAATATGACCTTGGGAAAATACCCGACGACTGGTTAAATAGTGAATCGTTTATATCGGATATTGATCGTATACTATGTATTTTAGAAGAGTCTGAAGCTAATCAGTGTGATATTGACAAAACATATGAAAGCTTTATTAATAGTATCAAGTCGGAAATGTCGGAAAAAATCCCTAATAAGATCATTCAAATTAGCAACGGTTCCAGTAATAAACATCGGAGAATCAAGAAACCTTGGTGGAGTACAGACTTAACAGACCTTTGGAACGAGGTGTGCAAATCGGAAACTATGTATCTTAAAACCAAAAGTTGTCATTCTAAAAAACAGTTGCGCCATTTATATTGTCAAAACAGGAAAATATTTGACAAAAACGTACAACAGGCAAAGCGTCGTTATTGGTATAAAATGCAGGATGATTTGACCAGTTCATGTGATAATCCGAAAGAATTTTGGCGAAAAATTGGAAAGATAGGCATTGGTGCAGAAAGGCAACGTAACATAACGATGGAAATAAATTTAGAAGATGGTTCGGTATCAACAGATCCAATTTTAGTTTTGAATAAATGGAAAAATGATTTTTCTTCAATGTTAAATGTAGAAAATTGTATACAGCCTTCTGAAAATATCGACTCTAAAGATCAAGATGAATGTGATTATTTATTGGATTGTGAAATTACAAGTGAGGAAATATTTAAAGTAATAAAAAAGGCTAAAAATGGGAAGGCGCCCGGTCTTGATGAGATACCAGTAGAAGTGTTGAAAAACCAAACTGCTTTATCATTTTTAGTTCGTTTGTTTAATGTGTGTTACAATACGGGTAAGGTCCTGTTCTATGGGCCAAAGGTGTAATTGTACCAGTACCGAAATGTTCGTCGTCTGACCCCAGAGATCCTCTTTCATATCGTGGAATAACTTTAGCTCCAGCTACTTACAAGTTGTACTGTGGTGTTCTTGACTGTCTGTTGCGGGAAAAGTTTGATGCGTCGGATAGTATCCATGATGAGCAGAATGGTTTCCGAAAAGATCGTAACACCATTGATCACCTTTTGTCTATAACTAGTATAATAGAGTCCAGAAAACTACGTAAACAGTCTACATGCATATGCTGCTTTTATTGACTTTAAAAAGGCATACGATACTATAAATAGAGCATTGTTATTTAATAAATTAGAGTTACTTGGTGTTAGTTCTAAAATGATAAAGGCATTAAGATCTTTGTATAATAATGTTCAGTCTTGTATTAAGTTGAATGGTCTTGTATCTGACTGGTTCCCTGTTAATACTGGTTTGAAACAAGGGTGTATAATTTCACCATTATTGTTTAATTTTTTCATTAATGATTTAATTGATGAAGTTAAAAAGTTAAATGTTGGTATTAGCATAGGTGAAGAAAAAGTGTGTATAATGTTATATGCAGACGATGTAGTTTTCTTAACAGAAAGTGAAAGTGAATTACAAATCATTTTGAATACTTTAGAATGTTGGTGTGATAGAAACATGATAAAGGTTAATCTAGAAAAATCAAAAGTTATACATTTTAGAACACCTTCTGTGCCATGTACTAATTTTCCTTTTGTTTTTAATGGAAAATGTGTTGATAAAGTATCAAATTATACATATTTAGGTTTATTATTAACCGAACATTTGAGTTATGAGGAAATGGCAAAAACAGTTGCCAAATCTACCAGTAGGGCATTAGGGTTACTAATAGCAAAATGTAAAGCTCATGGTGGTTTTCAATATGATGTATTTACAAAATTGTTCAATTCAATTGTATGGTCAGTGATTGACTATGGTGCCTCTATTTGGGGTACTAAAGAATTTTCATGTATAAACGCTGTAAAACATAAGGCTATGAGATTTTTTATGGGAGTGGGTAGATATACCCCTAACTTAGCACTTTATGGAGATATGGGATGGAAACCATGTATTGTTAAACAATGGTCTTCCATATTTAGGACATGGTCACGATTTAATAAGATGTCTAATAGTAGACTTAATAAGAAAAATTTTCTTTGGAGTAATAATATCAGTTTTAATAAAGTAAAAAATTGGAACTGTAGAGTGAATACAAAGTTTAAAGAACTTGATCTTAATCAGTATTGTAATATTGAATGTATTTTGAGCAAGTCTGTTATTAAAGATATTGAAAACAATCTATTTATTATGTACCAAAATAATTGGCATTTAAATTTACTAGCTAATGAAAGCAGTAAATTGCGTACTTACAGGTTATTTAAATCAAATTATTGTACAGAAAAATATTTAAGTATTACTATGCCCGGTAAATTTAGAAGTGCATATGCTAAATTTAGAGCAGGTGTTGCTCCGATTAAAATTGAAACTGGCAGATATGAAGGTATAGATGTAAATGAAAGGTTCTGTTTTAATTGTAGAAAAAATGATTTGAATATAATTGAAGATGAAAAACATGTTTTATTAGAATGCCCAGAATATGCAGATCTGCGAACGATATTTTTTAACAGTGTATGTAATATAGAAAGTAGTTTTAGTAATTTAAGTAATGAAGAAAAGTTTTTATTTATGTTTCATGATGATAGAGTTTGTTATTTTACAGCCAAAATCTGCCATGAAGTACTTTTTAAGAGAAAGTGTATTTTATACTCGTAATAAGTTTCTATAATGTTGTTTGTTTTCTTTTGTATAAGTGTTTTTAATAGTATGGTGTTTTATGCTAAGATATATTGATATATGTAATAGATGTAATATAAATGTATTTTAATCTGTGTTTTTACAGTCTCTCATAACTCTTTTTAGAGTGGCTCTTTTTTATAAATTGTTAATATTATATTGTGTTGTATATCAAATGTTTTAAAGAGGTGAGACTCTAATAAATTATTTGTTTGTTTGTTTGTTTGTTTTATAACTACACGAACGATTCTCAATTGCTTAATAAAAATCGGTAAAACCAGGGTGAAATTCGACAGTTAAAATTTGGTGAAACGCTTGGTTTTAATTTCGTAAAACTGTTTGAAATTTTCGATGTTTAAAAAGACGATTTCACAAACGTTTACAAATAATCGTTTAGAATTGCTTTATTTCAGGACCTTAACAATCCATTATACCTCCTGAAATATTTCAGAACCTCCATCATTATTCTGAAATATTACAAAACCTCTATTATTCTATAATTCGAAATATGCAGATGTCCCAAAATAATTATGGAGTTCCATAAATGTATTGGGGCAACTTGAAATTGTGCTATGCATATAGTTCCAGAATTAAAAGCAATGTTACAATTTACTGATTTCTGTGCACAAATAAGGACTCAGAGGGTAAACGCAAGAAAACGAAACCCTATTCTAACATTACTTTAGATCGAGATTGTAGGGCAAGTTATTACAGTAATTTTTCTGTGACATAGTATATTAGTTATCCTTTTCCCAGGATTTTTGTTATGCTATATATATATAACTATTTATTATTTAATACTCGGCAGCTATGCATGTTAACATTTATAGTGCGTTCTTGTTTTTCTGTTACACCACTGCCCCAGGTACGGGGAGGGTTGGGATTTCGATAAAATGTTTAACCCCGCCACATTATGTGTCAAAGTTAAGTTCAAATTCATTATTGTAAACTCTCAGACACATAAAGCGTTGCAAGAGGAATTCAATATATTCAAATGGAAATGGAAATTTGTGTATGTGCTTATCTCAAATCAGGAGCCTGTAATTCAATGGTTGTCGTTTGTTTCTGCATGTGTAACATACTTATTTTCCTTCATTTTTGGTCTTTTAAAGCTGATTATACGGTATGGGCTTTGCCCATTGTTGAAGAACGTCCGGTGACCTATAGCTGTTAATTTCTGTGTCATTTGGTCTCCTGTATAGAGAGTTGTCTCATTGGCAATCATACGTTCTTGTTAATATATGATGATTATTCGACATCTAGAAAAGGTTTTCACGGACTCATCTCAAACCATTGACAGGTCTTTAACTTGCAGAGAGGTGAGTTTCTTTCTCTCTCAATGTAAACTTTATGAAGAAGAACAGCAATAATTAAAAAGCGTTACTCCTTTGCGTTTGTTTTTTTCATGTGCGTTTAATGGTTTTGTGACATTAATTGACACACCATATCATTTTTTAAGCAAGACAATATAACCAAAATAATATTTGTGATCACTGAAAGTTCGCTAAGCTGATAAATACTGTATATCTGTACCTTTTTCAGTAAATCTTTTGATTGAATTCCCCAAAGTCAGTTCATCATACCATTTCAAGGCTTGAAACTGAGCAAGGATAATGAACTGATTGTGTGGATTCAGGCGGAGAGGGAAGGCAGGGCCGTAACTAGCCTCTTTTAATTGTGAGGCAAAATATATACGCCGAAAAAAAATTTGGGGAGGGGTCTTTGGGCCGCTTAAGGCTTAAGGCCACAGAAGCTCTGAGAAAAATAACGCAAAATCGTGCATTCTGAGCGTTTCCCAGACTCCTTCTTGCATTGAAACGGCTTAACTAATTTTTAGATATTTTTTTCGACAATCAGGTCCCAAAGCAAAAACAAAGATTCAGTGTAATTTCAGACTTTTAGGTATTAGAGACAACATTAAAAGACCAATATGTAGGATAAAGCAAAAATCGTAATTCTCATAATTATTAATACCGTATCTGTCTGTCTGTCTGTCTGTTCTTGTCTTGTACTGTGATTAGACTTTGGTGATTTTTTTATGACTAGATTTAAATATAGTGACATTGCAGTATTAATATACTTTAAGTACTAGTACTGCTGAAGTCCACACTAGGGACGATCTTCACCTTGTTTTACGATCTTTTACGGTATTAATGATTCTTTAAAAGTATTGTTGAAGACCATCCGGCAAATATCAAGATGAAGAGCAGGAACACAAACTTTGACCATTGATCATTTGTATTTTTCTATGCATTGACTGTGTGTGCGATTATGTCCCCATACTCCTTTATTATCTGTTAAAGGGTCTCAACACGACTTAATGCAAGTTTAACCTTTCAATGTAAAAGGTCATGTATGGCAATACCTTGTTTTTTTTCTTTTTTTCAAATTATTTGATACCGGGAAATATGTGACCTTACTTTAATTCAAACCATGTCAGCTATCTAGTTTTATTTACAAAAAACAAACTGAAAGGACATTTTTTTGTGTCCACTGAGTAACATGGCATGTACTTAAAATATATTTCTCGCACAATTCTGGACATTGGTGGACATGCAACATTGCAAAACCACGTTTATAAATGAAAATCAATGCTCAGACAATAGCCATAAATTAGGAAAATAAATGAACAAAAGACAAACCCGGAACAAAGAAGTACAAACAATAGAACACCAACTCTGAAAACTAAAAGGAAAATAGAAACATGGATAACGAAAAACATCCAGGGGATACACCAGAGAGTGAAGAGAACTTGCTTCTTGCAAGACTCTTTCCGTGAAAACAATTTGATATGAAAACAGCCTTTTGTTTCATTTTTTTTGAATTTTTTTACATGAGGCATTTGCCTCATTTGCCTCAATGTAGTTACGGCCCTGGAAGGTGGCGGGCAAGCACCCCCCCCCCCCCCCTTAAAATTTGCAAAGTACGGGTTGTCCTCAGCTTAACTTAAAGAATATTTCGATAATTTTACCTAAACAAAAATGTCACTTTTCGCCAATTAACTTAAAATACTGCGTCCGCCCTTGTAATAAAACGACCACAAATTATACAAAAGTCAAGACAAATTGCGATATGACTGAGACTACTATAACACATATTATATTATATGTTATAGTAGTCTCAGGATATGAGTATAACAAAATCAGAGATCAATATATTGATTAGATTGGTGTCCCTCGTAATTGAAATCTGTCAGATCTGCCATTGACCGTAAAATTGGGGTAAAAACTCTAAGGCATTAAAATTAGAAAGATCATCGCATAGGGAACATGTGTACTAAGTTTCAAGTTGATTGGACTTCAAATTCATCAAAAACTACCTCGACGGACAAACGAACAGATGAACGAACGAACGATCGAACGAACGGACGGACGAACGAACGGACGCAGCACAGACCAGAAACCATAATGCCCATAAATGGAGCATAGAAATAAAATAAAATGTTACAATGAAGGCATGAGTGGGAATGTAGGCGCTGGTCGGTTGAGACTGCTCCGTATTTTACGCAAGTATATATTATAGTATTAGGAATATTGTGATATATCATGATCCGACCTCATATATAACCAGCTCAACTTATCTAAAATGCAGTTGCTTAGAATGGATGTAGAATGGATGTAGCATATTTGTTTTTTTAAATATTCTGGAAGTCAGAGTGGCTTCTTCCTTAATTATGAAGGTAGGCTATACTGGCCGTGAGCACAGACCAGCGCTGGAATTATGCATGGATTCTTTTTTAAGTAACCCGGTGCTACGTTAAATCATATCGCGCAAGTCAATTGTCAATGGGCCAATAATTTCATCTTCCAGTTAGATATCTGTATATGATTTATGTTGTCTTATCATTTAGATCGATTGACATCAGTTAGATCAGTAGAGTAATGGACTGCTTATTGGTCATTGAAGATGTATAGATCATGCTATGTGACTCACAGAGACATATAATTATATCTTTTTTTTAATTTGAATATGAATGGGTTTTGATATATATTTATATATATTTATGGGTTGACATTTCAACAAGACTGTATTAATCCCAGCGGCAGCCGCACGTCTATACCGACTATACCCAAAATCCTATACAACAAAACAGCTTTAGAAAATAGAATATGTCCTTTATGCCATAAAGAGGTGGAAGATGAATTTCATTTTATCATAACATGTTCAGAAATTAATAAAACTAGGATCAAAATGTTTGATGAAATATCTAGTATTGTCCCCTGTTTTAATACAATGAGTAAGGAAAACAAATTTGATTTTATATTTTCCTGCATAAGTGAAATGTATAATGAAAGAAACAATTATAATGTCAATATATGAACTGTGTAATTGATGGCTCAACGTATAATGTTATATATATTATAACATATTTTTTGTAACATAAGCATAATATTTTAATTGATAATTTTAAAGAGGAGGCATGCTGTCAAAAATAGTATTATAATTAATACTAATAATCTATGTTTTTGTTTTTCTTTCAATGCTACATGTTTGTAGTGTTGAATGACTATCGTTTTGTATTTAATATGCCACTGTCTGTTTGTTTGTTTTTGTTGTATATTTTAGTAACAATCCTATTGTTTGGATTTTATACTAATAAAATTCTTATTCTTTAATATTCTTATGTTATGATCCCCTTATTTGTAAACATTGACACGTGTTATATTTCCCGCGAAATGACGTTATGTATTTCGTAGCAACTCGTCGACGGAAACAGTTGTTGATTGGATGACCGCATTCTGGCATTGCGCTTTAATGGTGGATCTGGTCAAGTATTTACAGTAAACAAGATATAATTTTCAAGAGTACTTTATTGGGTATGTTGATATGTTTATACAGCCATCCATAGTATTAAGTTGAAACCAATATTCAGACTAGTGTTTTTAGTTATCAAAATATTTCAAAGATTGTTCTGGAATGTTGTGAACTTCGCGTTGGTGTTGTTCGTGAATCATCGAAAATAAGGAAATAATAATTTATGATAAATTCCTATTTCTTCCTCAGTTAATACAGATTTAGATCTTTTCAATTTGTTGTACATATCATTAACTGTCAACAATCCATCAGAATATGTTGTTTTGATAAATTTTATAATAAGTATTTAATGACTTCCAGGCGAACAAAGAAGACAATAACAAACCGAAACCGAGGCTTAGAAAGTGTTGACAGGATCTGACAGATTCTGTTGTGGAAAAAGCGGAGTTACAACTTGATGAAGATTTTTTTAAGTGTTAAAGTGAAGAACATTAAAAATGAGGGACGAAATTGCAGCAGCAGTGGTGTTTTTATCACGTTTAGTACGGCAGTGCGGTAGCATCCCAAATGAGAAAATGGAATCCTTCTCAAGTAGTCTTTCAGCAGTGCTGGTAGAGAAATTTAAGAACCACTGGTATCAAGATTTTCCAGCTAAAGGGCAAGCTTATAGATGTATAAGAATCAACCCTGAAGAACCAAATGACCCAGTAATGGAGAGTGCTGTACACAAATCTGGTCTCGAATACAAAGATCTCAAGTTGTTTTGTGAACTGACACTATGGGTTGATCCTTCAGATGTCTCTTGCAGGTAAAAAAATTTTTTTTTGTATTTTATTGATAGAAGTGTTCTCTGCTTCTAGCTGAAGAGGGTACATGTACATGTATTGATATTACCTTTGTCTGTCTGTGTATGTGGTCCATCCAGAACATGATTACTGTTCTCTCTCTTTTGTTTGTCTCTTTAAATTTAATGTCATAATGTTGATTACTAAAAGTATGGAGAGCCATTTAAGCCAAATAACAGTATTTAGGATAGACTAATATTACGGTCCGGGACTCACTGCATGGCAAGGGTTAATTTTTATGCAACTTTCACAGAAGATGCTGTGGAAACCTTATAAAAAGATTTTTTTTCTGATCGGAGGCTATGAAAACATTCATTAGTAGTTTTATTTCACTTGTGGTGAGACATGTGATACTCTTTGACAGCGAAGTCATCAGGAATCTCCATGACCTGTTTAATGATGGTGTCACCAACCAAAGATCCTGCCATCTTCAAGTGATACCTGTTATTTTCAAAATTTGTTTTTGTTTCTCTAGCCACCACCATTTTTGTGAGCAATTATAATCAATTAACCCCTAGGCTTGTATTATAATTCAAAGGGTTCTGAGCTGCTGATTACAGTTTTCAAACCCTGAGTAATTTCTGGTTAAAGATCACTAAACACACCTGACAGGAGAACTCTTGATCAAAATAGACGACTGATTGCACTATTTGATTACCATGATTACGTTAACGTTTTAGCAAATGATATTGAAAATTAAGATTGAAAAATAAATTTTTAATTCAGTAACAAAGAATTCGAAACACATGCATGTCTTGTATTGACTTACTTACTGCATCCACCTATTTAAACAAGAACAAAATAAGACATAAATTTTCAACTTATTTGATGCAGAATAAAACAAAAATATTAAATAACTTTACCAAGTTTAAAATTGAATAATTTAATTTTGGATGTAACACGTCTTCTGATTGGCTGACGTTATTTTGTTATGAGCCCATAGACATAATTTAGTCATGTGACCGTGACGTCATCAACATATTTTCATGGTTTTCTACGGTTTAAAATGGAATTTAGAATTAAATTATAAGAAATTACTGTAATATTTTGTCTGTCTATTCGAAATAACAAAAAATGTTGTGCACACTGTTAAATAACCCGCTACGCGCATTATTCAGTGTGAACCAAATTTTTTATGTTATTTCTTCATAGACAGAAAAAATATTACAGTCATTCCTTAAATTACTAAATATTACCTGCATTGAAGTTAATAATATTTGAAGAAATTTCATATCGTAATTCATTATTCATTTTATAGTTTACAATCAAATTGATACATTCATTTTTGTACATCCTATTTTCATTCACAATCAAAAGATGAATGCATATGTCTCATAGTATCATGGTATATTACATGTACTATGAAATTAGTTATCTAAATTCATTAAAAAAAGTAAATTTGTAAATATTTGCCCTTTAAATCTTTTCTTCAGTGTAAAACTCCTGTTAGTTGATGGTGCAAATCATGGATACTTGTTCATTATAACTTCTGAATTTGACAGTGAAAAAAACCTAAACCGATTTTAAAGATCTATACAATTATCAAAATAGCAAGACAACGAAGTGGGAACCCTAATTCGGACATCACTGCTTGTGGTCATTCTTGACTTAGACTCTAAGTAGGGAGCAATTAAGGCTTGACATTGAAATGGTTACAAATGACAATCAATGAAAATATTTGCTATTCTTTAATGAAATAGATATAAAAAGCATTATTATTACAGCAGCCTGTTCCATCATTCCTTACATGGAAATATGAAGCAGTGAAATATTTTCGATCAATATATATACATTGTATAGCTGAATTTATACCTCATTATAACTAATTAATTACATTATCAGAAATGTACATGTACTGTCCTATAAACAAAACAAAAAAAGGTATTTATTATTTTTACTTCAAAGGTTTGGCGAGGCAAACAGACCAGTGTGTACTCTTGCAACATCTAAAGATGGAAATCTTGAAAACAGAGCGCATACTGTTGACATAGATGAATATCTACAGAAAGAGAAGGATAGATATAACAATCAGGTAAATTTTGGTCCTCAATGCTCTTTAACTTTGTACTTTATTTGGCATTTTTAACTTTTTGGGATTCGAGCGTCACTGATGAGTCTTTTGTAGACGAAACGCGCGTCTGGCGTATATACAAAATTTAGTCCTGGTATCTATGATGAGTTTATATACATGTAGTTAAAACTGAACAAAACCTGTGTCATTGGTCCAACCTTCTACAATATTTTTTTTTTTTATAAAAGTCCCAAATTTAGAAGTCTTGGCTACTGAGTTCCTCGTCGAGGTTAATTTTTGGATCCAGAACTTAGCAATTACAAATTATTGAGGAATGGTCTTTTGTCTGTTGTATCATCATGCTTAATGACATTGACCATCATTTGAGGCATTGGCTAAAGTTAATGTTCTAAAAAAAAAAATTTCAAATAGCACCATCATGACCGTGCAAATTAACATACATGTATCACTGGTTTTCCCCCCAAAAAATGAGCGCCATGGCCACTACAAATGTATACATTCTATTTTAAAATCATTCAAGATATCACCATGGTACTGGTAGAATATACAACTCCAGCTGGGTACCAGTTTGTGCCAAACTGTTTAAGGTTTTGTCTGATCGAAAAAGAAATTTGAACTTTTACTATATATTCAACCAAAACTTCTTAAAAGTTCTATCTGGCTGAATTATTTTTGTCTTCACATTTTGTCAATCAGACACAATTTGGGATACAATGGGGTAACTCAGTGCTTTAAGTCCCTGTGGAACACTGAGTTTATTTTTGCTGTAAGAACAGATTAGTCACTCTCTACATGTTGCAATTATTTATGTAATTTAAAGAGAGGACCATCACTTAGTCAGTTCTGTGCTTGCCAAGTTGGATTTGAATATTTTCAAATGTGTCTTTTGGTCTTTGAAATGAATTATTTGACAGCCATGTTTTCTCCATTGTAGGTGAATATTGTTACCACCCGATCATCTCTTGCATCCCGTCCATACAACAGCAACCATAATCTAGTCTATAATGGTTTCAATAGTTTCCAACAGCATAATTACTACAACAACCACCGCCACCGCAATAGTCGTCGTAAATTGCCATCGGAACAGCAAGTCAATGGGGTGAGGCATTCTCCCGAGCACGTCAACGAGGTCAGACAGCAGTTTATGAATCAAGTGAACAGCATTGCAGGGAAAGCCAATGAGAAGTCTGATGAACAACCCTCATCGAGCTTGTCGGAAGACAGCGGGTCATCGTCAGACGGAAGCAGCAAATCACCTGATCAAAGCCCGGAGAAATCTCAGGAGAAAAAATCAAATAAATCTCATCAAAATAAAGGGAAGCATACCTCAAATCTCAATCAGGGAAAGTCCAAACAAGGCAGCTCAAATCAAGGGTTCAAAAATTTCCAGAGCAAAAGCACAGAGCAGTTTTCTTGGGGTAAAGGATCAGGGCCATCTCATAGTAAATTCAATCAAGCACCAAAGGTTCACTAGTAATAAATAAAAATGTGTTCATTTCATTACTGATTGGCCAGACGATATTTTTATTTATATCAGAGTATTTATATTTTTTTCTTCATTGTTTTATTTTTTGCTTAATGGAAATGAACATGTTTCTTTGGTTGTATCTGTGCTATAGGGAAAATCACAATATATATTGTGGGGAAATCATAATGACACATATATGTGAGAGCTTATTTTAATCGCACCAGGAAATACTCTAAACAATGACATGAATAATGCTTAAATGGGAGAAAAACTATTGTTTATGCCATATGTAATTTTAGTGCTACTTACAATTGGAAAAAGATTAAAACCTGTTTGAAAACGATAAAAGATTCAATGAATGAATTACTGTATTTAATTACCAGCATATTTTTGCATATTACATGTACATGTACTTCATATGACAAGTTTTCGGGCAAAAATGTACTTTTTAAATATATATGTGATAGGTATGAAATGTAAACAAGAAAGTGCTCGGACAGTTAATAGTACATTTGTGACACATACTAGTTTTCTGGTAGCAGCACTAATGGTGAAGTACATTAAACATTATATTTTATTTCTTAATTTATGAAATCACTGTTTGTTTTTCTTTGATTTAATGGATAAATTGGTTTTAATTTTGTTTTTTTTGTCGATTTTACTTGTGGTTTTATATTATGATGAGTGAATTCATCGACATTTGTATAGTTCCACAGCATATAAAGTGCAAATTGTGATAGATCCATCAGTTCTGGATGTTTTATTAAGTTCGTAGACATTTATGAATGAATTATTTTGTATATAAAGAAATTTTACTTGCACAGAAAATTGAGTGTAGACCAAAATGACGAAAATTATGTTTTATCTAAAATTAAATTTATTGTTTTATTTTATAATTTACAAATTTCCATGACTTATGTATGCCTAATTAAATTTAACAAAGATTCAGAATTTAACTTTCAAAACTAAATTTAAAGCGGTTATTGATGATCTTTTTTTAAACACAACAGAATTTTAACGTTTAAACAAATGGACATATATAAGAAGGTGGTTCTTTTTTTCATTTCTTGACATAAAAACAATTGTAAATGTTTTTAAAAAGTTAACTATCTATATTTCTGTGAAATATCCCAGTTTATAAATAAATTTATAACTCTAAAATAACTGGAAATGTACAATCAGATTCAAAGTAATCTTTTTGAAAGTATGAATTTTCTAAACATGGAATTGATGGATATAATTGTAGTTCTGCTGTATCGAAGAGAAGTGACACAAAATGAAGTAGTTAAGTGTTGTTTGAATGTTCAATGTTCCCTGATGGAATGACTTCTGCATGTTGTATTTGCAGAATGATTAGATACAGTAGAATTTTTGACGAAGTACATGTATAAGTTTTGAAAGTTTTTTAATTTAAACATGTAATTTTTTTAATGAATTCAATTTAAATTGCTGGAGATTTATGTACAACATGGAAAATGTAATTTACTGGTACCAAAGTGCATTGTTGGAGTTCCTTCCTCCAAAATGTATGTGTTGTTGGAAGCTACTTTTCATTTTATCCCATCTTGCCGTATTTTGGCATATCAATTGAATTTACCAATTGGTCAGACTTTCAGAAACAACTGCCATTTGTTGGCACTATATAGATGTCAAGTTTATTTTGAAAAAGCTTCCAACCACCTTGTACAATCTGTTGTGGAAAAGATTATCTTACTCAGAACTTTTTAAAACATTGTTACATGTACTTTTGAAAAGATCAATGGGTCACAAAATTGACTACATTAATGTGCTATTGGACAATATTTTCATTTCATATTCTGCAGTCATGCTTTTATTGGATTTCCGCAATCAGTATTTAATGTTAATTTTCTAAACATTGCTGCTGTACATGTATTCTATTTTTTTTAATTGATCAGTAAATTTAAGACAAACAGGAATAAATTAGAGTGACTTTCAATTTTTTAATTAACAAAAAAATCATAACCTATCAGAATTGTTTAATCCTTATTTAGAGCCTTTCAATGCTGTGTGAATTGAAGTATTTGACAACTACAATATTCCAAAAAAAAAATGATTGAAAAGGAATTTTAATGTTTTACCTATAAATAAAATATGATTACAATTGTCTGGGGAGAAATTTAAAAAAAATAAAAAAATAATCTTATTAAAAATCTGGTTAAATTCATTTAAAACTTCAAAGCATTATGTTGTACTGAACAAGCATTATATATTTGCCACTGGACATTAATCAACCATCAATCAATCAAAGCATTCTGTAGTCTCTTCTGTCATCTATTGATAATTGTTTTACTTGTGTTTTTTGTTTTTCTTTTATTATTAATATATATTATTAATTGTGATAAATGTGCAGTCTGGAATAGCTGCCAAATTAATTTGTGTATTGAATTCCAAAGTATATTTTATGAATTATCCCAGATGACCTCTGAAAGTTCAGTCAGCAACATATCACATGATTTGTCCATTAATTGTAAATATTCACACGTCCAGGAAGATGGTTTGCATGGTAAACCTTTTACTTGGTGCAATATAAATATTTTAGCTTTAACTAGATTTATTTTTCAGGTTGCTTTTAAGCATTAATTCAGAGAAAACATGAATGAATTGATAAATAGTGTATTGTTATTTTTATGACTTTCAGTGGTCAAAACAGGGCTCACATGGTAGAAGTGGTTCCACTTGAAGTTTATAAAAAATCTTGTATTTAACAAATGTAACGAATTTAAAATTTAAGCCACCATGATTGTATACATTTTGATTTTCAACACTCCCTCGAACACTAAAATTGTACATACATGTAATACACAATTGGTATGGTTTGGCAGGGCTGGGCGATGTCCCTTTAATCAATTGAGTACTGGTACATGTATTTGAAAATTCTTTGTGGTATTTTAGCAAGCTTAAAAGTGCATTTTTGTTCTTTCTCTAAATTGGTCAGAATTTGAATTCAGATGATAGCCTACCAAAGTTTTGTTACATTTGAATTTATTATAAGTATTTTGTAAATTTCTTGATGGAGCTACTTCATTTTTAATGCTAGATCAAAGGACTATGTAGACACATTCTTACTTAATGTGGATTATTGGAGAGAATGTAACAGTTGTGTGACACATTTTATATATCCAGGTCGAGTCAAGGTAATTGAAGTGTTCAAACATTTAAAAAAAAAAATCAATTATTTATAAAAAAACAAGGGTTTGAGCAACAAGGGTTTTCAATAATGGTATCTGCAAAATTATAAAAGATTTTTACGTGTTACAAAATCTTTTTTTTTTTTATTGTGCTGGTTTTGATTAATGTTTAAAAGACTATTATCTAGTCCTGCAGTAGTATTTATCTTGTTAAAAAATTTCAGTAATATAAAATTATTACGGTCACATGTTGCTTTTAAGTTGAAAGGGGCAAATTTTCTTTTTAAGATGTTAGCTTTCTGGATTTTTATCAAATTCCTGTGTTATGCAATGATGCAGACTTTAAATGAACAATTGAACACCACATGGCAGTAAATTACCTTGACTTGACCTACTCATTTAATGAGTGAAATTGCAAATGGCTACTTAAGAAGTTTTAAATGCAAATTTTATAGAAGTAAATAATTCCTAAGTCAGCCAGTCAATTTTACTGTTTTTTGTTAGAGAAACTGGTTTTCAGTTATTACATTTATAATGCTGTTGATAAGATTGTAATAAATCGGTTATTTGTTGGGATAAGCGTACATGTAAACATTTAATTCTCATTTCATTATTCAAACTATTTCTACTGTTGCACGAACAAAACCATTAGAATTCATCTGTATTTGTTAATTTGCTCGTTAAGTTTTATTTCAATACCTCTATAAAAAAATAGTGCTTATGGAATATTTTTCATGTTAAATTTGAAACTTGTTTGTGCAGAATATAAATTTGAAAAAAAAAAAAATCAGAATTTTTTTTTTGGGGGGGGGGGGGGATTTAATTATAATGAGGTGATTGAAGACTGGAAACCACCATTTTAAAAAAACAAAGAAATTTCGAGGTAGTTTCTTGGTCAGGAATCTTCTTTAAAATTAAGCATAAAAATTGAGAAATTGTCTCTTGTCATAAATGGTAGGATTCAAAAACGGAACATGTCCTCAACCTTTTTCAGAGTTATTAAGGTGGTACCTAACACTACAGGGAGATAACTCTGTAAAATCAGCTAAACGTTTTAATTACGTTGGGTTGTTATAGGAATATTAAGCTTCTCAATGATCAAAATTAGTGTTTGTCAAACTTCTATATAACCAGTGTAATTTTTCTGATAAAACAGTTGGTTCAAATTTTTTGAAATTTTTATATTTTTGTCAAAGGGCTAAAGTAAATACTTTTTCAAAATTTTATGAAAATTAAACGAGCCAAATTAATTTTAGTGAAGGTGTTGGGTACCACCTTAAACCAGTTGATAGGGCTAATATATACTAGGTTGATAGATTTCTAATCCTACAAATGTTCTATTGTTCTCTCAAATTGTCTCTCCATCAGAGAAACCTTGCTGTCATAAGCCAATGTTTCTGATAGAATTTTCTTTTGATATTCAGGTTAATATAGGTTTCAACATCACTGCTTTTTGTCCAAATTTAAGTTTTGCCAAAATATTTTCATCTGGAATTATTCATCAATTTTTTTCATCTTTCATCCCTGCCAAGTTGAATAGTTGATCTCAGACCATGTTAACTTCAGAACATTCATAACTACACAAAATGGCATTCATTTCCATGTATAATTATGATCTCGTTCCTACTGTATCATTTTTAACTGTCATTTTATAATCATAGTTTAAAAATCGACGTAGGACATGTATGCATGTGTTACTTAACAATATTATAACTCGGGTGAATTTTGTCATTTATAATCAACCTCATGCAGCTAACTCAAATTGTACCTCATAATTTGTAAAGAAATTGAATGAAATCCTGAAATCATTTTTCAATGATATTGTATGAAAGTCTTGAGAGGAAATTGGAATTTTTTCTCTACAGGGGACCAAATGGTAAATTAGAAAATTTGCCTACGCTGCACCATTTCACACTGTGATTAAAATGACAATCAACCTGAGTTGTAGTATTTTAAGACTTCCTACAAAATTATATAAACAAAAGTTATAAATGATAAATAGCATGTTTATGTAACTGTAAGCCTTATGATAGAATTTCTGTGTTTGATGTCGAACCATATGATTAATAATACTCAAGTGTAATTCAGGAATTTTTTTCATCATTATGATTTTGACCTTTACAAACCATGTTGGATATGAAAAGAAAGACTATCGTATTAATTTTTTCATGACATTTTCATTATAATTGTATGCTTATTTTTATCCCTTTCCTGAAAGTTTAGAGTTTCATGCTTAATTTACAGACATCAGACAAAGTGATCTATCATAAGGCCTACATACATGTATCTTGGTCATTAAATGACTTACAAATCTGTTGAAGTATTAGTTAATCTTATCTGTGTGTAGTTATATATGAACAAGTTTTATTTCTTCTGTAATATTTGTATTCATAACTTCATAGCTAAAACCATACATATGTTGAATCATTGAAAGGTGTTCAGAATTGTGGCATAACTTGATAACTGTGATATTGATATACCACAGCATTACAAGTCAAAACTTGTTGTTCCAGAGATCTGGTATTAAAATTTTTATAAATATAGCTTACTCTTATTCCTGTTTTAAAAAGCAAAGAAACAGCATCGTGGTCTGGTATTAAAGGCTTACGTGTGTGATAAAAGTCATAGGTATGAAATTATGGTTTTCTGCCTAGGCATGGAGCATTGAAAAGTAATATCAAGGCCTTGATGGCTTTGAGTCTGAAAAATATGTCTTTCTTGTGCTGTTACTTTATGAACAAGCACATTGCAAATTCAGCTCAAGGACTCAGCACATTACAAATTCTGACTCGAGTGTGATACAATTAATAAAAAAGAGATTTGGTGTGATTGCCAAGTAGACAACTATCAAGGAGAGTTCCAATGACTTAAGAAATAGGCAATCAAAGGTCAGCTGTCTTCATCGATGAAAGAAAAAGAAACCCGACATGAAAATGTGAAACAATTTCAACCCTAATGACCTAACTTATTAGGTTATTTGCCAATTTTAAGTGTTCTTGCCTTTTATTTTGAGTATTATAGATAGGAACTTCAGAAGAAAACATGATAGCAAAACAAGATCAGCATATAGTTCAGCAAAGATGAAATTGTCAGATGTTGTGGTTTTGGCTAAAACAGTAGAAGACGAGAAGTTTTTAACCAAAAAATAATAAGCAATATATATCAAAGAAAGTTTATGATTAATATTCTATTCTGGACCTAGATGAGTTACATAGGTTCAATAGAGCCATTAGTGTTATATTAGCAAACAGCACAAATTTTTATTCTGGAAAAAACACCTGTTTCATCAACAGAAGTAGGAAGCAGAGTTAAGATAGCTCTTATCTGTTCCAATATGAAGTCTATTTTATTTAAGCCCCAGTTGTAGCTGAGGGTGCATCATGTTTTACTGATGTCTGTCTATGTTCAAAAGTTGTTTTCATTCTCAAACTTTAGTTTGTCCAGCCATTTGTTATGAAACATTAACACAATGCTTATTACCACAAATTACAGATCAAGTTTAAATTTTGGTGGGGTCACTTCAACCGTTCTAGAGATACATATAGAAAATTTGCTGATTTCTTTGTTTCTGTTCTCTACTTTTAGTTTGCCTCAGCCAAATGTTATGATACTTATACACAAAACTTATTACCACAAAACTCTAATCTAGGGCAATTTTGGATATCGTCACTTCATACAGTTCATCAGTTGTGACCCTTTACATTGTATATGATAGGCACGCGGGGACATAATCTGTGTCCCATGGACTTTCCTGCGAATTTAAAACTATTTCATACAGTTTGCAGTTTTCATGCTTTCATGTAAAAAGAGCTTGGGATTGATCAGACTAGTTCTTTCCATTAGCTTGTGTGTATATGATTAAAGAAAAATGTTGTGTTATAAACGTCAGTTTGACAACATTACAAGGCTTGCAAACCAGAAGTTTCTGTAACTTGTAAGAAAGATGACGAGACCAACTTCAGCGGTTTCATCTTGTAAATATCCTTGCAACTGAAAGGTGGAAGTGAATTCATATCAGTAATTGGTGTTTCAACGACTTTGACCGCTCTAAATGGGTTAAATTGGATTTCAGCAAGTCTCATCTTTATCAAAATGGTGGTTAATAGGTACTAGTATAAGGAGATTTGGCCTTATGATTGCATGATTTTAATTTTATCAATCAAGAAATAGAGCAGTGCCATGCATTCTGGTCTCAATCCCAAGCTGTAAATTGTAACTTTCAAATGAAAATCCGGTTCTATCCATGCTTAAAATGTTTTTTCAAGAAACACTATGCTGTAATGTTATAGGTATTTACCAGTCTGATCAGAAACAAGAATCAATTTGTAGAACTGAATAAATTTCCGAAATTATAAATAAGACTAATGAACAAAAATAATAATTTAATAAATAGCTTATATACACGCGCAATATCTTATAACAATGACACCTCCACACTCTTTCTCTCCTATCGCACAGACAAATACACACACTCTCACAATATGCACTGCACATATATACTTTCATCCAAAGTTGCATAGATGAAAATTCTTTTATAAACACAGACACACCAACTCCCCTCTCTCACACGATCACATTTTCTATCAGCACACACCGACAAACTCGCACAACTCAATATTTGAAACACAACAACAATAGTGTTAATCATTTGAAAAAAAAAATAACAATGTTAATGCACATCTCCGCAGTGTTTTATGTCCGCAGTGTTTTATGTTTACTCCATGTTTTCCGTAGATTTGCGAAAGAATCCCCATTTCTTTTGATTCCAAGGGTTTGTCTTAAACCATCCAAAGGCAGTTCTGACTCGTCATTAGCGAACTTCAACTTAACGATCAATTCATCCCTGAAAATTAAAAACAATTCCAGTTAATTTTTTGGCTCTCCATTGGATAAACTGATAAAACTAGAAATATTTTATAAAAAAAAAAGAAAAAGTTTCATTATTTCACACAAAACTACAAACATTATCCTCTGGATTGATTCTTTAATAATTGACGATGGAAGTTTTGAACGACCTTGACTGCATGGTTGGGATCCCGCTAACATGTTTAACCCCGCCACATTAATTATGTATGTGCCTGTCCCAAGTCAGGAGCCTGTAATTCAGTGGTTGTCGTTTGTTTATGTGTTACATATTTGTTTCTCGTTCATTTTTTTTACATTAATAAGGCCGTTAGTTTTCTCGTTTGAATTGTTTTACATTGTATTATCGGGGCCTATTATAGCTGACTATGCGGTATGGGCTTTGCTCGTTGTTGAAGGCCGTACGGTGGCCTATAGTTGTTAATGTCTGTGTCATTTTGGTCTTCTGTGGATAGTTGTCTCATTGGCAATCATACCACATCTTCTTTTTTATATTTGCACGGGAGGTAGTATCATCTACCTCCAATTCATGCTGTTAAAAAACCCACAAATATAACATAAATCATTCGTTGGATTTATTGTGTCGTTGGATTGCTGTTTCTCTGATGTTATCCCTCAAATATATTGTATTCTTATCCACAATTTGTGTAGCATCACAATCACATTTGCCAAACAGATAACATTGGCTTTCGATCATACAGCTTATGACATTTCTCGGAGTAGAAAATTTATACTCGAAATATTAATGACAGTTAGGCCTGCTGTCCAAAAACTTATGAACAATCACGAATTGACTTTACCTTAAAGCACTCGTTTGTTTTCTCTGACAAGTCTTTCGTCTTCACATAAGAATTGTATAAAAATTTAAACTGGTTTTCTTGACAGCTGACATCTGCCAAAAAAAATAATGGGACTGATTCTATTGATCAACTGTAACGCAGACAGATCGTAGTTTGGGATTATTAAAACGTCTTATTTCTACAGGATTTTGCATGTTTTTGACAGATTTGCTCTCTGTGTGTGAAAACATTGAACTGACTGTTGAACTCATTGAATACCGATTGCCGTCACATTATAAAAAATGAAGTTTTGTTTTTGCGAAGAATTAACATTAAGAGGCTACTAATTATAGAACCATTTTGTAAGAAAATAAAAAAGTTGGACTACAAAAGTAACCACCATGTAAATAACACACAACAAACATTACCCAAAAAAAACGTTGTTCATATGAAGAAAGCCTCTACTTAGTATATCATTTGGTCTCTAGTGGTGAGTTGTCTCATTGGCAATCATACCATTGTCTTATTATTATATCCAAGACTTGTATAATTGTATTTATAAATAACATGTAGAGGGGATGAGGTGGTTCCTATTTTGATTGACACCATCTGATATAATACTGTGGTCTCAAATTTAATGTGTTTGTGTGTCACTTCCAGTTCATCACCCATGGAGCCAAAGATTAACATTTGTGGCATTAACCAATAAAATAAATGTTATAAACGGACTTACTATTGTTATTGCGTTGTACATTTGTCAGCTCAGATGGTTGTTCTTTCCTTATCTGTATGCCTGATTTGTAATTAACATACTGTATATCTGGAAGCCTGACTTTAAAACCGTTTGCAGCATGAAATTCCTACATGAAAATATTTGTAATAATCATTATTGCCACTATCACTTCCAAAATTATTTATGATTAGACCGCCTTTTAAATAAAAGTTCTATACGTAGGCACATACTGAACAACAGAGATAAAACAAGAATATTCAAATATAAAAATAAGGAATTTGGTAATGAGACAACTATCCATCAAAGTTCAAATGAGGTGGATGTAAGCAATTATGGGCAACCGTATGGACTTCAACAGTGCGTAAAACCCATACCGAATGGTTGGCTATAAGTCCCAACATGAAAAATATGATACTATTCAATTGTGAAAACTAACAGCCTAATTTATAATAAAAAAGTTTGCGAAAAACAAATATGACAAACATAAACCAACAGACAACCACTCAACTACAGACTCCTGACTTGGAACAGACACTTTAAGAATTTGCGGGGTTAAACATGTTTTTTAGCGCTCAACCCTCCTCTATAACCTAGGACAGTGGTGTAATAGTACAACATAAGAACAAACTATTAAAATCAGTTAAAAAGGTTCAACTCATCAGATGGATACAAATAAAAATACATCTAACAAAAACACAAAGTGGAGGTGGGCGGGTACTTATACATCCCAACAACAAAAAGACACTAAGTACAGATCTGCGAAAAGTCAATAATAACTAATGAAATAAATCATGTATCTAGTAAGAGTAAAAAATCATTCAGTACACATCCAACATCAAAACATTGGTACTCTTTTAACTTTTGCAAATTTTAGTACCAAGACATTATTGGTTCTTTTTCAACACTAATCATCTTTTTTGTTCTTTTTGTCTCTGTGCAGGAACGCTTTTTGTAATGCTATTGTTTTTTTTGAGTTATTTGTTTGAGTGTTACTTTTTTATACAGCTATAACTCAGAAGGTTTCGTGAGAGTAATCACACCATATACATAAGTCATTTTGAAATCAGAGCTGCAATATCAATCTTCTTCAACTTTGTACTTGTTTGGGTCTCTTCTTAACTTTTTTGATCTGAGCGTCACTTATGCAGACAGCATCTGGCGTATTAAATTATAAGCCTGGTACATTTGATAATTAAAACACGTCCCCAATGAATTATTAGGAAAAGAAAACTAACTTTTTGTAAAAAAAAATTAGATGTAAACAAGGTACCGATTGAAATAGTGCCCGATGCTGCACTAGAAAACAATATTTTTTGAATAACTACCTGTGTTGAACTGAACTGGTATGTGGAACTAAGTTTCTCTATAATTAATTCTGCAGCCAATCTGCAGTCAAAGTCGTCAATGTGTTGAAGTACTTCACACAGTCTACAAGACATACCAAAAGTCAATCAATAAACTGGTACATGTATCGATTAATATATAAACAATTATCAAGAAAAACTGACTATAGTTATATTAGTTTGTTTACCTGAAAAATCACATATATTTCGAATTTAATTGTAAAGACCAATAAATTATTTGAAAGTGTTTGCCCAGTAGTCAGCACTTTTTGTGCTGACATGAATTGTCATTGATATGGTTATATTTATAAATTTACTGTTTAAAATTTTTTGAATTTTTTGAAATACTACAGCTTTTCTACCTCAGGCATAGATCACCTTAGCTGTATTTGGCAAAACTGATGCTTTAGTAGACGAAACGCGAGTCTGGCGTATATACTAAATTTAGTCCTGGTATCTATGATGAGCTTATTTATTATTTTCTCTCTACCGTTTTATAAATATAATCTTATTTTTATGCCCCACCTACGATAGTAGAGGGGCATTATGTTTTCTGGTCTGTGCCTCCGTTCGTCCGTTCGTCCGTCTGTGCGTCCGTCCGTTCGCTTCAGGTTAAAGTTTTTGGTCAAGGTTGTTTTGGAAGAAGTTGAAGTCCAATCAACTTGAAACTTAGTACACATGTTCCTCATGATATGATCTTTCTAATTTTAATGCCAAAT